>OZ025241.1:10109720-10122220 GCA_964019155.1 Osedax fenrisi | reverse complement strand
TGGTGCCGGTATATCGAGAGCGCACTGTATATATATATATATTATCAATTATATTATATATTCTACCCTGATTTGGTTCATATCGCTATTTATGTGTATTAACTATTAAAATAATATACATTACGTAGAATTATGTATAGTTAATTATACTTAATAAATAAAACAAAATAATAGTTTGAATGTATTATATATGTTGTCGTTGTCGTTAATGATAAAGTAAAATAATAATATGTGTTTTGTAGTTATTAATGTATACAAATTCAGTTCGAACAGATCCAGTCGGAAGTGCCACATAATGAAGTTGGTGCAACGATCTACATCGTTGGCATACTCTGAATCAGCTTTCTCAATTATTGCTCCGAAACTCTGGAATTCACTGCTATATGATATTCGTTGTATAATATCACTTTCGAACTTTAAACGTAAACTGTATGTGCATTTTAAATCATTGTAATTCGTTTTTGTATTTAAATATATATTGTTAATTATATATATATATATATATATATATATATAAAATACAGAATAGAATATTTATTTTTAAATATATTAAATCAAATATAGTTAACAAAACATACATTTTATACAATAGTAATATTTTCATTGTGTAATTGTATGAATATATAACACAGTATATTATTTCATTTATGAAATGTATCCCATTACACCAACTTATTAATTTTACAATATGAATTATTATTTAATAATTATTCCCTTAAGTGTAGCAGACCTCAAAAATCAGTAATGATTTTTTTAACTAAATGTACTATAAATGGAATAATTAAAGCAGAGTGTCAAAAATGTTTTGTCAAATTTTCAAATAAAGCCGCTAGCTTAATTAGCGATTACATTTATATATAAATAAATCAATATTACTTTAAATTTCAATATAAAATGTTCTTTATATTATATTTTATGAGTATTAAGGTTTTTGCCAGTTTTTACATGTTATTAAAATTGCATGTGTGGCTCAGTGGTTAAGGCGTCAGACACACAAGAAGTAGGACACGGGTTCGAGCCTCGTCCGGCTCATTAATTAATTTTATAAAATGGGTCTTAAAATATTATTTAGAAGTGATCTTATATAATTGTGTATAAATAAATGATCGGCTCTCGTTAACACCATGGATGCCTTAACAAGAGAGCGGCTTCGAAGGGACATTTGAGCCATATATGGTTATAAGTGAAAACTTCATCTATATTCCTTGATGGGATGAAATGACTCCACCAAATAAAATAATAAATAACAATATATATATATAGTTTATATGGTTTAAATGTATTGGAAATATTACTATTATTGATACACCGTTGACATTTATAGTTCTACCAAAGATTTTTCTATGATTTTGATTCGCTTTTTCTATATTGTAGAAGTGTGTTTATAAATACACATAATTCAATCGATCTATAAATGTATATACGATACAATATAATTGAACGCGAACTCATACCGAACTCATACTTGGAACGTGTATGGTATTTACAGCGGGTTGTAACTTTGTAACGTAACCTGTTCGCCTCGTTAAATGACGCATAGCGATGATTCATCACGTGCTATATCAACGGCTTCATATCTAGTTCACACACATATATACTATATATCGGGGTCACGTGATACACATATGTGATATACACACGTGATCTCACTACCGGGTTATATCAGATCTTATAATATATATATATATATGGTATATATATATATATATATATATATATATATATAATAATAATAATAATAATCAGAGTTTGGGCATTAGCCTGGATGAACGAAAAAGCAGAGCTTATCAAGTCGTTCACCCAATGTGATTGTGGGGGGAAAAATTATGTATAAAATTAAAATAATATTAAATAAAATATTAGATTATAATATAAATTTCTATCCAGGATATAAGTAAAAAAATAGTCATAAAAAAATCTACCTAGAATACTTTATATCGATTGCCAATGAAAGTCGATAAAGGTGTATCAACTTGGAGGATTTGGGGTTTCTATATCCAATGCCTTAAGGAACTCATTTTCGCCAAGAGTAAGAGCACTGGCAACAATTGCCCCCACACAACAATTGCATCCTCATCCCCGACACGAACCATTACCGGCCACATACATAATCAATACAAAGTACTCTTGAATATCTTATATTTAATATTTAATATTTAAAATAAAAAATTGACTTCCTGAATAGAAAATAATACTGAATTTTAATAAAATTTAAATACAATTTAATATGTAAGTAATAACAAATATGTACAATTAAAAACTTAATACAAAAATAAAAATTAAAATAAAATAAAATTGCAAAAAAATATATATATATATATGGTATATATATATAATGTAAGGTTTGGCGATTATACATAATAGGGTATATCACTGAATCACTATATCACTATATACATATATCTATATATATATATATATATATATATATATATTCTAAGATTTGTGACTCCATAGAACGTTTCAAAATAAAGTCAAAGATTATATTATTGGTAATTTTTAATAGTCGTTATTTTTATTTTATATTATTTTATTTTGTTCACGTTTAATAATCTTACATTCTTATTTTGTTCTACTTATATATTATTGTATCGTTTATTTATTTATGTATTATTATTTGCTAAAACACAAATGAGAATTATCTTTGTTATATTTGGTATAAATAAATCATCTATCTATTTATCTATCTATATATCTATCTATATGTATATATATATATATATATATATATATATATATATATATATATATGAACGGACGTAAAGGTGTTAATGATGCCATTACTATAATGACTATACACCCATGATGAATACCGGCTCTCATTCCGTACGAGGTTAATACCTGTGCTCCTTTAGTATACCGTATACGGGCGTATCTATTAGCATTGTAGTTATAGATAGGCTATCAATTATGAGTACCTATTTAATGCTACACGGGTAATATATTGTATACATTAAAGGGGCATATCAACTGAAATATTAATAAAAATAAAATATATATATTTTATAATATATATTTATATATATACATATGTGTGTACATATGTGTGTATATAAGTATGTAGTGCATACGAAGATTAATTAAATTATCACGTGAGCATGTCCTATCAATAACATACGGATAAGGACATGCCCCATATGTGGTTTTATGAAATTCAATAGAACATTACATAAATAAACAAATATATACATATGTAATACATATACACATACATACACACATACACACACATATATATATATATATATATATATATACATCACAAGTGACAGTATAATTATCGCTAATAAATCTATATCCGGTAAGATTGATGGAAGAATATATTATTAATATAACGATTATATTCAAAATAAATAAACACATGTATACACACTGTAGTCGGAAGTCACGTGCATAATTAACACATTACGTTATATGTATATAAACCAATTTTCACTTAATTAAATATATGAAGAATAAACATATATTTAATAATTAATATTAGAAAATAGATAAATAAACGAATTCAACCAAGTAGCAACTAGTACAACATAGTACAGATTTATATAACAGAATACATATCGACTAAAGCCGAGTATAACCGATTACAGCTAAATAATACTATATTACAACCGAGTACAAATTAATAAAATCGAACACAACTAAATATAGCCGACAATTACCGAGTAAATATGATTATAACCGAATATAACCGAGTTTATATTCGCCCTTGTGGTTGACAGAAGTTCGTGATAAATTAGCGACAAAACGACCACATGAATATTAATATTATAATTATAGGTAAGGACACATCCTTGGTATTATTAGCAGATGTCTATCACACCCATACTCGTCACCTTACACTCGATTATCGAGCATTATTAACGCTGATTTCATCCCACCTATATCGCAAGTATATACATTAACTATATAGTTGCCACGTGGTATGTGTGTATGTGTATATGGGGGCGTAATAAACATTGTCTTTTCCATATTATCACGTGATGATATATAACGTATTACCTAGCTAACAGTAATAGCCTCATAATAGAAACATAATAATATATGTAATAGCCTCAAATGTTTACATTGTGCTATTATGTTGCTATTATTTTGCCATTAAATGTATATTATGCTGCTATTAATTTGTCATGATATTATGCTGCTATTATTATGCTATTAATTTTAAAAGTATATTATGCTGCAATTATGTTGCTATTCTAATAAAGCAATATTATAGCAGCATAATATACTTTTAATAGAAATATAATTGCAGCATATTAGCATGACAAATTAATAGCAGAATAATAAAAATGTAATGGCAAAATAATATCGACATAATAGCACAATGTACACATTTGAGGTTATTATATATATGCTATTATGTTGCTATTATGAGGCTATTACTTTTTCTGGGTAGTTTCGATTCTAGTAAATATTTATTTACGTCTCATATTTATTGATATAATAATGGTTAGTGAGAGAATTACTCGGTAAGACTAATAAATAACCGCGAAATAATGACTAAATTTAATACATATATAATAATAATATCTATTAGAATAATTGTTGTTAGTCTTCTGAGGTTTTCTAGTTTATAATAGTTATATGATCATCCCTCCTAAAGGGATTACAAATAATATATTATATGTTCTGTTGTTGTCAATCGTCGCATCAAGTATCTATAGGAAATACTATTATTATTAAACTATATTATTTCACATATATTAAAGATAATAAGACGGTTTTATTGTATTTGTTATTGTTATTTTGTAGATACCTTTACATAAAGTAACTTATAAGTTAACTATAGATGAATGTTTTACTTATAACCAAATGGCTCTAAACCCCTCACATATTATAATTTTAAGTCATCCAGTTTTTAGCGCTAATACTTTTTGTATGAACAATTATATAAATTATCACCTCCAAATATTATTTAAAAACCTATTTTATACGTCTGGATGGGTTTAAACCCTCGTCTAATCTCGCGCCTGCATTTTTCACACATTATCCTAATCAACACAGCCCGGGAAGTTTAAAGTTTAGTGATGATATAAGATATATTAAAGATGAGACGGTAATCAGGAAACATTGGTTTCGACAACTATGCTATTTATTATTAACAAAGGTATTACATGAAAGTTACATGTATTATTTTATAGTAATATACATTATAATATTTAGTGAAAATTAATAAAACAGGAATCTCATTAAAATGTGTAAATATGACATACATAAAGTGATATATATATATATAAGTCGATGCATTATATGTCTATATTAAATATTATTAAGAATATTTCAGGACAATTCCAGAACATTAGTTTAATGCTAAACGAGTTCATGACTAAACGAGTTCAAGCCTAACATGTTAGTCGTAACGGTAACCAATGCATATATTATATTATTGTTGAGTTGTAAAGTGATGACACGATACGAAAATGATGTTGGATGAGCGTTGTATATCACGTGTTATCGCGTATCTATCAAGTACATACTACAGCAGTGGATTTATCTAACATGGCCACACATATTTATCCTACACCAGCGTAATGTGTCAAGTTAGGTTATAGTTAAGAAGCTGTAATGACAGATTAGTGAGAGGGGATTAACTCGGGTCGTCGGGAGAATTCGTAGTTAAGAGTAATGCACTTAAAGGATTAGATAATGAGATAGTTAAGGGGTTTTAAGGGGAAGCACTACGTGAAGGAGACACGTGGTTTAATAATGACGGTAATGTGGATCAGGTGTATACATATATGCTGTTTGAATAAAGTGATTAGTATAACACATACTCCTTGTATTACAAATGTGTCACTATTCTAGATTATATTATACGGTATTCTACACTATATACCACAGTATACTGTATACCTTATAAGGTGAACCAGTTGTCTCAGAATAGTATGTCTCACGTAACAAATAAATTACATATATATATATATTTAAAATAGTAGCGTATTTTTTTTGATTCGCTTATGTTTTGGCACTTCCCTGGCCATTTTAAAATTGGCAAAAATTACAACAACAAAATCCTATTATTTTCTGTATAAATCTTATGTTAGATGTCGCTAATTTATATAATTTATTTAATTTAAAAAATTTTTTAATATAATCAAAAAATATTTTTTTTTAATCACTAATAATTATTAATAATACAAATATATGAGAAATTTATTTATAATTTAAAATTTATATATAATTATATAATATATTATAAAATATAAAATATTTTTTTGAAAATGAATATATTTGTAAACATTTGTATTTTGAAAATTAGAAATATTGTTGGTAGTGTTGGTGTAACATATCATGATGTTGAATATTTTATAAAAATTTTAAATATAGATAATATCATCAGTAATTCTAGGGAAATTAAAAACTTATTTTTATAATAGATACATATATAATTAATAACATGTTAAACATATGTTTAATAAATAAATAGAAATACTTTTAATATGGATATATATATATAATTATATTAATAGCCCATGTTAAATATGTATCTATGCAATGTTAAATTTCAATCTTCATGGGAAAAAACTAAAAAGTGAAGAAAAAAATGTTTAATTTAACTTTATTAAATCTATAGGTAGACTTATCTTTTATGACAACTTTCTATTCCAACAAACACATCCTAACGGCTCAGCTTACCGTACACCTGATGGTGTATACTGTGTACGTACCGTATACGGTGTGCGGTGTACACTGTATACAGTCATTAGCTGAAGTACTAATATATATTATATCATAGGATCAGTATAATCATATTATATATAGTGTATGTTTATATTAATATAACCATTTCACATATCATAATACATATTATATAAATATTGAAATAAACGAACGCAGTACATCACTATATTTATATATTATTTATTGTTAATTTTTATTACGGTAATATATTGTCTGTTCATGATATAATTAATTATCACTGTAAACTATCCCTCAACAATTCATTAATGTCCTACTCCATATGGTAGTAATATAATATATCTGATATACACCCCTTCATAGTATAGTATATATATATATATATATATATAGTATATATATAAGTATAAGTATAAGTATATAGTGTATATACGTATATATTGCTACCCTTCACCTCTTTCATTGGTTACCAGGGCAACGGTATCTTTAATTTCTCAATAATATTTACTATAACTGATTCACCAATATTTGGTTCTGAAGACCTAATATTCTTTAGAAAACTATTTGATATATATGTCATAAATATATTATAACACTCTTCACTCTGGTATACCGGCTATGTGTTATCTTATCGTGTTGATTCATTAAATCCACTTACCATTAAACACTCGACAAACATTCTTTCGTGATTACTGAATTATTCACATACTCTATCAAACTCAATATTCCCATTCTTATTTTAAAAACTGGTAAATTAAATATTTCCTTAAGGGATCAAATAACAATTACACTGCTCTAAATAATCTATTATCAAGATAACTAAGTACAATACTATCATTCGAATTGTATTAAATATGACTACAATATATTTTAAATATTTTCTTATATATTTTATCTCATGAATAATTTCAAATAAATTAAGCTTTAAAGCTAAGAATTATTACATTAATTAAAATTCAACCCTATGGTATATCCCACCTTACATCTAATAACTTGGGTAACTTAATTTAACTATCTCAATATTTATTTTATATATACAATATTTTCAAGGATTTGTATCTTTCATTTCAACAAAATAATTAATTTTCGCATTTTTTTTAATAATCACACTCTTCCAGAATCTTTAAAAATAAGATTTCCAATTTATAAACTCCCATATTTAGTAAGATTATCGAATGTATAGTTTCAATGAAAATCATGAATTACATCTTCACTAATAATGTCCATTATAAAATGTTTTAGGGAATGTACTACCAAGAAAGACTTAAAGACTAATATAGTAAACAAATTTCTTTTAACAATTTATAATGGAATAAATTTTATGTTTTATCTTCATTTGATATTTTATTTTCTTTTAGATACCAATAATTATTTCTCAATTAAATACTATTGGTATTATTAAAATATATCTTTGTTATAAAACGTATTTTACTAATATATATTCTATTAATCATCCAAATAAAATAATATAACTACTCATATGCTAATATATATGTAGGTATCACTAATACTATGTAGCCAATATATTATTCCTATCAATCTCTAAAATAATTAAAATATTCAACACAATTTATTATAACATTATTAAAATAAAATACTTCGTTAAATAAACATACATACTAACCATTGTTAAATATGCATAGTATATTAAATATATAGTTATCTAATTGTATATATATAATTAGTATACAATATAACACAGTTCCGTTAAATCTCTCAAATATGTAATGAATACATATATATATCCATTCATCCATACTAATATAAAGTACCTTAATCAATAATAAAAGCAGCTATCATTCTTATTCAATATATACTATAGGTCTTTCATTAAACTCATGGTCTATTATGTCAGCTCGTGATTCTGATATATATATATATGTAAACCATATACTACCTCATGCTAATTATATGTATTAGTAGATATACAACTACAAAATATTTTTCATCTTAATAAACTCTATCGCATTCTTTCAACTTAATTATTATAATTACTGTATTGTTCATCTTATCTACAAAACTAAACTGTTATTATTTTACCTTCGTTTATACTATATTAAATTATTATTTACTCTTGTACTCTTTTGGATTTACACTCTCTGATTTAAATTCGATTAATATTCAATATAGAACCAATTAAAATGTATCTATTTTAATTATAAAATAATATAAAGTAAAAACCATTATTTTACTTAATATGAATTAAATTTATCACATTTACTCATTATAACTATGTATATCAGCAAATGTGATTATATTGTTAAACAAATATTAATCTATATATATATATATGTATAATTAAGATCATATCCCCAATTATCCATGGAATTACATATCTATTTAAATACTACTTATTAAGTACTTCTCATTTTTCGTTATAAATATAGAGTATTTACTCTGATATTATTTCCTTGCTAGTTTTATTAATAAATTTATATTTGTTTCTTATGTTATAACGTTTTTTATATTATATTATTATCATTGTTTATATCTTTATTTTATAATAGTTTTCATTTATATAATATATCTGGTAAGTTTCCTATGTTCCTAGATAAATAAACATAACAAATATAAAATGCATAAAGATATAAATGTATATTTAAAAAAAACATTAAACGATTTATTCGTAGATGTATACACAATATATTTAATAGCCCATATTCTAATAGATTTTCGACTAGTTATTATTTACATACATTAAAATTGTTAGGGATATATTCCAGAATTAATTCCAGATTTTTTTGTTTATTTAAAAAAATAATTATTTCTGGAGTACCTTCTTATGTATCAACGCTATTATAAGAGAAAAGAAATGGAACACTTGAGGCTCTATCCTATGAAACTTGAAGAGATAAATCATAATGAGGTCTATCAGGATTTCTGATGATTCGATGTGGAACAAGTTACCTCTGGTGATAAGAAGTGCTCCATCCATTGCAATCTTCCGCAAAAGACTGAATATATATATTTTATTATAATTTTGTTTGTTATAATATTATTTGATTACACTTTAGAGAATTGTTTCTACTATTATTTAAGTATTTAAATAAACTATTATTATTATATCTATATAACTTCCTATGTGGCTCATGTGGCTAAGGTATCATACACACAGGTATTAGGAAGTGTGTTCAAATCATGCCGGACAAATAAAATAGGTCTTAAAATAATATTTTGAAGTGATCTAATATAATTGTGTATAACTAAATGATGGGCTCTCGTTAAAACTAGGGATTCCTTAACATGGCAGCGGCTTTGTAGGGGCATTAGAGCTAAATAGTTATAAGTGAACACTTTATCTAAATTCCTGGATGGGATGAAAGCACTCCACTAAACTAAAATAACAAATATCAATAATAGTGGCAATATATTATAGAATACTCATAGTAAATAAGTGTAGTATGAATTCAATTAGTAAAAAGATATTATATATATATTATAATATATTATATATATTAATATATTATATTGTATACAGATTTAATTTTCTACAATTTATATTCATAATTAAATATATTTCCTAGATTAATTTTCTATTAGATTAGAAACGATTACTATCTATTATTTGTATTAAATTAATTATAGTTAATATTATATTATATTATATTATTTATGTTTATTATATTGTATTATAATAGATATGTATACATAGGCCTCTACAGATTGATTCATAGATTAATTATATATATTTAGATTCAATATTATAATATAAATTATATATAAAAGTTAGATTTTTTTATTATGTTTTAATTAGGATATTTTTATTATTAGGATATTTTTTATAAATTCTAAAATTTATATTTAACAATATTATTATAAAATTAATATAGTTTCATAATTAATATCATTGTTATTCTAAAAACTCATACAACAGTGCATATTACTGGTCTAATAGAATATGGAATATTCGAGTAGTATTCTATTAACTACTTTGCTTATCCACCCATTTTAATATACTTACATATTATATAATATTCCCTCATTTTTCTTGACATAGTGGAAAGTAACCGAATACGGATAGTGCCCGAATAAGGACACTCTCGGTATCTCAGAAACTACAAATCCTACAAAAAATGTTAATGAATAAAATATTCACAATTATATAAATAGTCTAAATAAATATTTTTATTTTTTAATCATTAAAAATAGTACTGATATATCCAATAAACTGATTTTTTATTACGTTTATAATTTATGAAAAAAATGTCATCTTAACCTTCAAATAATATACAAATTTTTATATTTTTTATAAAATATTAATTAAGTTATAATCATATATCTAGAGGTCATATAAATCCCTATTACGGACACTCTATAGAGTATATATATATATATATATATATATATATATATATATGTATGTATTAATACGGACACACTATAACCAATCAGCGCGCATCATGTGAACTATATTAATTTTACTAAAATTGCGTGCGTTATAATATTAATACCACCAATGAAAATAAATCTAAAAATGTTATTAGTTAGATACTTAATTTGTATTATTAATTTAAAAAATAATAAACATAAATAAATTAATTATAATTAAATTATATTAAATTATTCATAAAATTAATTATAAATAATGTAATTGTAATTTATATGATGGGTTCATTAACAATATATAGTTTATCTAGTCATATATAGGATATCCGTATAATAACATAGGTTGTCCGTATTCGGACATGGGTACCGAATACGGACACCCCCATTATATATTTGATAAAAAGATTAATTAAAATTAAAAAATCACAATAATATCTATAATCATATAATATTAATATATTGTAATTTTTGAATACAAATAATGAGTCATAAAATGTTAAGACCATTTATTGTTAAATAGTCCGTATTAGGTTATTTTACCCTATCCTTGCTATATCCACTTAATTAACCTGTTAGTTTTCAAATTACACGCCTCGATCATAATTATTCATTCTTAGCTACATCATTTTAGAAACTGCTAATTATTATATATTTAAAAAATACATCGTATTCGAATACATATAATCTCATATTAATTACTAATATTCCTATTTGAATTGACGACAACTCCTATACAGACTTCTTATAATCGAAACTGGATATCTTAGATAAACGATTTATATTTTATTATTCTTATTAGTTTATTTATTCCTTATCTAACCTTAAATATCTATAGAAAATATGTATAGATAGTTAAATACATTGTTAATAGGATACATTTTACGTATATAGTTTTCCTATAGAGTTATTGGTAAAACTTTATTTAATATTTATTTATTCCTGATATTGGATATTATAAAAAGTGATAATCAAAAACATATTCAATATGTTATTTTTAACAATATAGAAATATAAAATAGCATATTTCTTTGTAATCATCAAATTAATCATTAATACTAAATCGATGTAATATTTTGATATTATATAGTGGAAAGTAACCTAATACGGATACTTTAACAATAAATGGTCTTAACATTTTATGACTCATTATTTGTATTCAAAAATTACAATATATTAATATTATATATATAATATTAATATATTGTAATTTTTGAATATGGTTATAGATATTATTGTGATTTTAAAATTGTATTTAATATTTTAATTCCATAGATAACGGGGGTGTCCTTATTCGGTACCCATGTCCTAATACGGACACCCTGTGTTATAATACGGACACCATATATACAACTAGATAAACTATATATTATTCATGAATATATCAGACAAATTACAATTACATTATTTATAATTAATTTTATGAACAATTTATTCTAATTTAATTAGTTAATAATTTATTTATTTTTATTATTTTTTAATTAATAATTAAATTTAAGTATCTAAATAATAATAATTTTAGATTTAGCTTTATT
>OZ025241.1:10079720-10104720 GCA_964019155.1 Osedax fenrisi | reverse complement strand
ACTTCTACTGAAATTGATACTGCTACTGCTACTGCTACTGCTACTGCTACTGCTACTGCTACTGCTAATGCTACTGCTACTTCTACTGCTACTTCTACTGCTACTGCTATTTCTACTGAAATTGATACTGCTACTGCTACTGCTACTGCTACTGCTACTGCTACTGCTACTGATACTGTTACTGCTACTGTTACTGTTACTGCTACTGCTACTGTTAATGCCAATGCTACTTCTACTGTTACTTCTACTTCTACTGTTACTTCTACTGCTACTGCTACTGCTACTGCTACTGCTACTGCTACTTCTACTGAAATTGCTAATGCTACTGCTACTGCTAATGCTAATGCTACTGCTACTGCTACTGCTACTGCTACTGATAATGCTACTGCTACTTCTACTGCTACTGCTACTGCTACTGCTACTTCTACTGAAATTACCACTGCTACTGCTACTGTTACTGCTAACACTACTGCTACTGCTACTGCTACTGCTACTGATACTGTTACTGCTATTGTAACTGCTACTGCTACTGCTAGTGTTAATGCCAATGCTACTTCTACTGCTACTGCTACTGCTACTTCTACTGCTACTGCTACTTCTACTGCTACTGCTACTGCTACTGCTACTGCTATTTATACTGCTACTGCTACTGCTACTTCTATTACTACTGCTACTGCCACTGCTACTTCTACTGCTACTGCTAATACTACTGCTACTTCTACTGAAATTGATACTGCTACTGCCACTGATACTGCCACTGCTACTGCTACTGCTACTTCTACTGCTACTACTACTGCTACTTCTACTGCTACTGCTACTAATACTGCTACTGCTACTTCTACTGCTACTGCTACTGCTACTGCTACTTCTACTGAAATTGCTACTGCTACTGCTACTGCTAATGCTACTGCTACTTCTACTGCTACTGCTACTGCTACTGCTACTTCTACTGAAATTGCCACTTCTACTGCTACTGCTACTGCTACTGCTACTTCTACTGCTACTGATACTGTTACTGCTACTGTTACTGCTACTGCTACTACTACTGTTAATGCCAATGCTACTGCTACTGATAATGTTACTGCTACTGCTACTGCTACTGCTACTGCTACTGCTACTTCTACTGCTACTGCTACTAATACTGCTACTGCTACTTCTACTGCTACTGCTACTGCTACTGCTACTGCTACTGCTACTTCTACTGAAATTGCTACTGCTACTGCTACTGCTACAGCTACTGCTAATGCTACTGTTACTGCTACTGCTACTGCTACTGCTAATGCTACTGCTACTTCTACTGCTACTGCTACTGCTACTGCTACTTCTACTGAAATTGCCACTTCTACTGCTACTGCTACTGCTACTGCTACTTCTACTGCTACTGATACTGTTACTGCTACTGTTACTGCTACTGCTACTACTACTGTTAATGCCAATGCTACTTCTACTGTTACTTCTACTGCTACTGCTACTGCTACTGCTACTTCTACTTCTACTGGTACTGCCACTGCTACTTCTACATCTACTGCTACTTCTACTGCTAATGATAATGCTACTAATACTGCTACTTTTACTACTACTACTACACTCACACACTTATACACAATGTTGCATACCTGATTTAGTATGCTATTACACAATATTACGTGAATATTACGTAGGTATGGTCATACACGAAGATTGATAATTAGAGCGATAATAAGAGGTTCTCCAATGATAGTAGAGCGGTTAATAAGTACGATATCACATAATGCTGATTATGGTGTAGATCTCAATAGATGCAGGTCATTTATCTATATGTTACAAGTGTATACTCCCGGAAACTATAGGTTACCGGTAAACTATAGGTTATATATAGCTTATATGCTACTTATGTTTACTATAGTATACACAATAACGTATACGTTATTTCATATAGTAGCTATATAGTTATATAGCTATATAGCTATATATATATATATATATATATATATATAACGAGTTATGACCAAAGTGGTACGATTAGTCACTCGATGTTCCCTCGGTACATCTCGGTGTGTTTGTAATAATACTTGGGTCGTATACGAGCATTAGCACAGGTAATGAACTTGTCAATATGTTGTATACAGTATAATAATTAATTTATATAATTAACAATATGTTGAGCTGCTATAATAACAATCGGTGAGTATTATGCAATCTATGCATATCTGTTGATGACATATATATATATTATATATATATATATATATATATATATATATAAAATATATTCATATATATATATATATATATTTATCAACAATCTCACTCTAATGCTAATATTATATACACAATGGACAGAATAAATAGCTTATATAATATGCCTATATTAATTCGATTATATTGCAGAATTATTCTGGTATGGGTTATGAGTACAGCATATATTTATATATATATTTATATATATATATATATATATATATATAACATATACATCAGTTATATATATATAAATATATTATCGTTAACACTAGTTATTAATATATATATATATATATATATATATATATATATATATATATATATATATATATATAATATAATATAATATATACTATTACTAGAAATATATTTATTAGCTGTATAATATATTATCAATGATGTTATTAATGTATCTCTTACTATTAAAACCATGCAATCTAGAAATGCCCTGGCCACTTAGACCGCGACCCACCAGTGAGGTGTTATAGAGGCGCTGAGCCGGAATGTAGCACAATAATTAACCTGTATTATTAAATTGTTATTAATTTTATTATGTTTATCGTATACAACATATATATAAGTATATTTATATAGATGTTGTATACGATGACAATAATTAAATCAATAACTATAGTATACAGTTATCCGATATATATTTGATTGTATATTAAGGGGGTCACATCCCACTAAGTATTTCCGGAACTCCAACTTGCCGGAAAAACTGTAACTCTAAAGCTTTTTTCTAGCAAGTTGTAATGGGATACCCCCTATAAAGTTACTATACTGCAAGCAAGTTGCCGTTAAGTAAGGGGGTATCCCACTACAATTGTAGTTAACTTGATAGAAAATCGTTTTAAAGTTAAAATATTTCCGGCAATTTACCGTAAATACTTGTAGTGGGATACACCCTATAAGAATAAAGAATATCTTATCTTGATAATAGAAATTCAAACTTCGGAATTCGCTTCAATGCGATATATTGAAACCAACAAGAACATGTAATCAGTATGTGTAATCAGAAAAGATTATAGTCAACGGAACATGTTATCATGGTAATGAAATACACTTTCTAGAGTATGATAATAACCCATCATAAAATAAGAGTTAGGCTAGTGTAATCAGTGACTATAGTGTTATACATCTAGTGTTATAACACTCGAATTTACACCAGGAGTCAGGCCTTAATTAGTATACGATATTATTTATTGATATTTATAATGTATACATATATGGTATATGTATATTATCAATATGTTTTATAACAAAACTGCGATATATATATTATGTATTTATATAAAATATAATATGATATATAAATATATATATATATATATATATATATATATATTTTCTGTTGAAATTATATTTGTAATTACAAAAATAATTAATATATAAATATATATATATATATATATATATTCTCTGTTGAAATTATATTTGTAATTACAAAAATAATTAATATATAAATATATATATATATATATATATATTATCTGTTAAAATTATATTTGTAATTACAAAAATAATTAATTTACATTGTTATACGGTATATTGTAGAGTATACAATGTACAATGTACATTGTACATTGAACAATGTACATTGTACATTGAACAATGTACATTGTACATTGAACAATGTACATTGTACATTGAACAATGTACATTGTACATTGAACAATGTACAATATATTATGTAGAGTATATCATGTATAATTTATAATTATATTTACAATGTGTATATATTTATATATATATATATATATATATATATATATATATACGTATACATATATTAATAGAAAAACACAATCCGGCGGATTATGACATAACTTGATTATATTATGTTATTATCTTATAAGATAATCCTCTATGGAAATAGTAATACACAGATACCGTTTCATGGGTCATGGTCACTAATTCACATTATTTATATATATATATATATTTATATATATATATATAAATATTAGAATATATTAATAATGTACTCTATGATATGATATACCCCATAGTGTGTTCATATTAAATATAATATATTAATATATAGTAATACGAATACCTATACCAATACCAATAAAAATCGCGTATATGGTGTACCATAATAGTTCTTTATTAAGTTATCTTATTAATAAATCAGCATATAGATTTGTATGTAGTAATATATAGTAAATTATCTCACTATGTTAATTATTCGTAACCTTGGTTACTGTGCACAGTTATTATACCCCTCATCATATCCTCTGTATCCTCGGCACTATTATGTTCATTATGTTGTATTTAATTTAATAATAAATTACATTAGTATATTATATTATAATCTATATATATATAACCTATATATATATATATGTATATATATATATATATATATATATATATATATATATATATATAGTATACTATATTAAATGATATATAATTTACTATAAGTATAGCTACTTCATTATTCTAAATTATATATAACACTTATTATGTGTATATTAATATTACTTAAATAATATTAATTTCAATGAAAAATCACTCATTTTAATAATGTATTTTTTGTGTGTATTCATATTTTTTGAAAACATTTGAATTTAGAAAAAAAATTCTATAAATTTAAAATATGAAATAAAATATTTTAAATCCTGTTTAAATTATTTATCTATAAATATACTTATGAAATACGTATTTTAAAGCAATAACAACAAAATAAATGTCAATTATTATTATTAATATTATTGTTAATATTATTATATATGAATTTGTATAAGTTGGTAGGGGAGGGAGGGAGTAGTGGCCGATAATTAATATGCCTCAGAAGATTTCTAATATATCGATAAATACTGAATTTTAGGCTATTATTTTTTTGAATTAACTAGAAATCATATAGTTGTAAAATACTGTGATTTCACTTTTATATATATATAACATTTTTAATAATATAATATAAACGTTTGATTAGACATTAAAAAAAGCACTAAAATAAGGCAAGGCCGTAGTGGCCGCTAGTACCAGAAAATGGGATAGGTGTCTTGTAAAGTATTCGATTTATATGTTGTTAATTATGTAATATTAAATACTTATATTTATGATGCATACACACCTTATTTGATTTAATGATTTAATTATATATGAACATACTCTTACACATAAATAAGCATAAATATATATAATCATGTTTTTCTCAAAATTTGATAAAAAATGATTATGTAATAAATTAGAGTAATTAATTAATTATTAAAAAAAATGTACTATATGTTATAGATATTTTGACTATCTAAATATTGTATATAGAACTTTTTATCCTATCAAGCACCATTTAAGCGTTAATTAAAACGGCCACTATGGTGTAGTATACTACGGCCACTACCCCTTCCCTCCCCTATATATAATAACATATTAGAATGAGTAAAATATAGAAATTCGATACAAAATAAATAATTAACTCTAGACACTAATTATTTGTAATAATGATTTTTAATTATTCACGCTTACATATTTTATGATAACATTTAATAATGCACATTTTTACTAAATATTCAATATATTTTGAAAAAATATATATATCGTAAGTAAAGATTAATTTTTTTAAATATATAAATATATAATATATTATACATATAGTATTACAAATATATCATCATTTTATATTAAATATATATATATATATAAATAAAATAACAAAACTAACACGCGCTAACTATGTTAAATAGGTAGCATACTGTTAATAGGTGTTAATGGGTGTTATTAATAAATATTAACAAATTAACAATTTAACAAATATGAAATATTTTATCAACTTTCAACAAATATATTTGTCCATATATTTTATATGAATTACACTGTACTCCCCCTTACTATAACTACCATACCTTAAGATAGACGTCCCGCTCCTCCAGCGGTCAATGGCTTAACCCTTTAACCGCCACATAAATACACGTTAGCTAATTATTCACAATTCTATGTATATATTAACCTAATATTATAAGCAATGTTGCTATATATAAGTAATATATATATATATGTATAATATATATATATATATATATATATATATATATATATATATATATATATTTATATATTAATAATGTGCTTACTATTTAAAATTTTAAATATCAGATGATGATGATGATGATGATGATGAAATATCAAAGGTTTATATATAATAATATCATTATATTAATATATTTACATATATATGTATATATATATACTATATATATATTTTATATTATAATAACCGTATACGGTTTTAATTAATTATTACTTAATATTTAACTATATGTCCATGTGTATTAATTATTTATTTATAGTATTTAGTAAAATAAATAGTATTCATTCAAACACATATATATATAACACCATATATATCTAAAAGAGTAGATAAATATATATATATATATATATATATATATATATATATATAACTAATTGACAGTTTCCTAGTTGATAGCGCAGTCTAGAAAGGCTTCATGGTATATACGCTACACTCTCCAACTCTCGAGTGAATTGGCATAGTGTATACGCATGTAAAGTGTACGGTGTACAGTGTACAGTGTACGCATGTAAAGTGTACGTGCATTACATTACTAGGCATGCAGTGTACGTTAGAGAGTAATATGTTGTATTATATCGCATATATACATATATGTATATATATATATATATACATAACATATTATCATTTTATGTATACATAATAATGTTGTAATGCGATTGAACTATATATAATATATAATATAATAATCTAATAAATATATATATATAAAACATTTTAACTGGGATATATTACAGGATGATATAGCGAGAGATACTGTTGTTTAATAAGCAAGTCAATATATAAAATAGTTTTCTATACTTATATATATATATACTAAATATATTTGATAACATCTTAATGTAATTCGATTATTTATATTACTAATATTTAAATCGATAATACATCTTGGCGTTGAAAATCATACATATGTGTACGCTTTTACTATAGAAATATACAATTATAGAATATAAATTATTCATATTGGTAAATATATTAAATTATAAGTATATTATTCATAATATTCGTATATATATACACTCATATATAAATATATTTATATATTTATATTAATATAATATTTATTGAATATATGGTATATCAGGATTATAGATTATCAAATACATAATTTAAACAAATAAAATACAGGTAAGTAAGTATTGTAATTATTAGAGTTATTGTTATTTTGGTGGAGTAGTTTCATCCCATCCAGGAACTTAGATGAAATTTTACTTATAACCATATATGGCTCTAATGTCCCTTCGAAGCCGCTCTCATGTTAAGTCATCCATAGTTTTAACGAGAGCCGATCATTTATTTATACACATTTATATAAAATCACTTCTAAATAATATGTTGGTAAGACCTATCATATGTATTGTTGATTATATTTATACATATATATTATAATTATTTAATATATCTAGAGATTTATAACGGTTGCAGAATATTAATGTATTTTTCTATCAATATGTTTATAAATTAAACTAATTAATCACTCTAATAATACACTAGCCCTATATAATTGTAGTACAAAATAATACTATCTTTATAAATTAATAGTTATTGAATAATCAAATAAATAGATAAATGTTTTGGTATAAGTTTATTAATATAAAGTTATTTAATATTATTCATAAATCGTTCAACAATTCAGCCGATAACATTCAGGTGAAATGAAATCCGATAAAATAATATATATTATGTAATTAATTATGTAATTATTAGAAGACAACATTTATAAATGTACCGTAAATATTAACTGACGTTAACTTTGTTTAATAAATGTGATTATATTGGCGTATATGTATTAGTAAATATGTAATTTAGTATATAACAATATATGATATACTATATATATATATATATATATATATATATATATATATATATATATATATATATATATATATATATATATATATATACACACATATGTATATGTATTAATAAATATTTATAGATGCACAGAGTGGGATGTTATTATATTATGCAATACGTTTTCTTACCCCTCCTACAAGGAATTCCTCGAAGGTCGGTCGTTTCCTCATTAGAGAAGACAGATATCCCCCGGCAGTATGGTATATGTATTTCTTGTTACGAGCGCCAAATGTTGAATGTCTCGGAATCCAAGAGAATCCGGCCGATCGCTTTCGTCTGGATTTCAATTTCTCAGGTTTTTTATTTTCTGGATGTTTGATGAGTTCGGAATTCTTTGCTTTTTCTACTTTCAAAGAATTGTCTTTGTCTAGATAACCCTTTAAATTATTCATTATCTCGTTCCTTTTATTATTATTTATCATGAAATCCTCAAAATTATATCGTTTATTTCCAGTTGTTAGAAAATCCTCAAAATTGGTTGCCCTCTTATTATTCGAAAGTAAGAAATCTTCAAAATTTACAGTACGTTTGACTCCCGAAGTAAGAAAATTTTCAAAATCGTGTGATCTCTTAATTCCAGAAGTCAAAAAATCTTCGAAGTCCTTAGCAAATCTTTTCTTTATCGAATTAGTTATAAAATGATCTAAATCGGGATGATTATTACTCTTTTTTAACATAGTAATAAACTCTTCGTATTGCGGATTTGATCTTTTATTCGGATTCGTCGATTTCATCCTTTTAACGTTGTGCGATATGAAATCCAGAAAATCCTGAGGATTTTGTAGATATTGCCTTTTCGCTAATCCCGTCATCATGAAATCTTCGAAGTTTTTCATGTGAGCGGAACGTTTATAACCGGAAGTTAGGAAATCCTCGAACAAACGAGACGTAGATCTCTTCTTATCGCCGTTAGTTAGGAAATCTTCGAACAAATGAGACGTGGATCTCTTCTTATCGCCGTTAGTCAGAAAAGATTGGTAATCGTTCTTGAAGTCGTTAGCCGACCGCTTCTCCGACTGCATTAGAAACTTCTCGAAATCATCTTGCACGCGGTGATCGGCGTACGAGTTATGTAATACACAGGCGTAGAACAATAGCAAGGTCACGTGACTACGCATTATTACTAAATAAGCGACGCGTGTACGGCTAGATAGATGTGAATCGCGTGTAGCCCGGTGCGTGCGTGTGATGCGCGTGCGCCACGGTAATTGTTTTTATGCGGCCGTGAATTACGGGGTGAAATACGTAGTATATATGTTTATGCGTGCGTGTGTGTATGTGTGTGTATGTGCCACATAACGAATTTATTTATATCCACGTAGTAGATTATCAGATATTTATATAGTTATTTATTAGTTACTATATATATATATATATATATATATATATATATATAATAACTAGTATACTAGGGTACTGATAAAAATATAATGTTCATAATAATTATATATAATATATATATATATATATATACATATATACAGAAAACTCCCGGTAATTCGATATTATTACTAAATAGTATGACTCTAAATTATCGACATGCTCTATATATGGTAGGTTGCATTTGTACCCATAATAAAAAGCCATTAACTCAACAAAAACAAGGCGCCATGTATATCATTCTATATCGAGTTATTAACACTTTATAATACCCTACTCAACATCGGCTACACAATAATATTATAAATCTATTTAACTTTATTACTTCCATCCTTAACGGTAGTCAATTGTAGTTTTATTTTGAACGATAAAAAGTATCGCCTATTCAAATTTCATCGCCTATTTAAATTTCATCGCATAAATAAGTAGGTACCTTAATAATGTACACTATTTCTATAATATATATATACTAGTACACTATAGTTACTATAGTATCATAAATGCATACTATGACTATTGTCAATTAAAATAAAATAGTTAGTAATTACTAATATCATATTAATAATTACTATATATATAAATATATATATAACTTTTTAAATTATTATAATTATTAAATACAACTCTATATTACGGTTATATTAATATTAATAATAAACTACGACCGAGGTTAACATACTAATATTAATTATAATACTTACACAACATTATTATAAATACTTATTAACATCTATTTTAATATTAAAATGAGAACCGGCTAGAATCTTTAATAATATACTTACGTCGTACACTATATCGCTAAGTCAAATTCAAACATAAGAGTATTTTGTATATATATATACAAATATATTAGACTAAAATTTATATATATATATATATATATATGTGTGTGTATAATACAATATATATAGATTTTGTATTGCCATTATTTAATTAATGTGAACGGGTTATATATATATATATATATATATATATATATACAGATATCACCTACATTATAATGTTGATGCTTTATTGATTTCTATTTTATTTCGTGACTTTTTTAATCATATTTTATAGCAAAAGAAATTGTTAATGATTCTAGAGTAGGTGAATAGATCTAATAAGCTATTCTATATAACACCGATGTGTAGTAACCTAGTAACACGAACGCCCTATAGGGGGCTTTGGTGTTACTGCTCAGTGTTATGTTTGAACATGAACACAATCGATATCATGATATTAGATATAAGCCACCGCTGCTGTACGTGTAATTTGACCAGCACGTGTAATGGGGAGTTTCTAGTCAGATAGTTAGTAATACGATTATATCTAATGGAATAGGTCTGTAGGTCAAGAAGTGTCTAGTATACTGGGAGTTCACTTGTCTAAAGAAACACTATAAACAGTGATATGAACTTTCTATACATATATTAATATATATATATATATATATATATATACATATATATATATATATATATATATATATATATATATACCCTAATATATGTATTTGAATATTATAATATACTAATTAATTTAGAATACTAATAATAATAATAATAACTAATTATATAGTATAATATATTAGTCTAACAAGCGGATGTTATGTAATATTCAAATGTACGATATCATTAAATACTAAATAATATATTATATATATTATATATATTATTATATATATTATCGACTAAGAAAATATAAATCTTATACATTTTATAAAATATATTTTATAATGTATAATACACGATTATGAAATTGGTATAATAATTATTATAATTGTAGTTAACAACTATAGTTGTTTAGTATACTAGTTTACTAGTATACTAATTAGTGTAACTAGTATACTATAGTATAACTATAGTTATAATCTTGTATATATATGGTATCAAAGCATGTAGGCAAAATTATCATGATACTTATTATGTGTTGTATAGTTAGACAGTCTACTCAGAATATGAGATAATACATTTTCTAAAGGTTACTTCACAAAATATTTGGTATTATGTTATAGTATACTATAATATATATATATATATATATATATATATATATATATATATATATATATATTTATATATATATATATATATATAATACATACATAATTATGTATAGGTATATAATATATACTATATATAGACACACTTACATTACTTATTCAATACATATATTTAAATAAATGTATATATTAAATTAGTATACTATTCATATATTCACATTATACTTATTAATTAATTAATAATATTCGAATATTATAATTTATTTGACTAAAATTGTGTTAAATAATTAGTTCTAGTTATTATAAAATTACATTTAATAAATGTTTCATTAAATTAGACGCATGGTTAAAACATATTTTTTTAATTTAGGACAAATATAAAATTAGACGTTAACTTTAAGTTTTATATAGGTACATTCTTAAAAGATATTATTTATTTATATATATATATATATATTTATATATATATATTTATTTACATTAGCCACAAATACTATGTATTACATATATTCCTGTATACATATCTATCATAATATTATTTCATACATTTCTAGCACTTAATAATAGTATATAATATATACTATAGATATATATATATATATATATATATATATATATATATATATATATATAGTATATACTATAATATAGTAAGTATATAGATTTATTTTTGTTACTATAGTAATTAACCTATTAATATAATAATAGTATGGAAATTGGACTTGATAATTGGTTATTAATACTTAATTGGTAATATGTAAAATATATATTTTATATAAAAATATTACAAAATATAATTATTTTTCATGTATTAAAATGAACATCGTGACATTTGATTCTTTCTGATTCTCACCTGATATCATATTAATGTAAATATATATATTCTATAGAATTATTTATTTTTACATTTTTATTAATCTAATATGAGGTAATCTAAGAATTAAATAATTAAATATCGCAAATGTAAGGGTTTTTTAAGGGCATAAGGGTTAAGATATAAAATACAAATATTTTCAATAATGTACAATTTACAATAATATAATATAAATCATGTGAAAAATAAATATATATATTTGTTTTTTTTTGTATCTCTTAAACCTTATGCTATATTCAATATTCAAAAATTAATCATAAATGTATGGGGTAGTACTAATCGTTTAATTGAGAGCTATTTGCAAAATCGAATTGTATCAATTAGAATAGATAACGAACTTTCTGAAAGAAGTATCATCAATGTTGGGGTACCTCAGGGATCCATTTCGGGTCCCTTACTTTATATTTTATATATAAATGATATTAATATGGCCTTACATAATTTAAATATACATTTGTATCTTACACTTTTTACTTACGATACAGCGGTTAGCATTAGTGAACCAAGTAATAAGACTATATGCAAAAGTTTAAATTTAGTTAATTTAAATTTACATGAATGGTTCACTAATAATAGATTAACATTAAATATGGATAACTCAAAAGTGCTACTTATAAAGATGCATATATTATTAATAGTATATCAATTAATTCAACTGAAATATGCTTAGTATCAAAATATACTTTTCTTGGAGTTATTTTAGATAATAATTACAATTTTAAAGAACATAAGAAAATACAATTGAAATTAACACATGTTATATATATATATATATATATATATATATATTAAGAAAGCTGAGCTATTTACCAATATATAGTTTAAAGCTACTTTATAATTCTTTGTTTTTTCCCTATATCATGTATTGTTTAGAAATTTGGGGAAATAATTTTATTTTGTTATGTATTATAAAAATATCTTTAAAATTGTCAATAATATTTTTATTTGTACTAATACAACAATTTATTTTTATGTTCTAATATATTAAAATTTAAAGATTTAATAACTTATACAAATATTTTATTCGTGCATCACGTACATTTAAAGTAATGCCCAAGCAGAATATCATTATTATTTCCTAGATATAACAATTTATAAAAAATTACTTTTCATAATTTCAAAATACCTTATATAAAAACAAGCCGTCATCATAAATCATTTTCATTTAAAGGCCCTAAATCATAGAATAATGTATGTCTAAATAAATTATTATTTATAAAAATTTATATAAAAAACTTTAAAAAAATATTAAAAAAAAATATTTGATCAAAATATGAAAATCAATTAAACAATTGATTATCTATTTTATTATGTTTTACGGGTATTATTTATTAAACCTTCAGTTTGTTTGTGTTAGTTTTTATTTTTTCATTTGTATTTATTTAGCTATTCTATTCTATTCCTTTTGTAGTTTTGCATTCAGAATTCAACTCGTTTCTGTTTTTATATAATTACATTTTTTATTTTTAAACTTGACTTATTAATAAATATTTTTTATTCTTTACATAATTTATTTTTAACTTGACTTATTGATACATATTTTTATTCTTTACATCTTAATTATTTATATTTATATTTTTTTACCATGGGAATCTAACTTATGTAGAATATGATGATTGGGGAAGTTCTGGCAAAAAAAATAATACATTTGTTTATTAACTTCTCCATTATTTCATGCTTTACAACATGAACTAATAAATCTAATTTATTTATTTATTATTTATTTATAACGCGGAATACAACTTATAAATGTATATTATTATGTAGTCAAGTAGGAACTCAACTGATAAACACATTTATTTGTGCAGATATTTATAAATAGCGATACACGATTATTATGTAATAATGTATACATCTATATACGTTAATGATGTAAGACATACATTGTACGGCGTAGATACGTTATACTATATACTATTTATCAATCAGTATGTCTGCATATACATATATGTATGTATACATAGATATTCAGACATATACGTATACTGTACGTTAAGAGTGACCATTCAGCTGTATATGGGTCCTCCAATATTCGCGAACTTAGAGCATAACAAATAATGTTAACAAATAAATCAAACAAATGATTAATTGTTGACCATCCTAGGTCTCGAGATAATTCCTAGAAGTTTAACATGGAGAGAATATTCTCATATATCATATATATGAAATTTAAAATGAGAATTACAAAAATGACTTTTAACCTACTAGTAATTTTTGTTGTATTATGAAATTTTAATAGCATATAGAATAAGTATGATAATTATGCAAATAAAAAAAATTAAATTGTTTATTTTGTTCCTAAATGAAATGAAATTAACGACATTTCTAAGATTTTTTTAAAACCTAAATATAAAACGAATACATATATAAACATTTATTTTTATGTCTATCATAAAAGGTAAAATTATGAAAAATATATTTAATTCATAAAGATATAATATTCATACCACTTTTACTATATTTTTGAGAAAAAATCTATATTTTTCAAAATGGTATAAAAAATCAAATTTGTAATCTTCACTTTTGATGATATAATTTAGAAAAAAAATATCATATATACTAGAATAAGAGCTAGGGATAACAAATATTAAAGAATTAAGTTGTAGCAACTATTTTCATGTATTTTCGTATATTTTCGTTATAAATTATTTTTCTATAATACTTTTCAATGTAATTTTTTACTAATTTGTATTGGTCTGTCTCTAAGCTCAAATTGAATATATTTGTTTACATATGTCTTAAAATATCTTCATTTAACTTAGAAAAAATACCGCTATAACCTATATTGAAATCACGTGATTTACGTACGTGATATTTAGGGGAAAGTCCCCGATTACCGACCCCCTCCTAATACTGACCCCCTCTCGTATCTCAGTAAATATAAGAGTTATCAAAAAATTATATATACATGAATTATTAGTAATTTAAGGATAAATATGAATAAGTATTTTGTTTAAAAAAATAATTAATCCTACAATTTTTATTTGATAAAATGTAATATTCTGTTTTTACTTTTTAAATATTTTAATAATAACTTTTTTTAAATCATTTTAAATACTTTATCTATTAAAAGAAAATTTAATGTTGTGCATAATATTGTAGATCAATAAAATGTTAATAACTATTATAAAAATAATTTAATTTGAATTACTATTAACCAATATATCTTAATTATAGCAACCCATATGATTTTCCTATTACCGACCCCCTAAATTACCCTAATACCGACCCCATGTGATTTATAATATCCAATCAAAATAGATCGGTATTTTACTTTAAATTATGTTATAACTTGTTTGTGTATTATTGACATAGATTTAGGATTCATGATTCCAGTTATTTATATAAATATTGATTAATAAATAAATATTAAATAATAATATACACTATTTTAATATATATATATTATAATAGTAATTATAATTACTATAAAGTTTAAATTTAAATTTAATATTACTATTAATACATAAATTCAATAACAAATAAATTGCGTGCATGTTATACATAATTATATTTATGTATATCTACTATTTGTATTCAATATTATAATACTACAATTATTTATACCACGATTATTGTAGGGGGTCGGTAATATGGGAAGGGGGTCGGTATTAGGCACATGTATCCGATTACCGACCCCCCTGTTTATTCTTGTAAATATAATTATATCAACAATTTAAAATAGCCACATTATATATTACCATAATATTACTCAAATTACAAAATTTCAAATAAATATCTTTACTATTGAATAAGTTATTACAACTAATCATTTAGGGGTCGGTAATCGGAGACTTTCCCCTACATTATAAATAATTAAATTTCAAATTTGTATTCATTTATAGTATACTTCTTTAACCACGAACCTACTTAATAAGACAACTTTTTATATGTTATCTATAAGTTATCTATAACTTATATATAAGTTATATAATATAACCCAACACCATTTACTAAACGACAAATACCCACATATATAAATATAATCTGCTAATCTTAATGATATAAATACCATACAGTTATTCAAAGATGGGATAGGATGAGACTAGAGTGAGATTTTATATATTGATGCTATTATAATAAATAAGTTACTTACTTACTTTCATATTTATATGTATATATATATATATATATATATATATATAAACATTACTTTATATACTATTTAAATATATTTACCATATTGTTTAATTGATATTTTGTGTTTGAATATCAACCATATGAACCAACCATACATATCTATATATAACAATGACTATTATAAATTGACATCCTTATTAGATAATTACATAGATATATCTAATATAAGTATACTTACATATTATAATTAGTAGGTGAAATAAATACTACGTGATATTTGTTCTGTGTAAATATAATGATAACGATTGTACTACTTTTGTACTACTATTGTACTACCTCGCTGTATGGTAGTCATTATGTAATTGGTCAAGTGGTCAAGTGGCCTATAAATAGAGTCACATTTAGCAATTTAGTTATACGAAACGGGTACCTATAGATTATAAATTAATTCCTATATTATGTATCAACATAAATTAGATACGTATTGCATTGACATTATAAATAAATAAATTATATTGTATATTGCACGGGTGTTAATATGCAAATTTGCCATGTCCCTCATTTATGTTGTATGGGTAATATTTTAGATAATATATATATATATATATATATATATATATATATTTGTTAATTATATGTTTACCTATTATATAATATAACTATAGTTAGTAACTATTAGTTACTACTGTAGCATTACAGCTAAATACATACATACATATATGTATGGTAATATATTACTTAAATATTATATCAATTGATATAATAGAGATATAATAGTGTAATTACTAAAATCCTTAAGTGTTTTAGTAATTACACTACAATAAATAATATAATACATTATATATATATATACTTCGTCATATATATATATATATATATATATATATATGATGCTAAATCTACCGTATAGCTACAACATATAGCTATAGTTACATCTACCTAATTAAGTAGGGCCTATATAACATTTGATATGTGTAGCTCTACAATTATATATTACAAACGTGCCTATATGAATATAAGTATTAGTGATATATCATAGATATATCCTATATATCATATACCTATAGGTAACTATATATATAGTTAACTGACTTTACATGACTCCATACACACTCGAGGTCACTGTATGGGTTAAGTCATGCACGTATACGTGTATGCGCGTGATCATTACATATTCCATACATTAACCTATCTAGGAATCGTACTAATAATTAATGACTTATATATTATATCGGATGCAAAACCACGTGTTCGAATGCAATCTAGTAAAAGCACTCGCATATATTTCAATAGTATTTGAACAATAGTTTTAATTCCGCGTGATAACATTATCACATGCATGGTCGCATAGTGAAAATTGTATTTCGGATGTATTTTACAATAATATATAAACTAATATATATGTATATATTATGCACCTTAATAAAATACATCATTAATACATTCACGTTTTATTTCTTAACATACGAACCCAGTGACTGTTTAATTTGAAATGAAATGTATCTTATAAAATTAAAATATTTAAATAATAACTATTTTTATCTAACCCCTAAATGTTTATATATATATGTTATGGGATTATTTTGTATAGAATGTATATGATTTATATCCATGCATAGAAATCAAATTTGCAACATTTGTAAATTAGTTAAAAATCAATAATATTACAAATCTATGATATTTAGATTGTGGCACGTTCAGGGCCGGCTCAAGGGGGGGGGGGCAAACCGGGCAATTGCCCGGGGCCCCACATTTTGGGGGGCCCATGAATTATTTGAGATCATTTTTTTTTCTATTTATATAAAAACAATTTTCTTAACTACTTTTATTCTTATATATTATTAATTCTGATTAAATAAATACAAATAATATAATAAATTAATAAAATAAGAGTCATTTAGGCCAATTTTAAAAATGAATTTGACAACAAAATTCTAAATTTACACGAAGATATGATGTAAACAGGTACATGAAGATATTGGAGCATATGCTAATAGTGATCACCATAGATCATATCACACATCTCTGCTTGCCAGATAAAATAGTATGAAACGGAAGGATAAATAATTGTTTGTTAAACTAGAACGTGATAAACGTATTAAGGGAATATTAACCATAGTTGAATCTTAATCTTTAACAGTTTATAATTATATAATTAGTTTACGAAAAAAAAAGTATAGTATCCTACTTCTTTATATTAAAATTAAATATGAGATATATATATTAAGATATATTTTAACTATGATTTCTGATATTTGTAAAGAGTATATTGATTAAAATTACGAAAAAAATTATATTCTATATAGATTTATAATTTTTATAGTAATTAAAACTAATTAGATATTTTTAAAATAATTAACTTTCTCTATCTACTTCTCGTATTATTAAGTGTATATATTATTATAATTTTGTTAGTGTATATAATATATATATATACATAAAGTATATATATATATAAAGTTGTAATTTAAATAGGAATATTCTGCTTTATAGTAGGTATTATTAATAATAATTATTATTGATGAAAGGGAATTCTGTACATAACATTTTCAACAGACTATTATTAGAGAAAGAAATCATATTTATATGTATTGAAACAGATATTATTTATAAATATATACATATAATCTAAATATAATACTAAAGGATTTTTGCATTTTTGCAATTATCCAACTAGTAGGATATTACAACTGAATGTTTAGATTTACATCACCCTAATCTATATATTTATATATACATAGACACAATGGCGATATACTTATTGGAGAACAGGTGATAAGTTATCACTGATAACTTAATAATTGAAGACATATAAAATTAAAAATGTTATATAATAATCAGTGTACTCAATTCCAGATATATCACATGTAGGTACGTTAATAGTCATCGTCATATAAACCAAGTTAGGTATTATTATTATATAGTTATTTATTTATGTATGTTAAGATGCATTAACATATAACATTAGTCAATATTTAGCTAACGATTTATTATAATTAAAAATAATAATAATATAACTATAATAGAGTATAGAGCTCAACGTTATGAAAAATCCAGCAATATATTGCTGGAAGACATATATGTCTGGAAGATTCAATATACCATCGAAGGATATAATATACCAGTCCATTGTCAATATGGATCCCCCTATCTGCGCTGTGCATTCCTTAAATCTGGTTGGGCAAAATTCGTTTGAATCTTTTCATCCAAATTATATATAATTTATTTAGCCAAACTAAATAAAGAATATATTAACCTCTATATTAAGGGGACGCGATACCATCGTTTGGTTTACATGTAAAAGATACGAAAAAATGCTATTTTTAGAAATCTATTAACTCAAAAAATATTCACTTTTTTTTTTTTTATTTTAATCTATTAATAATATTCCATATTTGTATATTATATGTTAACATTTATTGATGTTTACACATCTTTCGTCTTTATGTTATACGTTTCTAAAAAAAATAATTGAAATATCTGATAAAAAATGTTAATTTTCCAATTAAAATGCTAATTAAAATTTTTTAAATAAATATTTTTTAATTTTGACAAATATAATATATGAATATAAACAATATGATTATACAGGTACAAATAATATAATATAAACAAAATTAATAATGTAATGAACATAATTTAAACATCATTTTAAAGATCATATTTGAAATAGGTTATAATTTTACATTACAAAAAAATTTGAAATTCAATTTTTTTCTCGAAAAAATCAATGGTATCGCGGTAGAGAAGAATATAATATGTTTTATTAAAAGTATTATCGAATATAATATGGTCATCACAAGCAGATTTTATTAGAGCAGTATCTCATGGATTTCCCAAAATTACATAAGTTATATATGATATTATATATGTTAAGATATTAGGTAAATTACATTACCAAAGTCAACGTATTTATTCAATAATATGCAAGAATTCGAGACTTCAATATTATGAAAACCGTGGAGCTAATTATTTTGTAGACTAAAGTCGATCAGAAAAGTATTGCTATTAGGTTAAATTGAGATAAAAGCGGTAATAAAAAATATGTATGCATTCTCTTAATATATATGCGAGAAAATAAATGATTATGAGGAGTTGATTAGAGGATACAAACAAATTACAAAATAATTAATATAATGATAACATATATTTAAATTAGTGAATTTACATCATATACGAAGTTAAAAATGACTATTTTCTAACAATATTTGACAATTTAATTGATATATAGGAATATATATACCTACTTATAAGTATATAGGAAATACTAAAAAAGATAATCATGTTGTTATTACTTTAATAAATAATATGTATATATAGGTTATTATATTATCTGATATTAGCAATTAAGATGATTAATAGGATATAAGATAATTCAGTATTAAACATATATTATACCATTTTGATATACACCTCAAAGGAAAGGACTATACAAATATTAATATATATATGATGGACTAGATATATCCAATTGTAGACATATTCATCCTAATATATTTAATGGTAAATAATTACACTTGAGAGAGAAGCTTCTCTAAACTTAAACTTATAAATAATTGTCTATGATATTATCTACCACAATAAATATTTTCAAGTCTGTAACATTATATTTAGAATCAAAGCTAATTAATTAAATTTATACTGAATAAATAATACTGATTTAGAAGAGGAAATCGAGTAAAATAAATATGTAATAATATCATGTTAACTAATTATATCATTTAACCTACTTATATCATTTTATTAATTAATTTATAAATTATAAAATATTACATTGCAATGATTTTAAGTGGGTACCGTAATATCTATTTACATCCATAGCGTGAAGGAGACCCCCCTATATATTATATGTATATTAAAGTGGGTCTTCTTCACACGATACATGTAAATATATATGAAAAAAAAACAAAATTGTTTAAGATTATAAATATTTTTACATAATTTGATCACGCATAATATAATAATACATCATTTATATATATATATATATATATATATATATTTATATATAAATAAATGCAAGAGTTATGGATAATATCATATTAGTTAGGTACTTCTAAAATGGCTCATTTAATATGTTATGAAATTCTTATGGGGCCCATACGTTTTTTTTGCCCGGGGCCCATAGTATGTTTAAGCCGGCCCTGGGCACGTTATATCTTATATTAGATATCAATAGATTTTTATAAAATTATTATATATATATATAATATGATTTAATTTGTATTAATTTATATTGTAATTTACTTATTTATAAACAAATGTACATGCGATTACCATTAATAGCATTCATATAATTATATATGGAATTGTTGATAATATCCTAGAAATTAGATTGCATAATAATTATTTTATTTATATATCCATATATAATTATATGAATGCTATTAACGGTAATCGCATGTACATTTGTTTATAAATAAGTAAATTACAATATAAATTAATAATACAAATTAAATCATATTATATATATAATAATTTTATAATTCATAATAATAAAATAAATATAATAAAATAATAATAAAATTGTATATGAAATATTATAAGAATGAACCTATTTAAATTATTTAATGTATTTAACAATGTATGTTCATATTTATAGATGCTATGTAAATATTGAACTTTAAGATTGATTAATGTTATTATTTGTATGTGTGATTGTGTGTGTGTATATATCATAATTATATTAACCCTTTAACACCCATAGGCATTCACATGGGAGGGGCATATCGTCCCTACTGATATATAATACGATTAAATATAACACACTATAGTGTGTTCATAAGCTTATGAAATATAAATATAAGTTATATATATTTTATATACATGTTACTAATTAATTTTCTTAATCATATCCGTATAAGAATATATTATAATATATGACCTAATCATAATTTTACATCAATGAAAATGGTATTATTTTCGTGTAGAAGCATAATAATATAATGATTACTAAGTTGGTTTTTGTGCAACAATGTATGCCGATTTGCAATGTATTTATCATATGAATTCATATAATTAATATATAATTATACATATATATATATATATACATATGTATATTAATATATGTACAAGTTAAGTACATGTTCGATATTTAACGATATACACGTTGCAATTTAATATCCGTTTAACACATTATATATAGCACACAAACACATACATGTTTTATTTTCGGATAATTATATATAATTATATATATATAATTATATAATACCGATTAACTAATGACCTCAGTAGAATATAAGTATTTGTAATTACCTTATATAATGCTGCACATATAACTGAAATAGAATATAAATATTATGATATGAATTAATATGCAAAAATTGTTGCATTAATTTTTTTTACATTAATGTCGATATTGTAAATGTCGTATGATAATATATTAGCTAACAAACACGATAACCTAACATCATATACTTGTTGGTTGTTAATTATATAATGGTATACCATTATAGTGTGAAAAATCATTATTTTAACAACAATGAGCTAATATTCGATTATATAATATATTTATGAGGACAAATTTGATCGTAATATGTAAATTAGTTAATATATTAAGTAGGGTAAGTAGCCTATTACGAATAATGCTAGAAAACGGAAAATATCGGTATATCAGAAACTATAAATACTATAAAAAATGTTAATTAATGAAATATTCATAATTATATAAATAGTCTAAATAATTATTTTTAATTTTTAATTATTTATTATAAGTCTGTTATATCCATTAATACGGTATTTTATTACGTTTTTATATTTCTTAACAATTTACAACTAAAAACCTTAAGGTTATTAACAAAAATATATATTAATAAATTATAAATAAATAAATTCTTAAATATAAAATATAACAATATTGTAAATAATTATAACAATTACTGACATTATGTGATAATAGAAGAAGTCTAAAATCATCCAATCATAAGAGTACTGAGCATGCAGAAGAATACAAATTAGTGCACAATCTTATAAGAAGGAGTATGAAAGAGAAAAAAGAAGATTGGCTTAAATCTCAATTTAATTCAATTTAAAAAAGGTTTACACAGCAAGATAGCTTGTAACACGTGTAACACGTGCCTATCTTACGATAAAAGTAATTACTAACTCGAAAATGTCAAATATTGACATTTCCAACGGTGTAGGATAACCAATAGAAGATCGTAGTGCAAGATTAGAAAAATGGACAGAATATTTCAAGGATTTGTATAACTATAGTTATATATGGGGTATACCCAATCAAAACTGACCAAGCAAAATTGTATAATACTCGAGAAAAAGAAGAAGAAAAACCATTACGAATACTAATGGAAAAAGTATTAACGCCATAAGAACCTTGAAAAATGGAAATTCACTGGGTATTAATAATGTACCGTGTGAACTTATCAAAGGATGAGGTGAGGCATTAAGTGATATACTTAGTAAGCCATGTCAGCAAATATGGTCTACAAACAAATGGCCGGATGCATTGACAACTTCTTTAATCATTCCAATCTAAAGAAAGGCGATCTTAACATTTTCCGAATGTACGTATACGTATAGTAACCATAAGTCTCATCAGTCATACAAGCACAATGTTCTCACAAATCATACTGAATCACATAACACCACAAGCAGAAGAGTTTATGGCTGATGAACAAGCAGGCTTTAGACAACATCGCAGTACAACTGAACAAATGTTGAACTGCAGAATATTAATGGAAAACATATGGAGTAACGACGACAAGTCTATCATAATGTCATCGATTTTAAGAAAGCCTTCGGTAGAGTGTAGCATGAAGGTTTGTGACATGTGATGTCTGAATTTGGCATAGGCAATGACCTAATAAAAATCATAATGTCACTTTATAACTCAGTAAAAAGTTCTGTACTATTGAACAACCAGATAGGAACAGATTTCAATACGACAGTATGTGTTATACGAGGTTGCTTACTATCTGCAGTTTTATTCAGCATAGTTATAGAAGAATATCTGGGAGCAATGCTCACTGACACCGGCAATTCAAAGAAATAAATATTATACATTTATTGATTAGCAACAGTAGTTACAGCACTAGTTAAATTGGAGAAGATATTGCGTAGCGGATAAATTGATTTTAAACTCAACAACTCTTTGGTTCTTTCAACTTTGTTGTATGGATGTGACAGCTGAACTTTACTGGAATAATCTAAGAAGAAGATAAGAGGGTTTGAATCTAAAGCTCACAGACGACTTTTAAATATAAGTTACAAACAAAGAAAAACAAATATATTTGTAGGCAACGAGAACTATAAACAAATTCGGCCCATATGTACCCCTTCTGGATATCATCATGAGAAGAAAAATGACAACGTTTGGACATATAACTAGTCATGATTCGTTAGCCATTACTATTCTTCATGGATATGTTGAAGGAAAAAGAAAAAAAGCAAGCACGAAGAGAATTGGATGACAAATATATATTCGATTTCACTAATCTTTATCTTAGGCAACTTTTAAATATTGCAAAAGATCGTTCGAAATTAAAATTTTTTTTATTATCACTGTCATGTGACTAAATAACTAAGTAAGTAT
>OZ025241.1:10027220-10074720 GCA_964019155.1 Osedax fenrisi | reverse complement strand
TGTATACATTATAGGATTATAAGACTGCAATCTATGCTTACTAAGTAATCTGCTTCCCATATATAGGCGAAGGTAATGTTATAAATTACTACATAAATAAGTTTCCGAGGTTTCTTTATATTTGGAGTTTATGATGTTATACGGATGTGCGAAGGGAGAATGTTCCAATAATATGGGGTATATATGCCCAGATTATATATATATAAAAATTATATTGTAAACGCATTTTATATATATATAAAGAGTATTTTATAGATGATGTTATGGCATACAGTATACTCGATAGCAGTAGTTCCCAACCTATGGGTCATTGGGTTTTTTTGTATATATATATATATATATATATATTATAGTTTATATTATTAGTTTAAATAGTAATAACATTTAATTTATCATTGGGTCATGGTATATTTTTTTTAATCAAAAATTATCAAAAAAGGGTCATAGTGAAACAGAGTTGGGAACCACTGTTCTATAGAGTTATTATTTGGTACATTTGTTTCTGGTGAAGTTTATTTAAGTTAAGCTTAGATGATTAAAACACGTGCAAAATAACTATTCAATTCGAGATAATATTAACGAAACGATCGACGTTAACAATTAGTAAAATATTACATTGAAAAGTATTAAGAAAAATAATTTATAACGAAAATATACGAAAATATATGGAAAGTTTCTACAATTTCATTCTTTAATATTTTGTATTCCTAGCTCTATTTATAAGATAGGATATATCTTTTCTAATACCTAAAAAAGTGAGAAAAAAAGATTTGATTTTTGTTATTACTTTTTTAAATATATTAGGTTTTTCGCTAAAAATTGAGTACGAATATAGTAATAGTAGATAGTACAACAATTTTTGTTTATTTTGTTGATTTTAAAAAAAATTCTAGAAATGTTGTTAAATTCGTTGCATATAACCTCTATTCTATATCATATATATATATATATATATATATATATTCTATGAAAGCTGGGTGGATAATTCTAGATAAGGTTGACTAGGAGAATTAGGTATACCTATATATACTAAAGGGTATAGGTCCGAGTCACTCGGGGATCACTATGTGGGGCGACGTACACGACGGGTAGGCGGTGTACTAGATGGGGACATGAACGCCGTTCATTGAACGGGTTAGGTGAATTAAAACTAAGGAATTCAGTTTGTTATATATATATCAGGATATATCCTATTTGTGGGATCCTATTTGGCTATAGCCATTTGTGTTTAGTATTCGTGATGCCTATAGGCATATATATATATATATATATATATATATATATATATATATATGTATATAAGTCGGATTCGAGTATGGACTGGTCAATATTATTGAAAGCAGAAGAGAGGTAACAAGCAGTACCAAGTTTGCACATTTTGACGAGTAACGTTAGGTTGGGAACATATCGAGTTGGATGACTGGTGGGGAATGTGGAGATCGAGGGAATTACAGTGTTTATCTGCGGGGTAAGTTTCGTTAGGTTTAAGATTAGAGGCTAACAGTACTGTGTAGAGTGATTCAGACTGATTAGTTGAGTGGTTAATGGCAATGTTAAAACCACACATAATTATATTAGATTCATAAATTAGATTAGTAAATAAATGCATACATTAATATAATACATATGATATATATATATATATATATATATATATATATATGTTATATAGTATACTATATATTATATCGTATAGTATTACACGCGAGTGCACAGTGGAATAGAGCACGGCATGCATCCTTATACGAATATCATATATTTATAGTTGACCTAGATCGGTAGTAACGTAAGTATGCTTCGACATGCCTGGAGATTCTAATCTGGTGTCCTAAGATGGCCGACCATCGCGTATAAATGTTATTTAATCAACTTAAATGTTGAAATTATATTGCATTATACATATATAATATACATTAATATACATGTTTATTATGATATATTCGAAACGCACTTTATTTAAAAAAATATAATGTATATACAAAATAAATATTATTTGTTTGAATATGTTATTAAATGTATGTGTCGTGTGATTTAGGTAAACTATATATCTATCATAATAAAAAAAAATATATATATACATACAAATCTATAACGTATATATATATATATATATATATATATATATATATATATATATATATATCGATCCCATACTTTACGATAATATTATAGTACACAATCTTCGATATGTACGATGTATACATGGTACACAATGTATTATACAATTTGTATACGTATACGTGTTGTAATGTAATGATTACACCGACACACAGTCCTGCCCCCTGGGTGTAAAGTGCACGGCGTAAATCAGATTTTCCATGCGCAATGATCCTCGTCAATCGGCACCTTTACGTTAGCAGTCAGAATTATGAATTATTAATTATTAATATCAATCTATAATTCGAATTTAAAAATAGCCGCTTTCGAATAAACTATATAACAATAGCGGTAACAATGGCACGGTACGATTAGGATAATATAATCATATTGTCCCTGACTATTGGGTAATAATGTACCGTATTATGTAAGTATACGTCACGTGATTATTCACGGAAGTATTCCCTTCGTGAGTTTAGCCTACATATCTGCGAATATATAGGCTAATCTACGTACTATATTATTATTATTATTATTATCAGATTTAGGCAATGCCAAGGTATACCTAATTATAATTGTAGAAGCAGTGTTGCTTATCGAGACAATTACCCCTTTATTAACATGATAAGTTTCATTATAGATAATAGTTATAAATAAATAATAATTTTATAATATTATAAGATAAGATATATTTTATTATTGCAATCATTGCAAGAGAGAAAAAAACAATAAAATGACAAATAAAATGTTCAGAAGATTTTCAAGGTATTTAACCTTATGACTTCCTGTTTACATATATATGATAAAATAAATATAAATATATAATAAAATAAAATATAATGAAACTTATCATGTAACTAAATGTAATCATCATATAATAATGTAATCATGTAATAATATAAATAAATGATAAAAGTATAAAATTAAAAGCTAATAAATACATCAAGTACTAAATAATATAAATTAAAATATAACATAGTGGAACTATGAGATAGCCAACATTTAAAAGTAAAAGAAACAAGAGAAGAAAAAAAGAGAAGAAAAAAAAGAGAAGAAATAAGACAATATATTAAATAAATATAGGTTAAACAATATTCGATGTTCATACAGAAAAATATATAAACAAAAGTAATTTATTTAACGTCAAAAAATGTAAAAATAAAATAAAAGATAATACAATATATATATATATATATAATATTAGTAGAAATAACATTTATATAACTAACAAAATACAATTTTCAATAAACTGGTCGGAAATGAGATATAATAATAGTAGGGAAAAGTAACCGAATACGGACATTCTCGGTATCTCAGAAACCATGAATTCTAAAAATGTTTAATGAATAAAATTTGGTTATATAAATAGTCTAAATTTACATGATTATAAATGATTACAAATAGTCTAAATAAGATTTTTTATTTTTCATTTATTCAAAATAATGCTGATATATCCAATAAACTGATTAAGTTTTTAAATTTATGAAAATAAATGCCAACTTAAAACCTTCTAAAGAATATACAAATGTGTCGATATAAAACATAATAATATATTATTAAAAATAAAGCATTCTAAAAGTATGTATATAATTTCTATATTTGTTATCAAATATTCATTAAGTTATAAGCATATATCTAGAGGTCATATAAGTCCATAATACGGACACTCTAGATGTCTTAATACGGACACCCTATAACCAATCAGCACGCAGCATGTGAACTATTCGGATTTTCATAAAAATCGCGTTCGTTATAATATTAATACCACAAATGAAGTTAAATCTAAAAATGTTATTATTTAGATACATAACTTATATTATTAATTAATAAAATAATAAGAATTAATACATTTATTAATTAAATTATATTAAATTATTCATATAATTAATTATAAATAATATAATTATAATTTATCTGATTGGTTCATCAATAATATATAGTTTATCTAGTGGTATATAGGGTGTCCGTATTAAAACACAGGATATCCGTATTCGGACATGGGTACCTAATACGGACAGCACAGTTATCTATTGAATACAAATATAGATACAATTTTAAAATCACAATAATATCTATAATCATATAGTAGTAATATATTGTAATTTTTGAATACAAATATGGAGTCATAACATATTAAGACCATTTATTGTTAAAGTGTCCGTATTAGGTTACTTTCCCCTATAACAAAATCAAAAATTAAAATTAAAAATAATTCAACAAACATAAATAATTTTAAAAACTGTGTTCAGGTTTATTTCGTAAAGTAAGCTTGTAGAGTACATATCTATGTAATTGTTATAAACTTGTTTGAGAGTATAGTATTTCGTTGTGTGTTACAAAAATATGTTTATCTAGTAGATTAATTGTATTTTAATGAATTTTGATGACGTCAAGTTGTTTCTATCTTTAAATTAAATTACTTTTCTATATATATGTAGGAAGTATGACATTAATCGTGGCATGTATAATATTCAGAGTTTTGTAAATGTATCTATGTTTAAGGTAAACCCGTTTTTATCTGTAGTGTTTGGTTGTGCTCGTTTTGGAATTCCAACTTAAGTTTACAAATAAGTCCGCATGTTTGGTTTGAAATGTTGGTAAGAAATTTTTGTTTTAGTTTAGGTATTTCAGTTATTAGTGAGTTACAATAACCTACGTTATCTATTACATAATCAGAGGTATGTGGGTGTACGCGTATGTTATTGTATGGCACGTGTTTCCGTAATATATCTTGAATGCATGCGTTAGAAATACGACTAATTAGAACGGGCCATGCGTAGAATAATTAGATTGACATTGGCTAGGTGCTCGGCGATATTATTCTAGCGCTAGTCGCACCGATCGTAAACGACGCGAACACGAGATTAATGAGCCGGGCGATAATTAATTCCGCTCGTTATTTTATTAATTACTATCTCGGCAGCCGATGGCGCCACGCGTACGTCAATACCATAACGTCAACGACGCCACTAGCAAAGACTACAGAACTGATGTCCGTTAATGAGTCTAATTAGATGTATTCGATTTAAGATCGATGATCGATTGATAAACTATTACTAGTTATTAATAGTTGAATAATTATTTGGAGCGTAAATAATTATCGTAGCACTTGAATCTAGATTTGGCACGAGACCTTTGTGAAGACAACCACATTCATCTATATATGGTATAGATTTATGGACGTTTTTTTACATCATTGTATCGGGCATTAGAGAATGGATGACTCCGATTATTTTGTTTACTATAAAATGTATAATAACAATTTATATATATGTATATATATATAAAATCTTAAATAATTTAATTATTTTCTAAAATGTATGAAGTTAAGGGTTTTAGTAATTCTATATAGTGGTTATTGTGTACATCTTACACATTATGGTTATGGGTTTCGGAATATATCTAATTATAGTTTATAAATAGTAATTAATATCGTTATACACAATTACGTAAATTAATAAAACCCATAACGAACCGAATTGCGGAAAATGTATAACCAAATATGGTATACGATATATTATGTAACACATAACCTCAGTTTATTTCCTCTAGTTTATTGAGTTAAGAAAGCAATACAATATAGCAAATAAATGTCAACTCGAAGTAGAATACCCGTGATAATCTATACACACAAAGAATGTATACCTATAGTATACTATCAAATTAAATATATATATATATATATATATATATAATATATGCAACATATGGAACATAATTACCAGATTGTAATATTTTAATTACGGGACACATACAAAATGATATCTATACACTACGTGTATTGGGTCAGTTATAACTGATGGGGGGTTATTGGAATAGGGGGTTATTGGAATAGGGGGGTTTTACAGAGCAGAGAAATGTTGTAAACCGATGAATTTTTAAAGTATTATAATTTACTATAGTATATATGTGATATATGTGATATATATATATATATATATATACACTAGTGTGTCTATAAAAAATTGTTACCGTGATATTTGAAATGGGCAAATAAACAACAACGTTTACTAATTAGATAATATCGATTATAATCAATCGCATATGACCGCATTTAAATGTATCGATTATACTCTGTCTATAGACACCGCTAGTCAGTAGTACAAGATGACACATGACTACTTTCAACCAATCGGGAACTACCATTTACAAGTTTGAAAAGTACAACGGACATAAGTGTATCGATATATATACATAATGCATATATGCATACTATAGTATGCATGTAAATATATATATAATATATATATATATATATATATATATATATATTATATATGTATATATTATAATGTATAACCTATATATATTAGGTTGGAGTGAATTTTGAAATAATTATGGCCGTCTGGTTATGTCTCGCGATAGTGATGTAACGTTATATGTGGAGTTCAATAAGGTCAATAAATTCACATATAACGTTATATCACTATCGCGAGACATAACCATACCGCCATAATTATTTCAAAATTCATTCCAACCTAATATATATATATATATATATATATAGTAAATGAGTATATCTCTACATCACTAGCGTTGACCGAAGCCTACAAGCACTTTAAGCACTTTATTGTACGTGTTGTATACAAATAGAATGTACACGCATACTTTATGTGTACACACATACTTAATGCGTATACATTAAGTTACACTGGTGGTGGTGGTGTCGGATGTTGATGGGCGGGCTGGCGTGCATCTACTCGGCACGTGATAGCCGCACCACGTGGTACCGGATGTTGTCTTAAGGACGCGGGCGGGCGGGGGGGCGGGTGTTATATTTTATTCAACGATTATTTAGCGGCGGCGGCGGCGGCGAGATGAAAACCTCGGCACCTCCCGCCGTTTTCCCGCGGGAGGCCTCTAGTATCTCATTACGTGGCGGCCGCGCGTTTAACTTTCCTATAGGATACCGAAGTATACTATATTATCCTATATATAGGATACTATAGTATACTACGGTATACCGAGCCGAGCGTCCTCTACTCGGTATAGTATAGCGATGATACTATACCGGGGGGATACTATACCGGTATTCAGCGGTGTTTATCTAGCGGCTGAGCGGACATGCGCAAGAGCGGACACGTGTCATGGTGAATTAAATCGTAATCAATTAGTGTTGTACGCACGCGTGTGTGTTTTTAGGAATTATCGTGAATTATATCTTCGATTTTCATTTTTAATAATATATATATATACATTATTTTTTTTAGTTAATAAGTATGCTATTTCCATATAATACAAACAAAAACCAATATATCATAAATAATATATATATATATATATATATATATATATATATATATATATATATATATATATACACAATTATAATATTATACTATACATTTGCATACATAAGTCTAACTAGCCTACACACGTCGGGCTATATATGGTATATACTAATAGGTATATTTATAGGTATACCTATATATATAACTATAGCTATATACCTAGGTATAACTAGTACACGATGCAATAATGTACTCTTACATATTACTTATCAAGAATTATTTTATTTAAAGTTAATAACGAATCTATCGAATATTTCTACTTTCTTTGTTACCAAATTATATATTCTATATTTTATTACTATTTTCGATTATTTGTCGTTTGTTAATACCAATATATATATTATATATAATAAAAAAAATGATAATTATAATAATAATAATAATCAAAGTTTAGGCATTAGCTTGGATGAACGAAAAAGCATAGATTATCAAGTCGTTCACTCAATGTGATTGTGCACAATCATATTTGTATCTACTTTTGGGGGGAAAATTAGATATAAAATTAAAATAATATTAAATAAAATATTTGATTATAAAATGTATATCCATGATATCAGTAATACAAATAGCCATAACAAATCGATCTTGAAAACTTTATACCGATTGTAAATGAAAGTCGATAAAGGTGTATCAATTTGGAGGATTTGGGGTTTCTATATCCAATGCTTTAAGGAAATTACTTTAGCCAAGAGAACTGGCAACATTTGCATCCTAGTCACCGACCATTTCCGGCTATACAAAGAATCATTACTAAGTACTCGAGAATATCTTATATTAAATATTAAAAATAAAAATTAGAATTCCTGGATAGACAATAATACTGATATAATATTAAATAAAATTTAAATAAAATTTAATATGTAAGTAATTAAGGTATGTAAAACATGTCAATGTAAAACAAAAATAAAATTGCAAAAATACCACAACCATTCTCATCATGTATTTAAAATAAATAATTGTATAATATGTAACCTAAACAAATTTAAACAAATAAAACAATACTACGCAAATGTGTAGTAGTGTTTCAGTAGTTCGCAAATATTTTTTAATAATAGGATAATTTATAATTGTATTGTAATCACTTAATTTATTAAATTTATTTTGAATTTTAATTTACAAAATCAATATATATCTATATTGATTTGTGTAATTGTTTAGATAACTAATATGTTTGTAGTGGTACATTAACACAGGCACTGTTCACATCAATATCGCGTACTTCTTACTGGTGTTACCTATCTACGATAACGTATACACGTATTACCAACCGATGTGGCAATACGTCAAATAATGAATATGCAAACCGATACAGTTAATACATAAACAACACCGCCGCCACCTAGTGAACGATAGTTGAGCTAATCTTCGTAGTAAATGTTCGTTAATGGCGTCCTAAACGATGAGGTCAAACTATCGAATAATCGCTGTAGCCATAGCAACGAATACGAGCGTTGTTCCGAGCGCCGTGGCATCAGTATACCTGTTACATATAACACATATATGTTAATGATATTTAATAATTATAAAAATATATATTTTTACATTTTTCATAATTACTAACATATAGGTAATAGTATTAAGTAATAAAAATAGTACTATTTATAACATATTTTTTATAATTATTAAATATCATTAACATATATGTTATATGTAACCGGGGTAACTATTAACTGTAGGTATATACACTATATCCACTACCGTTATACTATAACGGTTATAGCATATCTTCTATAGTAGTACTATAGTACTTAACAATACTACGATATCTTGTAAGATACTTGAGTTGTATTTTAGTTTTTTTAGTAATGTAACTAATTAGCGCGTTATATTTAGAATGGTATCGTAAGCTTTATTTGTATAAACACGAAGGTTTACAATACAGATAATATTTGACAGTTAATATATACCATTCTAAATATAACGCGCCAATTAGTTACAATATTTAAACAAACTAAAATACAACTCGACTATCTTACTAGATCGCTAAGTAGCGGAATATGTGCTATAGCGATGTTCTACCGTCGGTAGTGGACTATAGATATAGGTAATTAAGAAATACGATGATAAGAAACATCATACAAAAACATGTACTACGTAGTAACGTCACATATGTATTAATGACTCATATGTAACGATGACTCATGTAATAATGACTCATATGTACGATGACCAGACCAATAGTACATCATATCACCACTCGAACATTAACTCTATAAGTATACTTATCAACAGCACCTATATATACCGTTACCTTATACCGTATAATGATGGTGGGGTGTAGAGTATTCATGTATCGTTAATAATACCGATATATAAAACATATGTAGGTTTATGAGTATATTGCAAATAGTATTTTTCTATTTAATATCACGGTCTCTCGATTAATATAGTGTATATATATACTTATTTACCCTAGTTAATATAGTATATCAGCATGGATTTGAGCGAAATTTACTTAATATGTATGCCGCGTGCAATGCATACTGTTCATGTGATGTCCTTTAGACCACGTATGATATATATATATATATATATATATATATATATATGTATATATATATATGTGTGTGTGTATGTTTGTATGTGTGTATGTATGTATATATTTGTGTGTGTGTATGTATGTGTGTATGTATGTGTGTGTATGTGTGTGTATGTGTGTATTTGTGTGTGTGTATGTGTGTACGTGTGTGTACGTGTGTGTTAGTATAAGTAGGAGGAGCTAACCTCGGGTCACAGCTGTCACTCTCCATGTCACGTGGCCACCTCTCACGCCATAGATGTCACGTTATCGTGTAATGTGAAGAATGTTCTCGCGCTTATTCTTGTTACTATTCTATAACACCTATCCAATACTATATATGACTAGAGATGTTTATGTTATTTCAATCATCTAGGATTTCAGCCAATTCTGAAATTATTATTAATATTATTATATATATAGGTTTTTTTAATAAAAAATTCAATATAATTAAAGTAAAATTAGATGATATCAACCTACTAGTTATGTATTATAAGTTATTATCCATTGATTCATATAATTCAAATGTTACTAAAAGAGGGTATATATCAATATTTCTCTTTAATATATGTAGTTTTAATAAGCATATTAACCTTCTCACTGAATATCTTAGTTGTATAACAAATAAATTCAATATAATAATTTTAACTGAAACTTGGCTAACGAGTCATGATAACCCTTCGATTTATTTTCAAAATATAATTTATTTCAGTTAAATCTTTAATGTAAGATGTTAATATGTTGACTTTTAAATTTACATTTTTAATGTTTCTTATAATTATATATATATCCTATAGGTGGCCCTCTCCAATAAACTACTAATTATTTCCTCTAAGACACTACATTATACTGTACTTAACATATCTACTTATGATACTTCCTTTCCACACTTTACTCTAAATAACATGATCATTTCTCCTTCCCATTCTTCCAAAAACCTAGGATTAGTATTTGATGACAAATTATCATTTAAGAATCACATATCATCCATTATAAAGTTCTCCAACTTTCATCTATTCAGAATTTACAAAATGCGGACGTCACTTTCCAGAAATATTACGAAAACTCTAATAAATGCTCTTATACTTTCCCGACTTGAATACTGTTCTTCCCTACTGAATTTACATCCTGCTAAAGCTACTGTTCCCCTAAATCAGATTATCCATTCCTCAATACGTACCTCTTACTGCATAATACGACTGGGTCACTCTACTACAACATATTATCAATCATCTCGTATGTGACTACACCCTTCTCCCACGGGTGTAAATTACGTATACTATTTATAATCCATAAATCAAATATTCTTTCACCCCTAGCTATATCTCTGATCTAATTAAAAAACGTACAATATTATATTATCTTCGTCACCAAAATTCTCCTCTCCTTATCTCCCGGAACTCTAGTAAACTTTCCTAAATTCTAGAGCTTTTAAACATTCCGGTCTCACCCAATGGAATTCCCTCCCTCCTACTATTTATTCTATAAATTCCCACAAAAGATTTATAAATCTTACTTCTTCTTTTCTAATCATTAAATCATCCAACTTATTATTTTTGTATCGTGTTATTTACAACGTATTATTATTATCTTATTATTATTTGTCTTCCCGCAAGACCGAAGGTATCTACATTCCTCTATTTTAGTGCCTAAAAAACCGTATATCATAATCATCATCATCATATCATCTATATATATTATAATATATATATATATGCTAATAATATTATTGTTGTAATTTATTTGAGAATTCATCGCTCTCGTCTGCGGTCAAATACTCATCTGAATCATGATATTTGTAGTATTTTAAGTTGTTGTTATCGATCGAAGTTTTCGTTGTAACGTGATTTTATTTACTCGATTTCGACCGTTTATGTCAACAAAGTTGTTTAACGTATCTTAATTCGTACGTTTCTTTTCGATAAAGAGTGTATCGATTATGCTATAACCCATGGTATATCATTGTTAGAATTCTCTGTACCATGTCGCTTTTAGACATTTTTACCTTTCACGTCCCTTTTAGATTATTAAGATAGGTTGCTTTATTATTACACGCATGTTTATCCGCTTGCATATATTGAATTGTTAAATAGTATTTATCGTAGACACATGTTTTATGTTTTTATTATCATATAGCATTTTATAATTTGTGAATCTAGCATTAAATTGAACCATATTATAATTATATCCTATATTATTTTAATTTTCGTTTCAGAATTATTGTATTAATATTACGAATGAGTAATACTTATATTTTGTTAACGTGTATAATTATGTTAACGTGTATCAAATGTATTGTGTTACTATTATCATAATATAATTCATTTAAATAAGTTATTGACATAACTTAAGCGATGTACCTTCGAAACCCGTGGTTCGAAGGTACAGCGTACGGTGTAGGTTTTAATATATTGTACCTTAACTTTACAACTATCAGATTTCGTATTTAAATCATTAACTTCTTTAAAGTTATAAACATATTCTTTAGGATTTTTATCATTGATATGCTCGCGATTAGGATTTGTTGTTAAATGGGAACCATGGAGGAGGGTGGCGCTAATGTGCAGTCAACAGAAAAATGGGAAGTCATTAATTTAATTGTGCAGTTAATTTTTCAATTGTGTGCAGTCCATTTGTCAATATTGAGCAACTATATTTTTATTATTCTAATTCATTTTTGGAAGCATTATATAAGATGCATACCATGCGAGGAGTTTCCCGATATTGTTATATTACTAAGCACAAGAATAACATCAATAACAACATATTGTGGTGTAATATATAGAAAATAGCCCATTATGAAGCATCTAAGTTCTGAATATCATAAAAAATGTATTATTGCTTATCAAATAAATATTGAAGGGATAAAACAATCAGATAAAACACCACTAGCAAACTATATATCAAAGGCAAATAGTAGGCACATTAGCTTACAAGATAGGATCGTTATTGATCATGATGTATTATGATGTAAAGAAGTTGGTTTACCTGAATATTCTTTCCCCGCTAGAGCAGTTGTTAACCGTTATCAACATTTAAATATAATGCTGATGATAATATTAAGAATATCGATTTACAATATCTGACGCCCCAAATACGCATACAGAATTATTATCTATTATAATAGATACTTATATGAAAATATTACAAACAAAAATAAAAAATGCTACTGAAATATCTCTTCGTTCAAACGGTAGTGTAGATATGAGTCATGTCACAGGACACATGTTGATATACGCACTTGCGAAATTAATAGATACAGTTGGAAACAAATCGCTTATATGTGTAGGTTTAGAAGAACATTTGGAACGTGGGACCCACGTCGTGGGTTGCGTATGATATTTAACACAATGATTAAATCAATGGAAAATATTCTTGTATTTATCTTACACATTTTATAATGAAACATGTTTCGAGGTTGGTTATAGATGTACATCTGTAAATACAAGATATAATAATGGTTTATAGAAGAAATTTCAAGATTATAGATTGGAGAAGTTCAGTGAGCCCGTAGCTCCTCTACTTACAATATGGTATTATGCATACAAGTCAAGTATGGCATGGAAGGGAGCAATAAATGAAATACCAGAAATTAAAAATATGCTGATGATATTAAGTGGTATTTCATCATATTTCGCAAAATCTGGAGTCAGGTGCAGAGAATTAAAAAATATTGCAGAGTAAAAAAATATAAATACTAATTCTATTCTCTAGATATCAACAAAATATGCAATACGATTCGACTACGATATGTAATATTCATCAACAACTTAATAATATTGAGGTTTATTATATTTATATATTTAATATAACAGGATACAATGCCTATAGCCCCTTCGTTTCAGAGTTAAATAAATAATGTTTCATAATATTTCATAATATTTTGTAACTTTAATAGATTATACTGAATAAATTATTAACAACCGATTTAATTGGCGGATGGGTTACTAAGTTAATCGAATCAATTGAAAAAAAACAATGGTACTCATTACTTGAAAGGTATTGAGTTGAAGAGAAAAAATAATCGTGAAGTAATGCATAATTCATATGTATCTGAAATGAGAGATATATCTGCAATAAAAGTAGAACTTATAAAAACTTTAGTAACTAATCTTAAGGAGCCATTTACAACAGATGAAAATATATTTTCAAAACTTGAATATTTTATTAAATTAAAAGAAGAAGTAAACATAAAGCTAGTAAATACTTTAATAAGTACTGATTTGAATTCAAGATATTTATCCTTAAAACATAACGATTTATTATTGCATTCAGAAATTAATATATTCAGAAAATACAATCTTCGTGAATTGTTATAAAGCTATCAAGATATGTATGAAATAGAAATTAAATATACCTAATATTAATTTATTATTTTCTAGCATGGAAGAAATCTCTACATTGTTTTGTACATATAGTATAATTATGTGCGCTAAATCACATAGTGCCGATGTGGAAAGAATTATATATGCAAATAATCTGCATGCGCATAGAAATAGCATGCACATAGAAATAGAATGAAAATAGAAACCTAGAATAATTAATTATATATTCATTATAATATACCGGATCTTAAAAATATTAATCTATTACCTGATGTATTAGATTGTTTATTTAATTAAAAAGTCATTAATAATATTTTACCCATCATTTAATGAAATTACAGTTTAACCAACAATGTTTAGGATAAATAAATGAAATCATAGACAACATGATAGAGAGAATGGTAAAAACAAGAGTATTTCAAGGGAATTTTTCTGGTGCAGGAAAATATAAAGGAGAAGAGGAAAATGAAATTAATTTTAAAACAATAAAAATCTAAATATAGCACAATAAATAATAAACAAAACATTTATGATAATTATATATAATATATTAAAACTATACAATATTAATTGATACATAATTATTAATAATTATATATATATATGCGCAGTCAATATTATTCCTTAATGAGACCCCTGAGTAGTAGTAGTAGTAGTAGTAGTAGTAGTAGCAGTAGTAGTAGTAGTAGTAGTAGTAGTAGTATTAGTAGTAGTAGTAGTAGTAGTAGTAGTAGTAGTAGTAGTAGTAGTAGTAGTAGTAGTAGTAGTTGTAGTAGTAGTAGTAGTAGTAGTAGTAGTAGTATTAGTAGTAGTAGTAGTAGTAGTAGTAGTAGTAGTAGTAGTAGTAGTAGTAGTAGTAGTAGTAGTAGTAGTAGTAGTAGTAGTAGTAGTAGTAGTAGTAGTAGTAGTAGTAGTAGTAGTAGTAGTAGTAGTAGTAGTAGTAGTAGTAGTAGTAGTAGTAGTAGTAGTAGTAGTAGTAGTAGTAGTAGTAGTAGTAGTAGTAGTAGTAGTAGTAGTAGTAGTAGTAGTAGTAGTAGTAGTAGTAGTAGTAGTAGTAGTAGTAGTAGTAGTAGTAGTAGTAGTAGTAGTAGTAGTAGTAGTAGTAGTAGTAGTAGTAGTAGTAGTAGTAGTAGTAGTAGTAGTAGTAGTAGTAGTAGTAGTAGTAGTAGTAGTAGTAGTAGTAGTAGTAGTAGTAGTAGTAGTAGTAGTAGTAGTGGTAGTGGTAGTGGTAGTGGTAGTGGTAGTGGTAGTGGTAGTGGTAGTGGTAGTGGTAGTGGTAGTGGTAGTGGTAGTGGTAGTGGTAGTGGTATTGGTAGTGGTAGTGGTAGTTGTAGTGGTAGTGGTAGTGGTAGTGGTAGTAGTAGTAGTAACCTTGTAACCTTGTAACCTAATAGTTTATACACTGCCATCAACATCGTGTGAGTTTTCGGCCGTGTTTTCGTGGGTTATTTATATGCGATTTCGAACAGGTGTGTTTTTAATTTACGTTTAAAGAGTGGGGTTGAGGTGATTTCTCTTATATTGTAAGGGAGGTTATTCCATAATTTTGGGGCAGAAATTGAGAATGCGGTTTCTTGTTTGCGTGATAAGTGTTTTGGATTATGTATAAGTAATTTGTATTTATTGATTTTACGTTGTATTCTAGATGTGTTATTTTCTATTAGTATGTCAGTAAGGTAGTCGGGGTGATTGTGATGAATGACTTGGTGGGATATCAGTAAGGTTTTGTATTGGATACGTTGTGTGATGGGAAGCCAGTGAAGAGATTTTAGGTATGGAGTTATGTGAGTCCTGGAGTATTTGGGGATTCTGTAGACAGTTCGTGCAGTGGAATTCAGTAATCGGTTGAGTGGTATTAGTGAGTTTTTGGGGAGTCTGTGAAGTATAGAGTTACAGTAGTCAAGTCGTGGAAGTATGAGGGATGTTGCTAATAATTTTGATAGTTCTGTGGTTATAGATGGTCTTATTAGTCTGATTGTGTGTAGTGTTCGGTTAATAGATTTGGATAAGTCAATTGTATATTGGGTGAAATTCAATGTTTGGTCAATTGTGATTCCGAGATTTTTTACGCAGGGGGAGTATTTTATGTCGTGGTTGTTTATCTGAATGAGTGGGACGATTTGTATGGTTTTTGTGGTATTGATTAGTATTGCTTGTGTTTTATGGGTGTTTAGTGATAGTGAGTTGGTTGAGAGCCAGCGTTGAATATTTTCTAGACAGTTGTTTAGTGTAGCTATGTTTGTTGGTGGGTTTGGTAAGTTGCAGTAAATTTGTAAGTCGTCAGCATAGGTGTGGAAGTGAATATCAGGGTAGTTATCAAATATATCCAATAGGGGAGATATGTATATATTAAAGAGGATGGGGCCTAGTACGGATCCTTGTGGAACTCCATGTGATAGTGTGCGGGGTTTGGTTTTATGTTTTTCTATGTATATTGAGTATGTTCGGTCACTGAGGTAAGAGGTGAACCAGGCAAGAACTACTCCGCTTAGTCCAATGCTTTCGAGGCGATGTAACAGTATAGTATGATCAATTGTGTCGAAAGCAGCAGATAAGTCGAGAAGAACTATGATTGAGGGATGTTGAGTAGGGAAGAGTCGTATTTTGTCAAGTATGTGTGTTAGTGCTGTTTCTGTGCTTTTATTAATCGTATAGGCACTCTGATATTTATTAAGTATATTATTAGCGTTTAGGTAAGTATTGAGTTGAGAGCAGACTACTCTTTCTAGTGTTTTAGATATATATGACAGGTTAGATATCGGGCGGTAATTGGAAAGAGTGGATTTTTCTAGTGATTGGTTTTTTATGATAGGAGTGACGAGTGCCAGTTTCATTGAGGTAGGAACGATACCTGATGTGAGGGATCTATCGATTATAGTTTTATAGTGGGGTGTAAGTCGGGTAGATAGTATATGCAGTAATGGAGTTGGTATTGGATCAAGTTTGCATGCAGATTTGACAGCCTGTAGGAGCGAGTCGATAGTTGTCAAAGTTGGTGTGTTAAAAGTGTTAAATTTATATATGGAGATTGTTATCTGTGGTAGCGTTGGAGATGGAAGGGAATTGATTATGTTAGTTATCTTGTTATTGAAGTAGGTGTCGAAATGTATATGCATTGATTGTAATGGAATGTCTGGGAGGATGCGAGTTGTAGCACGGCCGAGTAAAGAGTACGATATCTCAAAGAGTTTTTTAGTATTATTCCCAGCAGCCTTAATCGTTTCAATATAATAGTATTGTTTAGCTCTTATGATCATATGTCTATATATTGTAGATTGCTGTTTAAAAAGAAGCAGGTCGTCATTACTTTTAGATCTTCTCCATATTTTTTCTGCATCTCTCAGCTTGCGTTTAGTTGTGGAAAGTTGGGGGCTGAACCATTTAGTGTTGTTGCGTTTAGTGATTGTTTTGGTGATCAGGGGTGCATGTTTGTCCATTGTTTTTGTAATGAGCATATCGAAATTTGTGATGTCAGTGGGGTCAGAGGAAATATTTAGTAGTTTGTTAAGGTCGTCGATGAAGTTAATGGTGTTTATGCTTTTGATTTGTCTGTAATGTATGGTTGTAGGTTGTCGTTTGTGTTTAGGAGAGTGTATTGAAAAAGTGACTATATGATGGTCGGTTATGAGTCGGTTAACAGTAGTAGTAGTAGTAGTAGTAGTAGTAGTAGTAGTAGTAGTAGTAGTAGTAGTAGTAGTAGTAGTAGTAGTAGTAGTAGTAGTAGTAGTAGTAGTAGTAGTAGTAGTAGTAGTAGTAGTAGTAGTAGTAGTAGTAGTAGTAGTAGTAGTAGTAGTAGTAGTAGTAGTAGTAGTAGTAGTAGTAGTAGTAGTAGTAGTAGTAGTAGTAGTAGTAGTAGTAGTAGTAGTAGTAGTAGTAGTAGTAGTAGTAGTAGTAGTAGTAGTAGTAGTAGTAGTAGTAGTAGTAGTAGTAGTAGTAGTAGTAGTAGTAGTAGTAGTAGTAGTAGTAGTAGTAGTAGTAGTAGTAGTAGTAGTAGAAGAAGTAGTAGTAGTAGTGGTAGTGGTAGTGGTAGTGGTAGTGGTAGTGGTAGTGGTAGTGGTAGTGGTAGTGGTAGTGGTAGTGGTAGTGGTAGTGGTAGTGGTAGTGGTAGTGGTAGTGGTAGTGGTAGTGGTAGTGGTAGTGGTAGTGGTGGTGGTGGTGGTGGTTGTGGTGGTAGTGGTTGTGGTAGTGGTAGTGGTAGTGGTAGTGGTAGTGGTAGTGGTAGTGGTAGTGGTAGTGGTAGTGCTAGTGGTAGTGCTAGTGGTAGTGGTAGTGGTAGTGGTAGTGCTAGTGGTAGTGGTAGTGGTAGTGGTAGTGGTAGTAGTAGTAGTAGTAGTAGTAGTAGTAGTAGTAGTAGTAGTAGTAGTAGTAGTAGTAGTAGTAGTAGTAGTAGTAGTAGTAGTAGTAGTAGTAGTAGTAGTAGTAGTAGTAGTAGTAGTAGTAGTAGTAGTAGTAGTAGTAGTAGTAGTAGTAGTAGTAGTAGTAGTAGTAGTAGTAGTAGTAGTAGTAGTAGTAGTAGTAGTAGTAGTAGTAGTAGTAGTAGTAGTAGTAGTAGTAGTAGTAGTAGTAGTAGTAGTAGTAGTAGTAGTAGTAGTAGTAGTAGTAGTAGTAGTAGTAGTAGTAGTAGTAGTAGTAGTAGTAGTAGTAGTAGTAGTAGTAGTAGTAGTAGTAGTAGTAGTAGTAGTAGTAGTAGTAGTAGTAGTAGTAGTAGTAGTAGTAGTAGTAGTAGTAGTAGTAGTAGTAGTAGTAGTAGTAGTAGTAGTAGTAGTAGTAGTAGTAGTAGTAGTAGTAGTAGTAGTAGTAGTAGTAGTAGTAGTAGTAGTAGTAGTAGTAGTAGTAGTAGTAGTAGTAGTAGTAGTAGTAGTAGTAGTAGTAGTAGTAGTAGTAGTAGTAGTAGTAGTAGTAGTAGTAGTAGTAGTAGTAGTAGTAGTAGTAGTAGTAGTAGTAGTAGTAGTAGTAGTAGTAGTAGTAGTAGTAGTAGTAGTAGTAGTAGTAGTAGTAGTAGTAGTAGTAGTAGTAGTAGTAGTAGTAGTAGTAGTAGTAGTAGTAGTAGTAGTAGTAGTAGTAGTAGTAGTAGTAGTAGTAGTAGTAGTAGTAGTAGTAGTAGTAGTAGTAGTAGTAGTAGTAGTAGTAGTAGTAGTAGTAGTAGTAGTAGTAGTAGTAGTAGTAGTAGTAGTAGTAGTAGTAGTAGTAGTAGTAGTAGTAGTAGTAGTAGTAGTAGTAGTAGTAGTAGTAGTAGTAGTAGTAGTAGTAGTAGTAGTAGTAGTAGTAGTAGTAGTAGTAGTAGTAGTAGTAGTAGTAGTAGTAGTAGTAGTAGTAGTAGTAGTAGTAGTAGTAGTAGTAGTAGTAGTAGTAGTAGTAGTAGTAGTAGTAGTAGTAGTAGTAGTAGTAGTAGTAGTAGTAGTAGTAGAAAAATAAAGTAGTTAGTGATCGTACTAATGAATGGTTCTCGAATGATAATTTATATATCAAACGCCAAATGAGAAAAGCTGAAAGAATGTTCAATAAAAACTCAACATCTTTTAACATGATAAATTTATAAAAGTTAAAATTATCTTTTAAAAGGAGTATAACTTCTACTAAAAAAGAATTTTATAAAAATAAAATTTTAAAGTGTGGTAATAACATGGGCAAGCTTTATGCTTTTACTAATTCTCTTCTAGGTAAATCTCATCACAAATCTTATCCTAATATTCCTGATGATATTTTATGTAATAATTTTAGTGATTTTTTCATTTCTAAAATTGATATTATGTACTCAGTCATTAAAATAAAATTATCATCCCCTTCTATAAATCAATACAATTATTTGAATAATTCCTCTGAAAATTCTCAAAATACTCATTTAAATCAAACTCCTACTCTTACTCATTTTACGCTCCCTTCTAATGTTGACATCTATAATCTTTTAGTTACGGCTTCTTCTGCTTCTCCCTCTGATTCTCTGCCTCTTACTGTGATGAAATCTTTAGCTAACACACTCACTCCACTTTTTTCTTCAATCATTAATCAATCCCTTATTACAGGTGTTATTCCTTCTATTTTAAAACATTCTATTATTACTCCTATTTTAAAGAAAAATAGTCTTAATATAAATGAACTCTCGAACTTTCGCCCTATTGCTCAACTACCTTTAATCTCTAAAATTTTCGAAAAAATTGTTTTTAAACAGATAACTACTTTTATTGATTTTAATAACTTATCCTGTAACTTACAAAGTGCTTTTAGAAAGAACCACAGTACAGAAACTGCGATAACTCTTATACTAAATGATATATATACATCTTTAGATAGAAATGAGAAAATTCAGATTCTACTTCTAGATCTGTCATCTGCTTTTGATACGCTATCTTTTGATATCCTTTCAGATAGACTTTTAGACATCGGTATATCTTCAACTGCTCATGATTTCTTAATTGGATTTGTCACTAATAGAACTTTTTCTGTTAAGATCAATAACTCTTATTCTAAATCTCAATCATTTAAGTACGGGGTTCCGCAAGGATCCGTCTTAGGTCCACTACTATTCTCTATATATCTGAACCCAATAACTAATATCATCAAATCATTTAAAACATTAAGATTTCATCTCTATGCTGATGATATTCTTATTTATTCTGTTAATAGTAAATTGGTCATGAATAATGAGCTAGTTGAATGTGCCAATCAAGTGAATAAATGGCTACTTATGAACAAACTTCTACTTAATACTTCTAAAACTGAATTACTGAACTTACCGCATAACTTTAATAACTTCACTGATGTATTTATTGATAATATTAGGATTATTCCATCACTAAAAATTAAATATCTTGGTATTACTATTGATAATAAATTGAATTTTGATGATCATATGTCAACTGTTTGCAAGAAAGCAAATTTTCATTTATATAATATACGCTATATAAGAAAGTTCATTAGCAAAGACCTCACTACGATGCTAATTAAAGCAATGGTATTTTCGTCGACTAATTATTGTAATTCGATATATTTAGGTCTATCCAAAAAATTGAATAAATGTATCTATAGAATTGATCATTCGGAAGTACGATTAATCTATCAACAACCTTTATTTGATCACTCGAGTGTTACATTGCGTCAACATAATCTTAATATTCTCAACAATATTAATAGAAGCAAATATAGAATTCTATGTATAATTCACAAATCACTCACTGCAGGTCCTTCATATATTAGAACTTGCCTATCAGTTAAAGTGCCTATCTGTCGTGAACTTCGATCATCTAATGATGTATACTGCTTACAAGTCAAGAAATCAGTGAAAACAGTAACTTCCAAGAGAGCCTTTCAATACTATGCGCCGCCACTATGGAATTCTCTTCCCTTGGAAATAAGAATTATTCCTAATCACGATACCTTTAAATTTAATTTAAAACGTTATTTATTCAATATTGAAAAGTCTTAATTTATTATTTTTACGTTATTTATGTTATGTATGTTATTGATATGTTTTATTTTCCATATGACATTATATCATATGGTTTTTTTTATATATTAATAACCAATATTGCATTTTGCAATGTACAGTTTATAATAATATTAATTATTATTTTGTTTATATTCAATTATGTTATTTTTGTTTGTTTGCTTTGTTACATTCTTTAGAACGCCTGGTGTGTTATTTGCAGTGTTTAAATAAATCGTTTTGATTGATTGATTGATAGTAGTAGTAGTAGTAGTAGTAGTAGTAGTAGTAGTAGTAGTAGTAGTAGTAGTAGTAGTAGTAGTAGTAGTAGTAGTAGTAGTAGTAGTAGTAGTAGTAGTAGTAGTAGTAGTAGTAGTAGTAGTAGTAGTAGTAGTAGTAGTAGTAGTAGTAGTAGTAGTAGTAGTAGTAGTAGTAGTAGTAGTAGTAGTAGTAGTAGTAGTAGTAGTAGTAGTAGTAGTAGTAGTAGTAGTAGTAGTAGTAGTAGTAGTAGTAGTAGTAGTAGTAGTAGTAGTAGTAGTAGTAGTAGTAGTAGTAGTAGTAGTAGTAGTAGTAGTAGTAGTAGTAGTAGTAGTAGTAGTAGTAGTAGTAGTAGTAGTAGTAGTAGTAGTAGTAGTAGTAGTAGTAGTAGTAGTAGTAGTAGTAGTAGTAGTAGTAGTAGTAGTAGTAGTAGTAGTAGTAGTAGTAGTAGTAGTAGTAGTAGTAGTAGTAGTAGTAGTAGTAGTAGTAGTAGTAGTAGTAGTAGTAGTAGTAGTAGTAGTAGTAGTAGTAGTAGTAGTAGTAGTAGTAGTAGTAGTAGTAGTAGTAGTAGTAGTAGTAGTAGTAGTAGTAGTAGTAGTAGTAGTAGTAGTAGTAGTAGTAGTAGTAGTAGTAGTAGTAGTAGTAGTAGTAGTAGTAGTAGTAGTTCATTTCTCGAACTGACAACACGTGTTTATAATTGTTTACTTTTCATCGATCAATATACCGGCTCTGATCACCACCAGAGGATCTCCCTTTGGTCTCAGCTGATAAGGTAGTCGGTAAACTACCTACCCCTGACTTAAGCTTAGTACAACAAAAATTAGTTATATACTTTTCATATAAACTATGCTTTTATAAGCTTATTTCAGTCAAATTATCAAATTATATAAATATACCGCTACTTAGTTATCATGCAAATATTTTAACGACGCCCGCCTCATATGTTCTATTTAATTTCAAATATTGATTTTTTTGATTTTTTATTTATTTAATTTTTTTTTTTTTTTTTTTCAGTTTCTAAAGAAAAATAAATGTTATCTAATTTAAATTGTATACATTTTATTACGTAATTCATAGAATAATAGATTCGAAAAATTTATATTTTATATTATATGTTATAATTGCATTAATTTGCGTATATGCTGATTTGTTAATAATATATACATATTTGTTTATGTGTATATGTATTCATATGTATTAGCATTTACATAACATTATATACTTATTTTTCTATATAGTTTTATTGAATTATATATTCAATAAAATTAGTAATCACCATGACTAAATGTTATCATTGTTCCGAATCAAATGATTCTCTAATTATTGAGTGTTCTATATGCAAACAACATATACACCATAATTGTCTATTTGATGCTAACTGTCTGCCTGAAAAATGGATTAACAGCAACACACCATCGAAAGCTGTATTGCAAATATTCAATAGTGATAACTTTGTTTTTAGATGCACTTCATGTATTAATAAAATATCTAGCGATAATCTATTACAAAAAAGTATACCTGTTATACCTACATTTGTTACCCCAAACTCTTCATCTATAATTGAACCCTCTCTGCGTTCTATAGCTGATAGCATTGATGAAATTAAAACCATGATTTCTAAAAATAGCATTAATTCAGACACTCTTAAAAAAACATACGCAGATACTCTTAAAAAATCTACAGATGAGATACTAAAATCTAATATTTCTATATCTAACAAGTTGAAAGAAGTTTCTCTTGTTAGTGAAACTAATTCTCTTGCAGTTGTTATTGAACACATTGAACCATCTAACCGTAAGATTAATTATATTAACTCACTTTTTTCTTATATTGAATGTGATATTAAAACAATATCAAAAGTAAACTTTAATGGTAATAATGCAACCATATTCTTTACACTCCCATGTGCTAAAGCTTTATTTTTGCAAAATAAACATAAAATTCGTAATTCTATTTATAATACTTTGTTTATAAGAACATATTTAAATATAAAATCAGTAAGACGTGGACGTGTATTGTATCATGGCACCAAAGCAAACTTAATTGAAAATGCTAAATCTGTTTTTAATAATAAAAATTCTAAATATGAACTTAGAAATCTTTATAAGGATACAACATCTATCAACTGGAAAGATGATCCTATTGAGATTTCAACGACAGACTATAATTCTTGGGAATCAAGTTATGAAGCGTATATCAAAGCTCTCAAAGCTCTCCCTGAACTATCTAAAACATGACAATCTAATCTGAATTTATCTCTCATTAATATTAGATCACTAAACTGCAATGCTCCATTACTTAACGACTACATACATGAATTTAACACTGACATAATTGCAATTACTGAAACTTGGCTAAAAAAGGAATCCCCTATATCCACCCTTATACCTAATAACTTCTCAATCTCGCATATTCCCCGTGATAATCGCCTCGGAGGTGGTGTTGGTATTCTTGACAAGAATACAATGAAGCTAATTTCATTTTCTTCAGCTGATCTACATAATTCTGATACCATCATAATCTCATTACTAACCCCTGATAAAGTTACCCTTCAAATTATACTGATATATAGACCCCCTTCAACAACACATCAACTCTTTCTCGATGATCTTAATGACCTTATATCCTCTCTCACTAATAAAACATCTACCATTATACTTGGGGATTTTAATTGCCATATTAACTTGAACTCTAAATCATCACGTGATCTCATATCACTTATGTCTTCACATTCATTTCATCAAATTGTTAGTTCAAGAACGCATACCTCCGGTAATACCCTTGATTTAATATTCATCAGTACTGAAAACACTACTACATTTACACTAGGACCTATTAATCATGTCATATCTGACCATTAAGCGGTTCCTCTCACTATGCATTACTCTAAACTACAAGCTTATCCCTTAAAAGTTATAAACCACCGTAATTTATCACAGATTAACTCTCTCGATTTTTCTCGTGACCTAATGAATATTACTCAACATACCTTTACTGACATCACTATTGAAATATTACAGTCTCATCTCACTAATCTACTTAACCAGCATGCACCACTTAAAATTAAGCGTTATAAAGATAACAATTATGATAATAAGTGGTTTAACCAGACAACACTTTCTTTTAAAAAGTAATGAGAAAAGCAGAACGTTATTTTTCTAAAAATCCATCTGAGAATAGCTTATTATTATTTAAGCAAGCGCGGACAAATTTTAAAAAATCGATTATTACTGCAAAGGTATCCTACTATCAAAGGAAAATATATAATTGTGGAAACTCTACCAAGCTTCTTTATAAATTTACTAATGACCTTATGCGCAAATCTAAAAAAATTAATCTTCCTAATCCCCCACCGCAACATTTATCTGAATTATTCTCTTCGTTTTTTATTAACAAGATACATGTCATCCATCAGACTATACTAAATCAACTTAATCAACAAATTACTCACACCATATGCTCCACTTATACCCCATCTACCATTACAACGCTTTCTTCATTTATATATCCTACCACTCAAGATATAGAACACCTTATACTCCTTTCTAAATCTTCATCACCACTTGACCCTATCCCTCTTTCCTTAATGAAAAAAGTGTCACCTCTCCTAGCCAAATATTTTTACGAGATAATTTATACTTCCTTTATGAAAGCACATGTCCCCTCTATACTAAAGCATGCATTAGTTATTCCCATTCTAAAAAAATCAAATCTCGATAAAAATTCCCTTTGTAACTACCGTCCTATATCTCAACTCTCAACAATTTCAAAAATAATTGAAAAAGTTGTTTTTAAACAACTTATTAATTATCTTGATGATAACAATCTTATCGATTCATATCAAAGTGCGTACAGACCATGTCACAGTACTGAAACCCTGTTAAATCATCTCATCAATAACATTCTTGTATCTCTAGATGCTCACTCCCCTACACAATTACTACTTCTAGATTTATCTGCAGCCTTTGATACATTAAACCATAACATATTAATCAACCGATTACTTGAAATTGGTATTAATGGAATGGCATTAGACTGGCTTATTTCATTTTTCACTAATCGAACTTTTGCTGTCAAAACAGGCACATCCATCTCTCGTATTAAAAAAATTAATACTGGTGTACCTCAGGGATCAGTATTGGGTCCAATACTTTTCCTGATTTATATTGCTCCTCTGACCAATATCATAAAATCATACCCTTCACTTCATTATCATTTATATGCTGATGATATACTCATCTATACACACCTCTCTCGTTATTCTACTTCCAACAGATCAGATCTCTCCACGTGCGCCACCAGTGTCAGAAAATGGCTGCTGGAAAATATGCTTCTTCTTAACGCCTCAAAATCTGAATTATTGAATTTACCGAGCAGCTACGACCAGTTTCCAGTTATAACTATCGATGGTATTGTAATTGAGCCCAGTAATGAGATACGCTATCTCGGTGTCACTCTGGATCGTGATTTAACTTTTAAATCACACATAACTAATATTTCTAAGAAAGCTAATCAACAACTTTACTTTATAAGTCATATTAGAAAATTTATAAATCAAGATCTATGTCGTACTCTTATGAGTTCGCTTGCTCTTTCGCAAATTGATTACTGCTGTTCAGCACTTCAAGGTTTACCTGAAAGCAGACTAAGGCCGATCAATAGAGTGATTCGTGCATCGGTACGTACCATATTCCGTCTACCACGGTCGGATCATACCAGTATTTCCCAACTAATGCAAAATATTGGGTTTTTCAATATGAAGCAGAGATCGTTATACAGAACTTTGTGTATCATACATAAATCTATAATCTATCGCCGCCCTTATTATATTATAAATATGATTTCACCTCGTACAATATCTCGTAACCTTCGTTCAACATCGGACAACTATTTATTATCTATTCCACGTTATCATCTTGAATGTACATCGACTAGAGCATTTATGTGTTCTGCTCCAACCATTTGGAATAAACTCCCCTTCTATTTGCGTAAAATAGCATTCCATAATACTTTCAAATTTAAACTGAAAACATATATATTATGCCACTGATAGTATCCCCTTGTTTAATTATATTGATTTAGTAAATACGTTCAATTGTTATATATTTATTATTTTATACTTTATTTTATTTTATTTTAATTATATATGTATACATATGTATGTATACATGTACATAATATATAATTTATTTAGCTTCGTGTTTTAAGGTTTCGATTATTATTTTTGTTTTTCCTATATTTTTTCGTTCAACACTTGTCAGAGTATCTACACATACTAATTTGAGTGTATAAATAAATCGTTTGATTGATTGATTGATTGATAGTAGTAGTAGTAGTAGTAGTAGTAGTAGTAGTATTAGTAGTAGTAGTAGTAGTAGTAGTAGTAGTAGTAGTAGTAGTAGTAGTAGTAGTAGTAGTAGTAGTAGTAGTAGTAGTAGTAGTAGTAGTAGTAGTAGTAGTAGTAGTAGTAGTAGTAGTAGTAGTAGTAGTAGTAGTAGTAGTAGTAGTAGTAGTAGTAGTAGTAGTAGTAGTAGTAGTAGTAGTAGTAGTAGTAGTAGTAGTAGTAGTAGTAGTAGTAGTAGTAGTAGTAGTAGTAGTAGTAGTAGTAGTAGTAGTAGTAGTAGTAGTAGTAGTAGTAGTAGTAGTAGTAGTAGTAGTAGTAGTAGTAGTAGTAGTAGTAGTAGTAGTAGTAGTAGTAGTAGTAGTAGTAGTAGTAGTAGTAGTAGTAGTAGTAGTAGTAGTAGTAGTAGTAGTAGTAGTAGTAGTAGTAGTAGTAGTAGTAGTAGTAGTAGTAGTAGTAGTAGTAGTAGTAGTAGTAGTAGTAGTAGTAGTAGTAGTAGTAGTAGTAGTAGTAGTAGTAGTAGTAGTAGTTGTAGTAGTAGTAGTAGTAGTAGTAGTGGTAGTGGTAGTGGTAGTGGTAGTGGTAGTGGTAGTGGTAGTGGTAGTGGTAGTGGTAGTGGTAGTGGTAGTGGTAGTGGTAGTGGTAGTGGTAGTGGTAGTGGTAGTGGTAGTGGTAGTGGTAGTGGTAGTGGTAGTGGTAGTGGTAGTGGTAGTGGTAGTGGTAGTGGTAGTGGTAGTGGTAGTGGTAGTGGTGGTGGTGGTGGTGGTGGTGGTGGTGGTGGTGGTGGTGGTAGTAGTAGTAGTAGTAGTAGTAGTAGTAGTAGTAGTAGTAGTAGTAGTAGTAGTAGTAGTAGTAGTAGTAGTAGTAGTAGTAGTAGTAGTAGTAGTAGTAGTAGTAGTAGTAGTAGTAGTAGTAGTAGTAGTAGTAGTAGTAGTAGTAGTAGTAGTAGTAGTAAAAAGAATCATTAATAGTATTACAATACCCATTGTTAAAATAATTAATGATTCTCTAAACTCTGGATACGTCCCGACACAACTGAAACACGCAATAGTAACTCCGATACTTAAAAAAAATAAACTAGACATCAATGACCTAAATAACTACCGACCCATATCTCAATTACCTACAATAGCCAAACTTTTAGAAAAAGTTGTATATTTTCAACTTAATAATTACTTACATACTTACCAACTAATAGATAAATATCAAAGTGCATATCGTTTACATCATAGTACAGAAACTTCTGTACTACATGTTATTGATAATGTTATTAAATCTCTTGATATTCATTCTAATATACAATTACTCCTTCTCGACTTATCTGCTGCGTTTGATACTCTAGATCATATTATTTTAAAACAAAGATTAATTGATATCGGTCTAACTGACAAAGCTTTAGATTGGATGATGTCATTCATCTCGAATCGTACATTCTCTATAAAAACTGGAAACCACTATTCTCAACCAAATAATTTAAAAACAGGTGTACCTCAAGGTTCTGTACTTGGACCTATTCTGTTTCTAATCTATATTAGACCTATATCTAGCATCATTAGACAATATAAGCATATCAAATATCATCTTTATGCTGACGATATACTTCTATATAGTACTATATCTCAACACAGTCTATCTCATCGTAATGAGTTATCCAACTGTGCAAATGACATACATGTGTGGCTAACAAATAATAAGTTAATTCTTAACACTAACAAATCTGAATTAATTAATATTCCTAGCTCTTACAATGATTTTCCAATTATATCAATTAATAGTATAATCATTAATCCTAGTTCCAAAATAAAATATCTAGGAATAACTATTGACCGCGATATGTCGTTGAATTACCATATTCAAAGTATATGTAGTAAAGCTAACCATAATCTATATAACATTCGGCATATACGTAAATATATCAATAATAATCTAACTTATATTTTAATTAATTCATTAGTTTTTTCGTCAATTGATTACTGTAACTCTATACTAATTGGACTCCCCCAATCCACGATATTACCTATTAATCGTATTATCAGATCAGCTGTGAGAACGATATATCGGCAACCACGCGGGGACCACTCAAGTGTCACCTTAAAGATGAAATCACTTAGGATACTATCAGCATCAGAACGTGCTGAGAAAAGAGTACTGTGTATCGCTCACAAGGCCCTAACTACTCATCAGCCCGAATATATACGATCTTCACTCCAATTGATACAACCTCTTAGAACTACAAGATCAACTGAGGATATCTTACGATTTGAAGTAGGCGTCCCCAATCTAACACGTACGACAAAGCGTGCTTTCTCGTACGCTCTTCCTCGATTATGGAATCCTATTCCTCGTTCTATACGAGAAATTGTAAATTTGTCAACGTTTAAACGTAACCTGGTAGAATATTTATTAAATCGTTAATTAATAATTCAACCTACTTTTATATTTAAATTAGTGTTATACCTATATCTCCTTATTTAATTTGTCTTTTTTTATTAACACAACACTTAACAGAGCAAACCTATTGCTATACAATTGAGTGTCTAAATAAACCATTTTGATTTGATTTGATTTAGTAGTAGTAGTAGTAGTAGTAGTAGTAGTAGTAGTAGTAGTAGTAGTAGTAGTAGTAGTAGTAGTAGTAGTAGTAGTAGTAGTAGTAGTAGTAGTAGTAGTAGTAGTAGTAGTAGTAGTAGTAGTAGTAGTAGTAGTAGTAGTAGTAGTAGTACTAGTAGTACTAGTAGTACTAGTAGTAGTAGTAGTAGTAGTAGTAGTAGTAGTAGTAGTAGTAGTAGTAGTAGTAGTAGTAGTAGTAGTAGTAGTAGTAGTAGTAGTAGTAGTAATAGTAGTAGTAGTAGTAATAGTAGTAGTAGTAGTAGTAGTAGTAGTAGTAGTAGTAGTAGTAGTAGTAGTAGTAGTAGTAGTAGTAGTAGTAGTAGTAGTAGTAGTAGTAGTAGTAGTAGTAGTAGTAGTAGTAGTAGTAGTAGTAGTAGTAGTAGTAGTAGTAGTAGTAGTAGTAGTAGTAGTAGTAGTAGTAGTAGTAGTAGTAGTAGTAGTAGTAGTAGTAGTAGTAGTAGTAGTAGTAGTAGTAGTAGTAGTAGTAGTAGTAGTAGTAGTAGTAGTAGTAGTAGTAGTAGTAGTAGTAGTAGTAGTAGTAGTAGTAGTAGTAGTAGTAGTAGTAGTAGTAGTAGTAGTAGTAGTAGTAGTAGTAATAGTAGTAGTAGTAGTAGTAGTAGTAGTAGTAGTAGTAGTAGTAGTAGTAGTAGTAGTAGTAGTAGTAGTAGTAGTAGTAGTAGTAGTAGTAGTAGTAGTAGTAGTAGTAGTAGTAGTAGTAGTAGTAGTAGTAGTAGTAGTAGTAGTAGTAGTAGTAGTAGTAGTAGTAGTAGTAGTAGTAGTAGTAGTAGTAGTAGTAGTAGTAGTAGTAGTAGTAGTAGTAGTAGTAGTAGTAGTAGTAGTAGTAGTAGTAGTAGTAGTAGTAGTAGTAGTAGTAGTAGTAGTAGTAGTAGTAGTAGTAGTAGTAGTAGTAGTAGTAGTAGTAGTAGTAGTAGTAGTAGTAGTAGTAGTAGTAGTAGTAGTAGTAGTAGTAGTAGTAGTAGTAGTAGTAGTAGTAGTAGTAGTATTAGTAGTAGTAGTAACCTGTAACCTGTAACCTAATGTTTTAGGCACTGCCATCAACTTCATCAGAAATTTTCGGCCGTGCATTAAATGTTGACTAGTTGTTATTAGGATAAGCCAAAGAGAAAAGATATGTCTTAAGCTTATTTTTGAATAACGTGGTTGATTGAATAGAACGAATGTTATAAGGAAGTCTATTCCAGGCTATAGGTGCAGAGATTGAGAAGGCTCTCTTTTGTTTTATGGATACATTACGCAAATCTGGTATGACTAGAGTATACTTGAGGCAAAGTCGTATTGGGCGTGATGATGTATAGGGAGTAAGTAGAGTATGTAAGTAGTCAGGTTGGCTGTGATGAGTGGCATGATGGGTTAGCATACATATTTTATATATTATTCTGTATTTAATTGGGAGCCAGTGTAATATTTTCATGTAAGGTGATATGTGTGTTCTAGAGAATTTATTTATATTGTATAAGAGTCTGACTGCTGAATTTTGCAAAAGTTGTAGTTTATGTAGTAAATAATACGGTATATACGGTATACCATTAATAATCGAATTACAGTAATCTAATTTAGGTAGAATAAGAGATGTTATAAGTAGTTTAGCAATTTCAGTGGATATTGAAGGTCTAATAATTGTTATAGTGTATAATATAAAATTTACTGATTTAATTATATTGGAGATCTGATGTGTAAATGATAATGTGGTGTATAATATAATTCCTAGATTACGGGCTGATCAGGAGTAAGGTATACAATCATTACCAATATATATATATTTGGAATAGTGGACTTATTTGATAAAGAAATATGGAGTGCAATGGTTTTTGAGCTATTCAGTGAGAGAGAGTTTGAGTTTAGCCATGTTCGTATATCCTCAAGGCAGTTGTTGAGTATAGGTATATCTTTAGTAGGGTATTTTAAAATCATATATACTTGTAGGTCATCTGCATAGGAATGGTAGCCAATATTTGGATATTTATTAAAAATATCAAATATTGGGATCATGTATATATTGAAGAGTATTGGTCCGAGAACAGATCCCTGCGGTACACCATGATGGATTCCATGATGGATTGACCGAGGTGTGGATGTCAGAGAATCAATCTGAATAGAAAAAGATCTATTTTGAAGATATGATTTGAACCATTCAAGAGCGGTTCCATTTATACCTATAGACTGAAGTCTTAACATTAAAGTGCTATGATCTAAGGTATCGAATGCTGCTGAAAGATCTAATAGTATGATCACAGAGCTATGTTTATTAAAGGATGCACGTTGAAGGGAATTAATAATATAGACAAGAGCTGTTTCGGTATTTTTATTTTTAGTATAAGCACTCTGAAATTTATTGAGGATTTTGTTACTGAGTATATAGTCATTAAGTTGAATAGCTACAACTCTTTCAAGTACTTTAGAAATATACGAAAGATGTGATATCGGCCGGTAGCTCGCGAGCAGTGATTTATCCAAGTCAGGTTTTTTAATAGTAGGAGTAACATTAGCTAACTTCATACACGAAGGTACTGAGCCAGATATGATTGATTCTTCGATTATTTCCTTATAGTACATAACAATATAAGGTATCAGCTTATGTAAGAGGGTGACAGGAATGGGGTCAAGGGAGCATGTTGATTTCACAGACAGGAGAAGCTTCTCAACCAGCGAAGTAGATGGAAGGTTCAGTAATGAAAGAGAATATGGAGGGATGGTTGGTACATATGATAAAGGGGAGGGAAGAGATGTAATAATGTCATTTACTTTAGCGGTAAAGAATATATCAAAGTTATTAATATTATCTAATATAGAAGTATCTGGAAGAATACATCGATTAAGGCGTCCTAGTAGTGTATTGGATATTTTAAATATTTTCTTATAGTCTTTTCCTGCGTTAGTAAGTAGATCAGTATAATAATTTTCTTTCGTTGTTTTGAGTAAACTACGATATTGCTGTCTGCATAGTAAAAATATGTTAAAGTCGGTAGTCGATTTAGATCTACGCCAGCATTTTTCGGCTTTTCGTAGTTTTCGTTTTTCATTGACAAGATTATTATTAAACCATTTTGAGTTATCACGTACTATAATCGTCTTTTGTTTAATAGGTGCATGAACATCAAGAGTAGAGGAAAGAATATAGTCAAAATGGGATAAAGTTTTGTTGTTACCACAAATGTAAATATTATTAATAAAGTCTCCCATAAATTTTGAAATATCAATTTTAGCAATATTTCTAATTTTAATAGTTTTTGATAGGCGGGTTGGCTTAGGGACATGGATATTAAAAAGGACAATGTAGTGGTCAGTTATAAGGTTATGAGTTACAGTGTTGGAAATTATATCAGATGATTTATTTGATATAACAAGATCAAGAATATTGTTTGCTGTATGTGTAGGGGTAGTGACTTTTTGGGACAAATTGTGTGATTCAAGTATATCGTAGAGATGTCGAGAATTATGTGAAGTAGAGGTGATAGGAATATTAAAATCACCGGTTAGAATTGTTTTAGGAGTTAATGCGTAAAGTAGAGTATCGAGTTCTTCAATAAAATGAGGAATAGATTGATGCGGTGGTCGGTAGATGGTTATTATTGTAAGTGGAAGTGAGTTATTGGGATGAAATGTGCATGAAAAAGCCTCGGAATGTTCAAGAGAAAGGTCTTTATAGCTTATTAGCTTAATACACTTGTTATATAATACACCTAATCCTCCACCAAAGTGGGAACTAGGTCTTGGAAGGTGAACGAAGCTTAATGTATTTGTGTTTAATGTGGCAATTATGGGGGTATCATTAAGATTAAGCCATGTTTCTGTAATACACATAATATCTAAGTTAAGATCAGTAAATAATTCGATTATAAGATCAGCTTTATTTCTGATAGAGCAAACATTAAGTGTTGCAGCCTTAATATTGGATAAGTGTGGAATTTGATATGGTGCAGAGGACATCTTTATATTGGGGATGGTAGGTAAGGGACAGGGTTGGTTTATGATGTGTAGTGAGGATGAATGAGATTGGTGAATGATACTGGTAGGAATGGTGAAGGTCGAGGATATTGATCTGATGTGGTTGTCATGGGTGGTTATATGTCATTGTGTGTGTTGGTCATTGACTAAGTCAATTTTATTTGTATTATGTTTGGTCTGTATATATACTTCATAAGAAGTCTTCCATGTTTTGAAATCATATTCTGTAATATTTATGGGATTACAGGACCAATCTATTTTTGAGTTCTTAGTTTGACGTAGTTCAAATGTATTATTATAATTATTATAGGTGCACCTAGTGCCAGTTGGTGTTAAACTTTCTTTTATGGCATGATATATAACTCTACCTCTGAATATTTCATTGCCTGAGCGTTGTTCTCGTATATAAAGATGGGAGAATCGGGGGTCTTTTTTAATATGGTTCACATTGGAATGAAATGTGTATAGAGAGTTAGGTGAGTTGAAGTATGTTACACATATTGAGTTTATAAATTTGTATGAGGTCAGAGAGTTTGTAGACATATTTAAATATGAAAGTATTTTATATACGAAGTTAATATTTCTTTCATCTTCATTCAGATGTTCAATAACAAGAGAATTAGATGGAGTAGTATTAATTACAGGTATAGTAGTATTAACTTTGTTTATGGCATGTATGGCTATGTCATACAGCTGAAGAGTATGATATATTTACAATGCAGTAAGGCTGAAAGTGAATTTTGATAGTATTTAAGGTGAATGTAGGTGGTATATGTGTTTTTATCGGTACTGGTATATTACTAGTTTAGAATATAGTTATTTAATATCTTATCTTTATCAGTACGTAAGGTATCATTTGTAGTGATTCTATATTTATTTCTATATCAATAATGATAGCACTTATCATGATTAATAGTTAAGCAACTTTAATGAATTAAGAGTACAAGGCAACTTGTTAGCCATATAGTACCAATGCTTGATAATAGTAGTAGTAGTAGTAGTAGTAGTAGTAGTAGTTGTAGTAGTAGTAGTAGTAGTAGTAGTTGTAGTAGTGGTAGTGGTAGTGGTAGTGGTAGTGGTAGTAGTAGTAGTAGTAGTAGTAGTAGTAGTAGTAGTAGTAGTAGTAGTAGTAGTAGTAGTAGTAGTAGTAGTAGTAGTAGTAGTAGTAGTAGTAGTAGTAGTAGTAGTAGTAGTAGTAGTAGTAGTAGTAGTAGTAGTAGTAGTAGTAGTAGTAGTAGTAGTAGTAGTAGTAGTAGTAGTAGTAGTAGTAGTCATCAGTTGCTTTTTATTTCTCGAACTGACAACACGTGTTTATAATTGTTTACTTTTCATCGATCAATATACCGGCTCTGATCACCACCAGAGGATCTCCCTTTGGTCTCAGCTGATAAGGTAGTCGGTAAACTACCTACCCCTGACTTAAGCTTAGTACAACACAAATTAGTTATATACTTTTCATATAAACTATGCTTTTATAAGCTTATTTCAGTCAAATTATCAAATTATATAAATATACCGCTACTTAGTTATCATGCAAATATTTTAACGACGCCCGCCTCATATGTTCTATTTAATTTCAAATATTGATTTTTTTGATTTTTTATTTATTTAATTTTTTTTTTTTCAGTTTCTAAAGAAAAATAAATGTTATCTAATTTAAATTGTATACATTTTATTACGTAATTCATAGAATAATAGATTCGAAAAATTTATATTTTATATTATATGTTATAATTGCATTAATTTGCGTATATGCTGATTTGTTAATAATATATACATATTTGTTTATGTGTATATGTATTCATATGTATTAGCATTTACATAACATTATATACTTATTTTTCTATATAGTTTTATTGAATTATATATTCAATAAAATTAGTAATCACCATGACTAAATGTTATCATTGTTCCGAAACAAATGATTCTCTAATTATTGAGTGTTCTATATGCAAACAACATATACACCATAATTGTCTATTTGATGCTAACTGTCTGCCTGAAAAATGGATTAACAGCAACACACCATCGAAAGCTGTATTGCAAATATTCAATAGTGATAACTTTGTTTTTAGATGCACTTCATGTATTAATAAAATATCTAGCGATAATCTATTACAAAAAAGTATACCTGTTATACCTACATTTGTTACCCCAAACTCTTCATCTATAATTGAACCCTCTCTGCGTTCTATAGCTGATAGCATTGATGAAATTAAAACCATGATTTCTAAAAATAGCATTAATTCAGACACTCTTAAAAAAACATACGCAGATACTCTTAAAAAATCTACAGATGAGATACTAAAATATAATATTTCTATATCTAACAAGTTGAAAGAAGTTTCTCTTGTTAGTGAAACTAATTCTCTTGCAGTTGTTATTGAACACATTGAACCATCTAACCGTAAGATTAATTATATTAACTCACTTTTTTCTTATATTGAATGTGATATTAAAACAATCTCAAAAGTAAACTTTAATGGTAATAATGCAACCATATTCTTTACTCTCCCATGTGCTAAAGCTTTATTTTTGCAAAATAAACATAAAATTCGTAATTCTATTTATAATACTTTGTTTATAAGAACATATTTAAATATAAAATCAGTAAGACGTGGACGTGTATTGTATCATGCCACCAAAGCAAACGTTTTTAATAATAAAAATTCTAAATATGAACTTAGAAATCTTTATAAGGATACAACATCTATCAACTGGAAAGATGATCCTATTGAGATTTCAACGACAGACTATAATTCTTGGGAATCAAGTTATGAAGCGTATATCAAAGCTCTCAAAGCTCTCCCTGAACTATCTAAAACATGACAATCTAATCTGAATTTATCTCTCATTAATATTAGATCACTAAACTGCAATGCTCCATTACTTAACGACTACATACATGAATTTAATGCTCCATTACTTAACGACTACATACATGAATTTAACACTGACATAATTGCAATTACTGAAACTTGGCTAAAAAAGGAATCCCCTATATCCACCCTTATACCTAATAACTTCTCAATCTCGCATATTCGCCGTGATAATCGCCTCGGAGGTGGTGTTGGTATTCTTTACAAGAATACAATGAAGCTAATTTCATTTTCTTCAGCTGATCTACATAATTCTGATACCATCATAATCTCATTACTAACCCCTGATAAAGTTACCCTTCAAATTATACTGATATATAGACCCCCTTCAACAACACATCAACTCTTTCTCGATGATCTTAATGACCTTATATCCTCTCTCACTAATAAAACATCTACCATTATACTTGGGGATTTTAATTGCCATATTAACTTGAACTCTAAATCATCACGTGATCTCATATCACTTATGTCTTCACATTCATTTCAACAAATTGTTAGTTCAAGAACGCATACCTCCGGTAATACCCTTGATTTAATATTCATCAGTACTGAAAACACTACTACATTTACACTAGGACCTATTAATCATGTCATATCTGACCATTATGCGGTTCCTCTCACTATGCATTACTCTAAACTACAAGCTTATCCCTTAAAAGTTATAAACCACCGTAATTTATCACAGATTAACTCTCTCGATTTTTCTCGTGACCTAATGAATATTACTCAACATACCTTTACTGACATCACTATTGAAATATTACAGTCTCATCTCACTAATCTACTTAACCAGCATGCACCACTTAAAATTAAGCGTTATAAAGATAACAATTATGATAATAAGTGGTTTGACCAGACAACACTTTCTTTTAAAAAAGTAATGAGAAAAGCAGAACGTTATTTTTCTAAAAATCCATCTGAGAATAGCTTATTATTATTTAAGCAAGCGCGGACAAATTTTAAAAAATCGATTATTACTGCAAAGGTATCCTACTATCAAAGGAAAATATATAATTGTGGAAACTCTACCAAGCTTCTTTATAAATTTACTAATGACCTTATGCGCACATCTAAAAAAATTAATCTTCCTAATCCCCCACCGCAACATTTATCTGAATTATTCTCTTCGTTTTTTATTAACAAGATACATGTCATCCATCAGACTATACTAAATCAACTTAATCAACAAATTACTCACACCATATGTTCCACTTATACCCCATCTACCATTACAACGCTTTCTTCATTTATATATCCTACCACTCAAGACATAGAACACCTTATACTCCTTTCTAAATCTTCATCACCACTTGACCCTATCCCTCTTTCCTTAATGAAAAAAGTGTCACCTCTCCTAGCCAAATATTTTTACGAGATAATTTATACTTCCTTTATGAAAGCACATGTCCCCTCTATACTAAAGCATGCATTAGTTATTCCCATTCTAAAAAAATCAAATCTCGATAAAAATTCCCTTTGTAACTACCGTCCTATATCTCAACTCTCAACAATTTCAAAAATAATTGAAAAAGTTGTTTTTAAACAACTTATTAATTATCTTGATGATAACAATCTTATCGATTCATATCAGAGTGCGTACAGACCATGTCACAGTACTGAAACCCTGTTAAATCATCTCATCAATAACATTCTTGTATCTCTAGATGCTCACTCCCCTACACAATTACTACTTCTAGATTTATCTGCAGCCTTTGATACATTAAACCATAACATATTAATCAACCGATTACTTGAAATTGGTATTAATGGAATGGCATTAGACTGGCTTATTTCATTTTTCACTTTTATAATCAATTTATAATCGAACTTTTGCTGTCAAAACAGGCACATCCATCTCTCGTATTAAAAAAATTAATACTGGTGTACCTCAGGGATCAGTATTGGGTCCAATACTTTTCCTGATTTATATTGCTCCTCTGACCAATATCATAAAATCATACCCTTCACTTCATTATCATTTATATGCTGATGATATACTCATCTATACACACCTCTCTCGTTATTCTACTTCCAACAGATCAGATCTCTCCACGTGCGCCACCAGTGTCAGAAAATGGCTGCTGGAAAATATGCTTCTTCTTAACGCCTCAAAATCTGAATTATTGAATTTACCGAGCAGCTACGACCAGTTTCCAGTTATAACTATCGATGGTATTGTAATTGAGCCCAGTAATGAGATACGCTATCTCGGTGTCACTCTGGATCGTGATTTAACTTTTAAATCACACATAACTAATATTTCTAAGAAAGCTAATCAACAACTTTACTTTATAAGTCATATTAGAAAATTTATAAATCAAGATCTATGTCGTACTCTTATGAGTTCGCTTGCTCTTTTGCAAATTGATTACTGCTGTTCAGCACTTCAAGGTTTACCTGAAAGAAGACTACGGCCGATCAATAGAGTGATTCGTGCATCGGTACGTACCATATTCCGTCTACCACGGTCGGATCATACCAGTATTTCCCAACTAATGCAAAATATTGGGTTTTTCAATATGAAGCAGAGATCGTTATACAGAACTTTGTGTATCATACATAAATCTATAATCTATCGCCGCCCTTATTATATTATAAATATGATTTCACCTCGTACAATATCTCGTAACCTTCGTTCAACATCGGACAACTATTTATTATCTATTCCACGTTATCATCTTGAATGTACATCGACTATAGCATTTATGTGTTCTGCTCCAACCATTTGGAATAAACTCCCCTTCTATTTGCGTAAAATAGCATTCCATAATACTTTCAAATTTAAACTGAAAACATATATATTATGCCACTGATAGTATCCCCTTGTTTAATTATATTGATTTAGTAAATACGTTCAATTGTTATATATTTATTATTTTATACTTTATTTTATTTTATTTTAATTATATATGTATACATATGTATGTATACATGTACATAATATATAATTTATTTAGCTTCGTGTTTTAAGGTTTCGATTATTATTTTTGTTTTTCCTATATTTTTTCGTTCAACACTTGTCAGAGTATCTACACATACTAATTTGAGTGTATAAATAAATCGTTTGATTGATTGATTGATTTATAGTAGTAGTAGTAGTAGTAGTAGTAGTAGTAGTAGTAGTAGTAGTAGTAGTAGTAGTAGTAGTAGTAGTAGTAGTAGTAGTAGTAGTAGTAGTAGTAGTAGTAGTAGTAGTAGTAGTAGTAGTAGTAGTAGTAGTAGTAGTAGTAGTAGTAGTAGTAGTAGTAGTAGTAGTAGTAGTAGTAGTAGTAGTAGTAGTAGTAGTAGTAGTAGTAGTAGTAGTAGTAGTAGTAGTAGTAGTAGTAGTAGTAGTAGTAGTAGTAGTAGTAGTAGTAGTAGTAGTAGTAGTAGTAGTAGTAGTAGTAGTAGTAGTAGTAGTAGTAGTAGTAGTAGTAGTAGTAGTAGTAGTAGTAGTAGTAGTAGTAGTAGTAGTAGTAGTAGTAGTAGTAGTAGTAGTAGTAGTAGTAGTAGTAGTAGTAGTAGTAGTAGTAGTAGTAGTAGTAGTAGTAGTAGTAGTAGTAGTAGTAGTAGTAGTAGTAGTAGTAGTAGTAGTAGTAGTAGTAGTAGTAGTAGTAGTAGTAGTAGTAGTAGTAGTAGTAGTAGTAGTAGTAGTAGTAGTAGTAGTAGTAGTAGTAGTAGTAGTAGTAGTAGTAGTAGTAGTAGTAGTAGTAGTAGTAGTAGTAGTAGTAGTAGTAGTAGTAGTAGTAGTAGTAGTAGTAGTAGTAGTAGTAGTAGTAGTAGTAGTAGTAGTAGTAGTAGTAGTAGTAGTAGTAGTAGTAGTAGTAGTAGTAGTAGTAGTAGTAGTAGTAGTAGTAGTAGTAGTAGTAGTAGTAGTAGTAGTAGTAGTAGTAGTAGTAGTAGTAGTAGTAGTAGTAGTAGTAGTAGTAGTAGTAGTAGTAGTAGTAGTAGTAGTAGTAGTAGTAGTAGTAGTAGTAGTAGTAGTAGTAGTAGTAGTAGTAGTAGTAGTAGTAGTAGTTCATTTCTCGAACTGACAACACGTGTTTATAATTGTTTACTTTTCATCGATCAATATACCGGCTCTGATCACCACCAGAGGATCTCCCTTTGGTCTCAGCTGATAAGGTAGTCGGTAAACTACCTACCCCTGACTTAAGCTTAGTACAACAAAAATTAGTTATATACTTTTCATATAAACTATGCTTTTATAAGCTTATTTCAGTCAAATTATCAAATTATATAAATATACCGCTACTTAGTTATCATGCAAATATTTTAACGACGCCCGCCTCATATGTTCTATTTAATTTCAAATATTGATTTTTTTGATTTTTTATTTATTTAATTTTTTTTTTTTCAGTTTCTAAAGAAAAATAAATGTTATCTAATTTAAATTGTATACATTTTATTACGTAATTCATAGAATAATAGATTCGAAAAATTTATATTTTATATTATATGTTATAATTGCATTAATTTGCGTATATGCTGATTTGTTAATAATATATACATATTTGTTTATGTGTATATGTATTCATATGTATTAGCATTTACATAACATTATATACTTATTTTTCTATATAGTTTTATTGAATTATATATTCAATAAAATTAGTAATCACCATGACTAAATGTTATCATTGTTCCGAAACAAATGATTCTCTAATTATTGAGTGTTCTATATGCAAACAACATATACACCATAATTGTCTATTTGATGCTAACTGTCTGCCTGAAAAATGGATTAACAGCAACACACCATCGAAAGCTGTATTGCAAATATTCAATAGTGATAACTTTGTTTTTAGATGCACTTCATGTATTAATAAAATATCTAGCGATAATCTATTACAAAAAAGTATACCTGTTATACCTACATTTGTTACCCCAAACTCTTCATCTATAATTGAACCCTCTCTGCGTTCTATAGCTGATAGCATTGATGAAATTAAAACCATGATTTCTAAAAATAGCATTAATTCAGACACTCTTAAAAAAACATACGCAGATACTCTTAAAAAATCTACAGATGAGATACTAAAATCTAATATTTCTATATCTAACAAGTTGAAAGAAGTTTCTCTTGTTAGTGAAACTAATTCTCTTGCAGTTGTTATTGAACACATTGAACCATCTAACCGTAAGATTAATTATATTAACTCACTTTTTTCTTATATTGAATGTGATATTAAAACAATCTCAAAAGTAAACTTTAATGGTAATAATGCAACCATATTCTTTACTCTCCCATGTGCTAAAGCTTTATTTTTGCAAAATAAACATAAAATTCGTAATTCTATTTATAATACTTTGTTTATAAGAACATATTTAAATATAAAATCAGTAAGACGTGGACGTGTATTGTATCATGCCACCAAAGCAAACGTTTTTAATAATAAAAATTCTAAATATGAACTTAGAAATCTTTATAAGGATACAACATCTATCAACTGGAAAGATGATCCTATTGAGATTTCAACGACAGACTATAATTCTTGGGAATCAAGTTATGAAGCGTATATCAAAGCTCTCAAAGCTCTCCCTGAACTATCTAAAACATGACAATCTAATCTGAATTTATCTCTCATTAATATTAGATCACTAAACTGCAATGCTCCATTACTTAACGACTACATACATGAATTTAACACTGACATAATTGCAATTACTGAAACTTGGCTAAAAAAGGAATCCCCTATATCCACCCTTATACCTAATAACTTCTCAATCTCGCATATTCGCCGTGATAATCGCCTCGGAGGTGGTGTTGGTATTCTTTACAAGAATACAATGAAGCTAATTTCATTTTCTTCAGCTGATCTACATAATTCTGATACCATCATAATCTCATTACTAACCCCTGATAAAGTTACCCTTCAAATTATACTGATATATAGACCCCCTTCAACAACACATCAACTCTTTCTCGATGATCTTAATGACCTTATATCCTCTCTCACTAATAAAACATCTACCATTATACTTGGGGATTTTAATTGCCATATTAACTTGAACTCTAAATCATCACGTGATCTCATATCACTTATGTCTTCACATTCATTTCAACAAATTGTTAGTTCAAGAACGCATACCTCCGGTAATACCCTTGATTTAATATTCATCAGTACTGAAAACACTACTACATTTACACTAGGACCTATTAATCATGTCATATCTGACCATTATGCGGTTCCTCTCACTATGCATTACTCTAAACTACAAGCTTATCCCTTAAAAGTTATAAACCACCGTAATTTATCACAGATTAACTCTCTCGATTTTTCTCGTGACCTAATGAATATTACTCAACATACCTTTACTGACATCACTATTGAAATATTACAGTCTCATCTCACTAATCTACTTAACCAGCATGCACCACTTAAAATTAAGCGTTATAAAGATAACAATTATGATAATAAGTGGTTTAACCAGACAACACTTTCTTTTAAAAAAGTAATGAGAAAAGCAGAACGTTATTTTTCTAAAAATCCATCTGAGAATAGCTTATTATTATTTAAGCAAGCGCGGACAAATTTTAAAAAATCGATTATTACTGCAAAGGTATCCTACTATCAAAGGAAAATATATAATTGTGGAAACTCTACCAAGCTTCTTTATAAATTTACTAATGACCTTATGCGCACATCTAAAAAAATTAATCTTCCTAATCCCCCACCGCAACATTTATCTGAATTATTCTCTTCGTTTTTTATTAACAAGATACATGTCATCCATCAGACTATACTAAATCAACTTAATCAACAAATTACTCACACCATATGTTCCACTTATACCCCATCTACCATTACAACGCTTTCTTCATTTATATATCCTACCACTCAAGACATAGAACACCTTATACTCCTTTCTAAATCTTCATCACCACTTGACCCTATCCCTCTTTCCTTAATGAAAAAAGTGTCACCTCTCCTAGCCAAATATTTTTACGAGATAATTTATACTTCCTTTATGAAAGCACATGTCCCCTCTATACTAAAGCATGCATTAGTTATTCCCATTCTAAAAAAATCAAATCTCGATAAAAATTCCCTTTGTAACTACCGTCCTATATCTCAACTCTCAACAATTTCAAAAATAATTGAAAAAGTTGTTTTTAAACAACTTATTAATTATCTTGATGATAACAATCTTATCGATTCATATCAGAGTGCGTACAGACCATGTCACAGTACTGAAACCCTGTTAAATCATCTCATCAATAACATTCTTGTATCTCTAGATGCTCACTCCCCTACACAATTACTACTTCTAGATTTATCTGCAGCCTTTGATACATTAAACCATAACATATTAATCAACCGATTACTTGAAATTGGTATTAATGGAATGGCATTAGACTGGCTTATTTCATTTTTCACTTTTATAATCAATTTATAATCGAACTTTTGCTGTCAAAACAGGCACATCCATCTCTCGTATTAAAAAAATTAATACTGGTGTACCTCAGGGATCAGTATTGGGTCCAATACTTTTCCTGATTTATATTGCTCCTCTGACCAATATCATAAAATCATACCCTTCACTTCATTATCATTTATATGCTGATGATATACTCATCTATACACACCTCTCTCGTTATTCTACTTCCAACAGATCAGATCTCTCCACGTGCGCCACCAGTGTCAGAAAATGGCTGCTGGAAAATATGCTTCTTCTTAACGCCTCAAAATCTGAATTATTGAATTTACCGAGCAGCTACGACCAGTTTCCAGTTATAACTATCGATGGTATTGTAATTGAGCCCAGTAATGAGATACGCTATCTCGGTGTCACTCTGGATCGTGATTTAACTTTTAAATCACACATAACTAATATTTCTAAGAAAGCTAATCAACAACTTTACTTTATAAGTCATATTAGAAAATTTATAAATCAAGATCTATGTCGTACTCTTATGAGTTCGCTTGCTCTTTTGCAAATTGATTACTGCTGTTCAGCACTTCAAGGTTTACCTGAAAGAAGACTACGGCCGATCAATAGAGTGATTCGTGCATCGGTACGTACCATATTCCGTCTACCACGGTCGGATCATACCAGTATTTCCCAACTAATGCAAAATATTGGGTTTTTCAATATGAAGCAGAGATCGTTATACAGAACTTTGTGTATCATACATAAATCTATAATCTATCGCCGCCCTTATTATATTATAAATATGATTTCACCTCGTACAATATCTCGTAACCTTCGTTCAACATCGGACAACTATTTATTATCTATTCCACGTTATCATCTTGAATGTACATCGACTATAGCATTTATGTGTTCTGCTCCAACCATTTGGAATAAACTCCCCTTCTATTTGCGTAAAATAGCATTCCATAATACTTTCAAATTTAAACTGAAAACATATATATTATGCCACTGATAGTATCCCCTTGTTTAATTATATTGATTTAGTAAATACGTTCAATTGTTATATATTTATTATTTTATACTTTATTTTATTTTATTTTAATTATATATGTATACATATGTATGTATACATGTACATAATATATAATTTATTTAGCTTCGTGTTTTAAGGTTTCGATTATTATTTTTGTTTTTCCTATATTTTTTCGTTCAACACTTGTCAGAGTATCTACACATACTAATTTGAGTGTATAAATAAATCGTTTGATTGATTGATTGATTTATAGTAGTAGTAGTAGTAGTAGTAGTAGTAGTAGTAGTAGTAGTAGTAGTAGTAGTAGTAGTAGTAGTAGTAGTAGTAGTAGTAGTAGTAGTAGTAGTAGTAGTAGTAGTAGTAGTAGTAGTAGTAGTAGTAGTAGTAGTAGTAGTAGTAGTAGTAGTAGTAGTAGTAGTAGTAGTAGTAGTAGTAGTAGTAGTAGTAGTAGTAGTAGTAGTAGTAGTAGTAGTAGTAGTAGTAGTAGTAGTAGTAGTAGTAGTAGTAGTAGTAGTAGTAGTAGTAGTAGTAGTAGTAGTAGTAGTAGTAGTAGTAGTAGTAGTAGTAGTAGTAGTAGTAGTAGTAGTAGTAGTAGTAGTAGTAGTAGTAGTAGTAGTAGTAGTAGTAGTAGTAGTAGTAGTAGTAGTAGTAGTAGTAGTAGTAGTAGTAGTAGTAGTAGTAGTAGTAGTAGTAGTAGTAGTAGTAGTAGTAGTAGTAGTAGTAGTAGTAGTAGTAGTAGTAGTAGTAGTAGTAGTAGTAGTAGTAGTAGTAGTAGTAGTAGTAGTAGTAGTAGTAGTAGTAGTAGTAGTAGTAGTAGTAGTAGTAGTAGTAGTAGTAGTAGTAGTAGTAGTAGTAGTAGTTGTAGTAGTAGTAGTAGTAGTAGTAGTAGTTGTAGTAGTGGTAGTGGTAGTGGTAGTGGTAGTGGTAGTGGTAGTGGTAGTGGTAGTGGTAGTGGTAGTGGTAGTGGTAGTGGTAGTGGTAGTGGTAGTGGTAGTGGTAGTGGTAGTGGTAGTGGTAGTGGTAGTGGTAGTGGTAGTAGTAGTAGTAGTAGTAGTAGTAGTAGTAGTAGTAGTAGTAGTAGTAGTAGTAGTAGTAGTAGTAGTAGTAGTAGTAGTAGTAGTAGTAGTAGTAGTAGTAGTAGTAGTAGTAGTAGTAGTAGTAATAGTAGTAGTAATATATATAATAATAATAAACACAATAATTTGGTACGTATAATTATTGAATAAACATTTACCTAAGTTTCGCTTGACACTTAGTGCACAATATCGCCTTTTCGTTAGGGTAACAGTGTCGATGTCGACCTCGACTTAAATTACTCTAAACCATGCTGTACAAGTGTTCTATTAAGCTTTTTCCGTGCGTTATTCCGCAACTTGTGGCGCGACGGATGCATCAATAGTAGACGGTTTCGCTGTTGACCTCAGGCCGAGAATTCCGGCTAACATTCCAGTCTTAGACGGTGTAGTTGCGGCTATCTTCTCATCATTGGTGACGGTCTTCTCTTTCTTTACTGATTCTATGAAACACATTTCGGCGACAAGGTTTTGAACTTGTTTTTTGTTGGAACAGAGTTCCTTGTTCAACCAGGATACGAACTTTCGTTTCGTCGTACATTTCGCGTACTTTTTTAAGTCATTCATCGATGTTATGTTCAATTTGCCTAGTCTCTCCACGAACGAACTACCGATACCTTTCACATTTTCAAATCCATGTTTAAGTTTTTTTTGACACCCATCGGATATCTTTCTAACTTTCATAGTCTTTTTAGATTTGTTGGATTTGTTGGATGAACTTGAAGTACTCCTTGAGCGACTCCTAGATTTTGATTTATTTGTTGACTTGCATCGATTTTTTTTAGTCCTGGTGATCGATACAGACCTACTCTTAGACCTAGACTTTGATCTACTTTTACTTCTAATTTTACTCTTCACAGTTTTCTTACATATTTTTTTCTTATTTTGTAATCTTAAAGACCTGCGTCTTCCTCTACTCTTACTCCTTGATTGTTTTCTACTATTGCTCGCAGTAGAGTTTGATCTACTCTTTAATTTCATCAGTTTGTTACTTCGTGATATTTTGGTGTGTCTTTTAACCGATGTCCTTGATTTTCCTTGGATCACGATCATTGGTTTTCTACTCGTATTACGATTTCGTTTTTTCAATTTAAGCAATGTCTTTTGTAATTCTTTGGATGACAGTTCTTTTTGGGTAATTTTTGTAAAATTTAAAAATTCTTCTATTGCCAATCGTAACTTCTTATCACATTTGCTACCAGGTTTACCATTTTTTCGTTTAACTACGGTACTTCTCCTTTTTGTAATAGCTCTATTGATACATTTTTTATTGTTACGTTTTTTTGAATGAGTAACTCTTTTGGGTTCTCTTCTAGATTGCTTC
>OZ025241.1:10014720-10022220 GCA_964019155.1 Osedax fenrisi | reverse complement strand
AAGAAATGAGTCGTTTTTAGATGAAATGATATATAGAAATTATATGATATATCTGATAAATATGGAATACACTTGAAAGCGGCCATATATATCTAGGAAAATATAGAGAAAATATATACCAATGTGAAAATATGTTTGGGATTAATCGTTGACAGGAGTTCAGTTGACGATGAAAGAAATGTTAGTAACCTGGATATTGTAAAGAACTGGCTGATAAATTCAATGGTACAAAACTTACTAGCTTAATGGTATTTATTATTCACAGTAACACCAAAGATTTTCCGAAGGAAAGATATAACACTTACGCGAAATCGTGTAATTCGAATTTGTATACAAAATACTTTGCTGCCACCTATAGCGGGTTACTTTTAGGAACTATGCGTTGTTTATAATGTAAATTCGTATTTAACTATACACTTTTAAAATGTTAAATAATATGCTTTAAATTAATATTTATATGATGAAAACTAAGTTTTCATTACTAATATATAACAAACAAATATGATATTTATGTTTTAAATGCTATAAGTATATATTTAGTAAGTAAAAGTTAATTTATATTGCATGTAATTTAATAGAGCAATGAAAACATTGTTGTATGCAAACAGAGTCGAACCTAAATCTATTTCAGTGATTTCGATACTACTGCTAGCAGCGGTTGGGGATATTACTAAATTACGTTGCATGCATAGGGAGTGTTATATCTTTGCTTCGCAAAATCTTTGGTAACACTATGAATTAAACATTGTTGAATTGATATAATTATTTGTAAAAAAAAACATAATGGATAGAGAAGATGTATCATGTATTTCATCTCATTAAATCTACCAATTATTAATATAACCAAATAAAATCATAGTGATACCTACATATGATATAAACTAATTCATTTATATAATATATAATAGTTTGTAATTAGTTATATACACAAATATATATATATATATATATATAATATATATATATATATATATATATACATATAATAATAATATATTATAAATGATTAGACTCCCCTTATGAAATATACCTTCCTGCGCCACTAAAGTTAATATATTTCCGGCAAGTTGCCGAAAAGTAAGAAGGTACTTTCTCCAGAAGGTACTTTATCCACTTACCACTACGTTCCTCCACCCTCCCTGAACCACCCCCCCCCCATCTCACTCGACAATACCACACTCCCCTACTCTAAACACGTCCGAAACCTTGGCTTAAATATTGATTCCACCCTTGCCCTTATCTATCATCTTATACATATGCATAAATCCATCCACTACCACATACACTGTCTCCGCTAAATCCGACGCTCCATACCCCTCCCCAACGCTATTACCATTGCCTCATCCTACATCATCCCAATATTCGACTATTGCAACTCCCTACTCTTTAACCTCCCGGACTACAAACTCATCAAACTACAGCGACTCAAAAACGCTATAGTTCGCTGCGTCCATTTACTTCCCCGACTTTCCCCTTACTACATTACTCCTCTCCTAAAACAACTACACTGGCTGCCAGTCCCCTATCGTAAAAAGTACAAACTCTCCCTAACTATCCACAAAGCTATTCACCACAATTACCCTGACTACCTTGCCTCCCTCATACATCTACAAACACCTATAACTACACTCCAGACCCGTTCCTCCAACACCTTTATCCTTACCACTCCTCATTTATACACACTCCATTCTTCAAATATACGCTCCTTTGCCCTTTCTGCCCCTTACCACTGGAACTCCCTACCCAAACACCTACGAATAAACTCATCAACTCCATCCTTTAAACGCCACCTTAAGACTCATTATTTCTCCCTTGCCTTCCCTCCCACTCAATAATTTCCCTCCCACGGACGCCGTCGGACGGCCGATTGCTCACGCACGACGTGCGTCGCACGTGCACTGCACGTCGTGCAGTCCATAAACCAAAAAAAGTAAAAAAAAGTAAAAAAAAAAGGTATCTCATTACAATTGTAGTTAACTTGCTAAAAAATCACTTTCTATCAAACATTTCCGGACATTATTTCCGAAATACTGGTAGTGGGATACCCCCTTATCCAAGACCTATAACCTCGAGGTTATAGTAGGTCTTGCCTTATCACTATTATTTAATATCAGACATTTGATACTCACTCGGTAATTTTAAACATTTTTAATATTGTTTTTTAGTATTGTCTATTATCTTTGTTTTTAGTTAGCATTTATATTTAAATCAAAAAATTGTAATTATAAATAATTTTTATATATATATTTAAATAAGTTATATATATTGCATAATCATTTATTATTATCTGAATAAAATAGATAATGTCACTTTTAGTAGCAAATTACGGAACTTCTAGTGATTCAGAAATTGAAAGTGATACTGAAATTATTGTAAAAGAAAAGTAAGCAATTTTATTTAAATTTTGAAATTATTTTGTAAATATTATTTACATAATAATTTTGTATTACAAATTGTAATCTAAAACTGTTGTAAAAACCATCTAATACTAAAACAATCATTCTAATACTATACACTAAATCATGATCATGTGTATACGTGTACTATCGACATCCTTCATATAAATAGGGAAGATCAATTTTTAATATACTTAATTTTATAATTAAATTTACATTATATTATATTATATAATTTATATAATTATTATAATAATTATTATAATAATATATTATAATAATAATTATTATAATATATTATTATAATAATTATAGATATAATAATTATATATTATATTAATTAATAAGTAAGTAAATTTCCAATTCAATATTCTATTAAGGAGAATATTGAATTGGAAATTTACTTACTTATTAATTAATACTGTATTAAGTTGATACTTAATTATTAATCATAATGAATGTTACATTAAATCGTAATAATCTAGTTTCATATTCAATATAAAACTATTATATAATATAATATTGAAATAATTAAGTAATAAATATTGTATAAAGAAAAATTGGATAAGTATATTTATTATAATAATATCTATTTAAAAATCGACATCCCAACAAAAATTCGGAAGAATGTAGATATTACACTTGTACATATTAGCCCCAATTAAGTATACTAAAATGGGATCCCTAAAATGTGTAGATATATTTATCTTAAAATTATTTGTTATATTTAAGAATATATTATATTACAAATTATATATTACAAATAGTACTATTATATTATATAGTGTATTATAAATATAAATTATAGTATATTTTATAATTAATATTTATGATTGCTACTATTATTATAAAATAAATATATAATAAATTATTTATTAAAGACATATGATCATGTGAACAAGTGTCCGATCGAATAGTTTTGTTTGGTTTCAGTTTTGACATTTCCAGGTTTTGATTAGCTACATTACATCCCATGTGAGCCATGGGATGTAATGCAGCTAAACAAAACTTAACCGAACCGAAGCAAACTATGCGATCGGACGCTTGTTCACATGATCGAATAAATATGTATTTATATATTATTATATATAATATAATATAATATTTTAATTGAAAACACCCGGCAACGAAAATATCCATCAATAAAAATTAACCTTATAAATTTAAGAAGAGTATATATGTATATTTATTTGTAATTATAACTTATATATATTATAAATATAATTTTAAAATACTAATTCAGTCGTATAACAATTATAACATGTATATAAAAAATATAATTAATCATATAGAATAACAAAAATACATATATGTAATAAATATCCGATTAGAAAAACTATATAGTGTGATATATGTGAACATCTAGTACATTGGGTTGCCTCAAATTATGTTATTATATGTAACTTACTATATAACATAATGTAAGTTATTACAAGATTGTATTCATTAACATAACACAAATCGTAACAGCAATAAATGGAAGCCATATAATACATATATATATATTGATATTTGAGGATTATTTGATTTAATTAGTTAGTTTTGTTCTGCTTTATTTTGTTGGCTGCATTACTGTAATGATCAACATAATGATTATGATAATCATTATGATTACATCCCAAAGTTAGCCTATAACAACTCAACTTCAAGTTGAACTCGTCCTTTTTCGCGATTATTTACATTAGCAACCCGTCCGTTATATTATCTTTCTACGATGCCGTTAAATGATTTATACACTAGCAGTTCAGCACTACATAACGCACGCTATTCCACTTTGCTATTCTACCAATGTTGATATAATATAGCCAACATTGTGCAGATACTATTAGATATTATATAAAGTGCGAGTGAAGTATATAGAAATAGTAATTTATATAGTATATATAGAGATAGTGTAAGTGAAAGTGTTGATTAGATTTAATAATTGCTCGACATTGTATACTCATGATTAAACATACCTACTAATTATATATTATTATTAAAAAATAGTATTATTATTAGGTTTTTCCAGAACTAGAAATAACTTTATAATATATAATAATATAAACATCTTTATTAAATTAATATAGGAAAGGTTTTTATTTTTGCCAGTTTTGCAACACAATATAGTAAACTAGATAGAATTACATTATAACTAATTATTTGGTGTGCTCTTTATAGTGTAATCTATAGTGTTGTGAGTTAATAAAAAACATGTTTTAAACAAAGAATAAAAAACGAAAAAAACATAAAAAAAGCAAGAGACATACATTTATATATTATGCACTCAAATTTTAATTGAAAAATGAATGATTATTTAATAAATGTATACAAATATAATATTATTATTATAGTAATAAAGTAAAATTAAATTTCTATTGAAAAATGAATGAAAAAAAAACGAGACATAAATTTATATATTATGCATTTAAATTTTAATTGAAAAATGAATGATTATTTAATAAATGTATAAAATAAATGTATAAAAATATACTATTATTATTATAGTAATAAAGTAAAATTAGATTTCTATTGAAAAATGAATGATTATTTAATAAATATATAAATACATAATATTATTATTATAGTAATAAATTAAAATTAGATTTCTTTTATATTTTTATATAATAAATTGTATATTAATTGAAAAATGAATGATTATTTAATAAATGTATATAAATATAATATTAATATTATAATAAAGTAAAATTAGATGTATTTTATGTATTGATATAATAAATACTATATATTATATTATATATTAACATACATTAATATATATTATTATACAATTTATTATATCAAAAGGGTTACGATCAAAAAGGACGAGTTGATGGTTAAAGGTTACATTTTAAATGCGAAATAAATTTGTATAGGCTCACTTTTGGATATAATGAATCTAATAATGCATCTAAAAAAAACCAAACAGGACAAAACTAAACCAAATAACCCACAAATATCTATACAAAAAATATATATATATATATATATATATATATATACTATTAACTCGTATTTCAAATGTAACCTTTAACCATCAACTCGTCCTTTTTGATCGTCTCCCTATCAAAACATAAAAGAAATCTAATTTTTACTTTATTATTTATAATAATTTATTATAAAATAAATATGAAAGTTCATATAGTTTTATAGTTTTATTCTTATAGTTCATATTATTAATTATATACAAATACAATGTATATTATACATAGATTGTGATACAATATCCATGTCTATAACATTAAATAATACAGAAATACTCAGTGTTATATTGTAACAAAATCAATATTATAGTAATTATAATTGTCATACTAATATATAGTATGATAATATGATTTAATGATGCTAATAATATAGATAATATATTATTTGAATTAATAATGATTATTCATATAATATGTACTTACTTTATTATTATTTTATTATTTAACAACATATCTACTTTATTCAATTAATTTTATATTTTTTATAACAGAAAAAACCAGTTTAAAAACGAATAAAATGAATTAAAAACGAAAAAAACCCTTGAAAACATGTTGTAAACATGAATTTAAAAAAACACGTTTTTTAACAACACTAGTAATCTATAGTCGTTGATAATATCATTTTCCTTTTAATTTATAATATATACATATATATTCAAATTAAGTTCTATAAAATAATTAGCTATATTTAATATATATTATATTTTCGATCAAAAATCTATTGAATTAATCGCGAAATTAAAAATGTAAATATATTGCATTGAATTTATAATACGTTATACATAACAGTATAACATTAACAATCGTTTATAGCGTAACGATATATTTAACCGCGGTGATATTCGGCGTAACATTTTAATACTAACACTGTTACTGTAACTGACACCGTGGAATTTGAATTAATTATTATTATTATTATTATTATCAGATTTAGGTAATGGCAGGGTAATTATAGAAGCAGTGATGCTTATCGAGACAATTACCCCTATTAATTCATAAATTCCTATTAATTAGGTTAACACTAACAATAACCCCCCCGACTAATTATTGATTAATTTCAATCGCAAACATATGACAAAATCACATTATTATCAGTCATACATGTTATGTCCGACATTTTAGAATATAATATCTATAGTAGCTTACGATAATTTGAAGGAACAAGACCACAAATCTACTGGAATGCGGGGACAGCGATGAAGATTCAGAAGAAGAAGAAGGAGAAGCCGGAGATGATGAAGGTCGTAAACTGTTACCGATGCGGAGTCACGACCTTCAAAAGGTACCTTCCGGAGCGCTATTCGGACCCCTGCCCAACCCGTCGTCCGGTAAACTACCGAATCCGATGGCAGGCAAACTTTTCAATCCGTTGGTGGGAAAACTTCAAAGCCTAGTACAGGTTCTTCACTATAGTTTCGCTTGTTACGAATGGTCATAGTAGTAGTTTCTTTAGTTATTAATTGTTGTAGTATTTTCTTTGGTTACTAATGGGTAATAACAACAGAAATTATGATATATTACTTTGAAGCCCTTTAGAAGGAAAACGCATATCATAAACTAGAAACTAACAGAAAAGAAACAAAATTCTTCTAATAAATATTATTATATAATTATTATTATTATTATAATTAGTTTACCTAAGTCGCGTACTAAATACGATCGTAGTAACGTAGGTCAGTGAACCGGACTTTCTCTTATTGTTGATTTTAAATAATACAGTAATACGTACACACTTAATCTTCTTATATTCGTATATTTCATATTATATTATATATTGTGCTAAGGATGGGTGATTAAATTATCAAAAATATAATTTTACGGGGAGTATATAGTATATTATATATATTAACTAATGATATAGAAACACGTATAATAGAATATATATATATATATATAGAATATCTAGGGGCGCTGCAATAGAGGGTATCGAGGGGGTATGTTCCCCCCCCCCACTTTAATATCTAGGGGCACCTCCTATGTATTGGTCCCCCCCCCCCCTCCCACTTTTACTACAACATTTATTTTGATTGGTTGGTCCCCCCTACATACACACCATCGTTCCAGCGCCCCTAACAATATCCCATACGATATCACACACACCCTCTCTCATCCTCCTCCTCCCCCCCGCCGCAGAACAAACC
>OZ025241.1:9714720-10007220 GCA_964019155.1 Osedax fenrisi | reverse complement strand
CAGTGCTATCTAATCGGACCTACTTTAACATGTACACGTCCCAATGGCTCTCGAGAATATGTTAACTTATTATTTATTTAGATAAAGCGGTTTTTTAATATTAAAAATATAGAATACCAAACAACGTAATTATTAGCTAATCATAATTATTAACTAGGTAGATAGCTTACCGGGATTTTACTGTATATATATATATATATATATTGTTATTGTTATTATTATTATTATTTGGTGGAGTCCTTTCATCACATCCAGGAACTTAGATGAAGTTTTCACTTATAACCATATATGGCTCTAATATCCCTTCGAAGCCGCTCTCGTGTTAAGGTATCCGTGGTTTTAACGAGAGTCGATCGTTTATTCATACACAATTATATAAGATCACTTTTAAATAATATTTTAAGACCCATTTTATAAATTAATTAATGGTCCGGACGAGGCTCGAACCCGTGTCCTACCGCTTGTATGTCCGACGCCTTAGCCACTGAGCCACACAGGCAGTTCATATGTAGTATTGGTAGTCGCAATAGTATTCATATCGATGTAGCAGTGGTGAAACTATGGTTATATTAGTGGTTTCATTTAGTTATATTTACTGGATATTTCTATACACAAGATTTATAAACTTAAGGGTATTAAAGCTGTTAGTATTGTGATATCTTATATAGTGGCAAGTATAGCGATGCATATTTTAGAATTTGTAGCACTCTCTAGTTGTTAATATATACTGAATTACTGTTTATATTGGTTAATATATATTGAATTTCTATTATCTATTAGTTAATATATATATATTGAATAATATATTTAGTATCTTATAAATTATATTGTTTAGTTCATTATATATATATATATCAAACAATATATTCAATATAATATTGTTATACAATTTAATCATATATATATATATATATATGTGCTATATGTATTATACTCTTTCATATAAGCAATCCCATCTAATCTAACAACTGTTGTGCATATTCATCTCACACACAAAGTTAAAGTTTAAATAGTCACTAATAGTATTAGTAAATATTTGTATGCATATTTTGATCATTCCTTATTTATAAATGTACATTCAAAAAACTAAAATATAACTTGTATTATATAATTTAATAAGGTTTCCATTGATACAACTTTTATTATAATAGCATACATATAAAATATTTCATTCACATGCAGCTGATTTTTATATCCAATATATATAAATAGTATATTAAGGATAGGTGTGACCTATGTTTCATAAATAAATTTTTACAAGTATTTACTAAAAGTGTATTAATTTTTTTTTAATTTATTTATTAAATATTTGACATAATAATAGATATTATATAGATCTATAATAATTGCATTTTTTATAGAATATAAAATAAAATATTTAATATAAAATTTTGTGTAACTAATAAATTATTTTAAAAAATGCAAATATTATATAGTTATAATTATTATAAACTGTCTGAAAAATTAATTCATTTAAAACATTATTGAATGAGTGAAATTATTCCAAATAATTATTCTGAGTAAATTCATTCTAAATATTTACAATATAATTATAAAAAATTTATGAAATATATATACAGATGATAACTTAAGTTATTATGATAATTATCACATTAAGTTATTATAAATAAATAGCTAACTATGAATATTTTTTATTTAAATATATGTATAACATTATTTATTTTAGCTTTTAAAATTCTAAAAATTATCTTATGACTATTATTATATTTAATTAATTTTTTTGTTAATTATTATTATAATTTATTTAAATGATATACTTTTAAAAGTGTTTATTTTATCTAAAAAAATAATTTATATATCATTTTAAAGATAATATTTAATATTTTACTAATATTATATAAACAAAATTTGAAACACTATTTGTTTAGGAATTCCTTCTGTAACTATTATATAAATATATATAAATATATATATATATATATAGATATGAAATAATGTACTATTATGTACTATTATATTATTATAATAAATATAGAATATTATATTACTAATCCTAATTTAATTTATAATAAAATCATCCATCCACTTGGATGCTAATTATATATCTGTATATAATTATAATACATGTTTTTTTATAAGATTTCAATTATTTGAAATTAATTATTCGATAAGATTGTAATACATATTCGAAAATATATTCTGAATATTAGAATTAATTATTTGATTTAATTATTCGTATAATAATTTGAATACAAACAAAATCTATTGAAATATAGTAATGAATATACCCAATTAAAAATAAGTTTACATTTATCTATTTTTAAATAGGAGTTATATTAATCATATTATCACTGCATATATCCCTATATATTAGCAATGCATATATCCATTTATAATAGAAATGCATATATTCCCTTTATATAGCATCACGCTCTGCATATTTCTACATATATATATTTTATATTATTTATATTTATTACATTTATATTTTCATGCTATCACCCCACTCACCCACCCCCACCCCCACCCCAGACCAGTAATGATGTAGTGGTGAACAACGGTCCACTAACTGACCGGCTACGCTCGTTGCCAGTGACCACCGTTAGCAGTAGCGAGACCAGACGGCCGGCTTCCAAGACCGCAGCGGTCAAGCGAGTGATACGAGACGACGACGGCAACATCGTAGAGGTCAAACGAAGGCCCGGGGTCACAGATACCCTGCAGCCGGCCAAGAAGGCTAAGACGGCCTTGGATAGGGTCAGGGCTAACGAACGACCTTGGACTAAATAACAACGGCAACACGCCCACCCCGTTCTCTTATCTCGTACATATTTTTATCAGCGGAGATCTGCCATTTTTAATAGTTATGTTTACTGTTCATGATAATATTTATGTATATATTTATCATTTTTAATACGTTTTTAATCCACTAAATACACTTGATTTCTATTTATAAAATCTGATTTATTGTCGCGTGGAAAGTTTAACGAATACTCTTGAAGGTTTTGCGTAGCCGACGATCAAACAAGGGATAGGGGGCGCTCTCTGTCTCATCGATAACGCCAACACACGCGCGTGAATGCGTGCATATCGGTACGTACGTATGTACATGTAAAACGATTAAAATAAATACATTTGAACAACTTAAAATATAAAAATATATCACGATATCTGTAGAAGTCTGTCGGTATGAACGCGCATACACTCGCGCACGCAGTCGTTACTGTGGACGCAGGTATTCATGGTTGATAGTTGTGTGTGTGTGTAGTGGAGTCGCGAGTTCTTTAGAATCTGTGTAATAGAGGTATATTAACGATTTGGACGATATAGATAAATACGAAATTAATGCAAATAAGCAAAGAATATATTCTATAGTTTTAAAAGTCGTATCGAAGGGTAATTATCTCGATAAGCTCTGCTTCTATAAATACCCTGGTGTAAAAACCTAAGTCTGATAATAAATAATAATAAGAGTCATATATATTATTCTATTTATTCATCATTAAGCCATTGATTTCAATCAAACTAATTTATTTTTATAAATCAAACTGTTTCAAAACCCCAATACAGTATTCATAGCTTCGATAGCTATTACTTTAAACTATATAACTATAGATGTTCTCAATCTTACTACATCTAGAATTGATTAATTATTCAATTATTAGTGCTAATAAATTAGGTTATAAGTAATGAATTGACTTAGATTATCGTAGACAATATCACTGCCTAAGAGAGGCTACTCTATTATTACAATAATGTATTTATGGCATAATGTATAATATATTTGTGAGTAACCATAGCAGTGGAATAATTGCCAATTCTAACATGTCTAGCTGTTAGAACGAGTTACATTCAGTACGAGTTATACATATAACGTGTGGCATAGCTAGTGTAGGGCAGTGTAGTGTAGGGCAGTGTGGCACTATAGTATACTATTTGATGTGCGAGTGCTGAAATAGTTCAAACACAGTTAAATTTTATAAAGTGCAAATGCTATTTATATAGTACATAGAGAGCTAGTACAAGTGATATTTATATAGTACATAGAGAGCTAGTACGATTGCAGCTTAGATTTAGACCCTATACTGGCGGCGGTGGTGGTGTATTACTAAGTACAGCTTAGATTTGGTGGTGGTGGGCATACAAACGGATCACGAGAAATCCTTTAGCATGTGCCACTGCGCGACCGCTTGCCTAGACTTGGAGAACATCTCGTTCCAGTGTTTCACTTCCGAGGGGCCGCTCTTTGAGGCCAACACGAACTGACCAATCAGCTCGTTGCGGCCAAACTTGTCGTAGTCCATTACGGATATTATCAGCGATGTCTGTTCGAATAGTGTAGTGTAGTGATGTCGTGTTAGGATATGGCTTCGAATGCATATTAGAACCATTATTCATACACACATATATAGATATTTATATATATTTAAAATGCCTGTATGGCTCCGTTGGCTAATGCGTCAGATACAAATAATAAAACCCTATCTGAACTAATAAAATATGTCTTCAAATAATATTTAGAAGTGTGTATATAATTGTGTATACAAAATTAATCGGCTCTCGCTAACACTATGGATGCCTTAACATGAGAGCGGCTTCGAAGGGACATTAGAGCAATATGGCTATAAGTGAAAACTTAATCTAAGTCCTGGATGGGATGAAAGGACTCCACCAAATAAAATAACAAAACAATATACAATTATAATATTATACTATTCATTTTCATATAAAAGTCTAACAAGCTTATATACACTTCTGAACATATATACTATATATAAACTAGGTAATATTGCAACTAATTCGTCAAGTCCTTGGTACACTTATAAACTAGACCACCAATGTTTATGTTAAAGTACTATAGTTTGTATAGAACTGATCAAAACTATAACAATGATTATATATTACAAATAAAACAATGTTAATATATCTGAATCAGCAACATAGCAATAATACACAATGATAATGTAATCTAGTAAATCGCTTATGTATCCAAAGTATTCAGTGAGCATATAAATTAATATTAAATATATGAATATACATATTGTAATATTCTGACATGAGTTGTAAATAAAATATTATCGAGGCTCTTTTAAAGGGAAAGTGATATTAATTTGAACATTAATAAATTATAGAGAACATATAAATTAGGTAGAAAAGCAATAAAAAAGAAAGGTAAATTAAATAATTTTTCAAAATAAATTAATTTATAATATGTTACCTATTAAATTTATAGAAGAAAAATATGATACTAACGTATGCATAAAGTGAATCACAAACATTATATTAAATTAATACATGTTATGTAAAGTTATCTAACTGGTAATATGAATTGTATTTAAAATGTAGATCATTATTTTTAATTGTCTATAAATAATAAATTTCATTTAATCCCCTGATTATCTGATTAATTCGAAAAATAACAAATAAACTATTATAATATATAACTAATATAATAGTAATAATTAAATACGTATATAAATATACATATAATAAATTCTATTTCAGTAATTGTATTATATCATTACCTTGAATCTATAAATAATGCAAATATCAAATATCAAATAATAATGAATCCCAGAATTGTTACAATTTAATCATATTTAATTACAATTGTAAAGAAAATTGAAATGCGTAAAATAATATAACAAGTAATTAGATCAGATTAAAAGGGGTGCGTGATCAGTTAGTGCGCGATCACACAGTAGAAACCTGGCTAATACGAACCTGTCGGATTCTTTCGTAGGGCACGTCGAATTCAAAGCTTCTATTGAAGACGGGAGATAGATTCCTCTCTTTAACTTCGGTCTTCTGTTTGTGGATTTTCTTGCCTTCGTAGGTCAACCATATCTTCACATAAGGATCTATAATGATTCATTTAGGTTATTAGTAATGCATGCATTCTATATTTTATGTAATTAACTTTAACAAATATATGCCTAATCATCCAACTTAGGCAGATTATTTAAAAATTAAACTATTATTGTTCTCTCTATTCTGATTATTTGAAAAATATAGGTTAAACAAATATGTAGGTATTAGGGGTGCTGGAATGATTTTGCATGTAGGGGGACCAACCAATCAAAATAAATGTTGTGGTAAAAGTGGGGGGGGGGGACCAATACATAGGAGGTCCCCTAGATGTTAAAGTGGGGGGGGGGACATATCCCCCCATCGACAGTTGCAGCGCCCCTAGTAGGTATTTGATAACTTTAAAATATTCATCATTGTGAATAGAGTACAAATACTGAAACATATATTTGATTAAGTAATTATTTTACAGTATATATTCAATAGTATATCATCTTTTTTATACTATTTCATGTAGTTAATGATATTTATTATTATATATAACTGTAATATTATATTATTATACGTAATATATATCATATCGAGATTGAAAAACTACTTATATTATGATTATTTAGGTTTAGTTAGTCAGGTTTCAGTTTTTCTGAGATAAAAATTATCATAGGACAATATTTTACATTACGGAAATAACTAAGGATTGTGTTAGGATAATTCTACGACAATTTATTTTCTATAAACAACTAGGCCCTTGATATTATTCAGTGAGTTTGACATATATTAATGAATGAATGAATGAATGAATTATATTTATTTTACTTGTATAGTATACAAATATTAATAATTAATACACATGGCATATGTATACAATTATGATAGAGTTATATCCCCATGTACTATATTCTGAAGGTTGCGTCCTCTATTCGGTTTACCTGAATATCCGTTGATGTCCTTAGACTTCAACTCCTTGCACTTCATGACGACGAGGGTGATCTTGCCCAGCGTAGGCTGGTAGCAGAGCGATACCAACATCTCTCCTAGTTTTCCCTATAAGTAGGTTTCGTAGGTTGTTAATTATAGATATTTCATAGCAGTTTTAGCAAATATTCTAAATAGATATTATTCGTATGTGTATATTTTTATAATTAAGTTTTAATGTAGTAATCATAATGATAACCTATGTTAAATATTAATCATTTACAATACACACATTAATTGTTATTCATAATAACTACATTATTATATTAATATCACTAATATCATAATATATTCATATAAATATTATATATATAAATATTTTAATTTAAATATTAATCAAATATCATTTTAATATAGTATAATATAGTAACATTACGACGTACATAAATAGGTCTAGTATAGTGAGGTGCCATGTATAACCATTGATCCTTTGCAGGGTGACAATGTCTGCCACATTACTAGAGGGGAGGTGCCACTGAATTCAATATTACTCAAAGGGAGACATACCTCACCTATGGACAATAATAATCGTGTTAACGTTGTAACATGTTAAACATTATAATGTGTATACTATAGTATATAGTATATACTATATACTATATATATATATATATATATATATATATATATATATATATATATTATACGATGTATAGTATATTTACTGTATATTTACTATATCTTCTCCATCATAAGTCATAGTTATTAATATTTAATGTATGTGTGCTTGTATGTTTTTAAATATATCTATTTAGTTATATAATTAATAATTAAAGAGTACTCGATGTTATGTGATATATTTAACGATATGACTTAGAAGCACTAATAGTGTGTAAACATATAAAGATGTAATTTAATAGATAATCAAATATAATACGCAATGTGGAAGTATGTAAATAGAATAATTATATAGTAAATACATTTAAATAAGGTGCATATTCTATAAATTATACATAATTTAAAATATTTATACAAATAATAAGTTGTATTACTAAATTTTTGTTAATTTGTAATTGGTAATTTAAAATACACTTAGTTACTTGGCAAAGATTTTCCTAGATATAACTCTCACAAAAAATCATGTGAGTGTATTTTGTACACAAAACATGAACAGCGCCACCTATATAGGTTTAATTTGTTGATAAAGTTTATAATAAAAACTAAGTGTTCATTACTAATATATAACAAATATATAGGATATGTTGGTTTTATGTTCTATACATATCTTGGTGGCGAGTAAAATTTAACTTATATTGCATGTAATTTAGTAGAACAATGAAAACATTGTTGTATGGAAATCGCTGAAACCTACATTTATTTCAGAGATATAAATATGTCTGTTACCAGCAGTAAGCCGTAAGTAGTACTATTAATTACGTTGCAAAAATAGGGAATTTATATCTTAGATTTAAAAAATCTATGTTCTCAGTAAGAAATAGAATATGTAATAGATAACACTGAGGTATATATATATAGGTATATATCTATAGATAGGTAGATAACAGTGATAGATAACACTGAGGTATAGGGTAGGTAGATAGATAAAAGTGATTGACAGGTGAACTCACCAATGGGGTCATCCCTGCTGAACCTATCGTAGTCGAGCACCTGCAGGTATAGCGTTCTGTTTACGAGTTTAGCGTGTGGATATCCTATGGGCAGTGCGTGTAGTGTTAGGCATAAGGGTAAGGACATATCGTGAATGTAGTATTGTATAGGCATAAGGGTAAGGACATATCATGAATGTAGTATCGTATAGGCAGTGCGTGTAGTGTTAGGCATAAGGGTAAGGACATATCGTGAATGTAGTATCGTATAGATTGTGTTATAGATGTGTAGCTTATACTCAATTATGTGAATGATGTTTATCTGATGATACCTAGATGTATACATAACTAATGCGATTAAACGTTTAATTAAATATAAGTATATAATATATTCTCTCTCTATATATATATATTTACATTTGACTAATAAAAAACCTATACAATAATGTAGGAAATTAATAGTATATTGAATTAACCTATATAGGTATAATAAATAAATATATACTATATACTATACCATATATGGTATTAACATATACTATAACTTATATTTTGTAATAGTGTACTATTATGTAATAATGTAATGTTATGTTATAGTGTGTATACCTTCGAATTCCATGAGCTCGTTCCATCGAGGATTAAGATTGCGTCGCTTTATGTTGGTCTGAAGTTTTGTCTTCTTGTCGGGTAGTAACATCACCTGGTGAGAGGGATCGTAGATATAGATATATAGATGTACTAGATAGATAGAAGTCATATATATATATATAGAGGTTATAGATATATAGAGGTCATACAATGATAGAGGTCATATATAGATATCGATCATAGATAGAGGTCATGGATTGATAGAGGAGATAGATAGTTAGAGGTCATAGAATGATAGAGGTCATGTATAGATGGAGATCATATATAAATAGAGGTCATAGATAAATAGAGGTCGTAAATAAATAGAGATCATTGTATGTAACCATAGGTGGTTGGGTGGTATGTGTGAACTGAAATATATCGTAATAAGAAATACATATGCATAAATTCATATAAACACTATTAAAGTATTGATCTAGTAACCCAGTGACCTATATGTACTACAGATACTACAGATAATATTAATATACAGATCATGTCAAGTTTCACAGAAATATTTATATATAGATTTAATCGAAATTTCTATCTATATATATATTCCTGTAAACATACTTTAATTAGGTGGTGCGCGGCGGGCTCGTACGCCGAGGCCGCAGGCCGAGGCGTCCCCACCTCGACGTTAACGGATAGGAAAATAATTTTTTTAAATTGAGGTTTGATTTTTTTTCAAAATTTTTCAAAATCTCTTTCCCATAAAAGTCTTTTTCCGTCAAAAATCTCAACAATGTGTATACTTAAATTTAAATAATGCTCGATTTGAAAAAAAAATTTGCCAATGTATATACATGAGGTTAGCTACCCGAAATATATTTAGGAATACATAGTATGCGCACACTCATTTTCATATACGGGCAATATTTCTGGTAGTATTTTTGGTTTTTATCGTTAAAATTTAATATTTAATATTTTATATAAATTCAAATAATTAAAATTCGCGAACGCGAGATTTTGTCGTTCGTGAACGCGAGATCCGTTTTCCGTAAGGAACACGTCAGGTGATAAAGTGGGGGAGCGGGGGTAACATGAATGATTTACTTTTTTGAATATGTATTCGCGCGATACCAATAATCGTTAAATAGTGTCATTTTTTAATCGATTTACGTAATCGAAAAATTTAAATTCGACGCAAATTTTTAATAACAAACTTTATCATGGAGAATTTTATTGTAAATAATTTCGTAAAAATGAGTTTCTTTAATTTCGAATACATTACGTAGATTTACGAAATCGTACTTCCGGTTTGAATATCGAAATAAAAATTGGTACATCGGAATTTATTTACCCGTATTATTGAGAAAAAGTTCACGAACGAGTAAAATCGAGTTAATATTTTTTACGTTACGAGTTTATATTAATTATTTCCTATCTACGCCATGTAAAAATAAGTTATTAAACATACAGTGATGTGAAAAATCAAAATCTACAATAATTATTCGATTTCAATAATTTTAACTTTATTAAATAGATAATTAAAATAGAATATAATTTTATAAATTTTGACTTCTTATGTTTAATATTCTTCGAGCTACGGCCGAAATAGTGAAAAATATATGATTTTAGAGTAGTCTATTTGACCGACTTCCGGTAATATTTTCGTATAAATTATGGATTCATCAGATTAGGAGTACGAAAATACATGTAATAAAATCAGAAAAATTATGAAAATATGAATAATAGGGTTTCCATCTCTGTTTTAATATTTCGACAAATGTCATCATATATATTCAAAGAAAAAAATATAGATTTATAAAATTTTTTTTTCTAAAATCTATTCTATAATTATATATGCATTACTTCCCGCGAGAACCTATATAAGTATAGGTTTGTGCTGTGGTTAGGTTGGGTTAATTTTTAATATAGGTAGGTTTTGTTAGCTGCAGCTAATACATGTATTACATCCCAAGTGAGCATATAAATGCATATTGAAATATGTATATGTGTGGTCATTGATATTTTGATATGCATTACATTCCGATTGAGCCTATAAAAGAATATTGATAATTGTGTATGTATGGTCATTTGTTATTTGAATTTTAGTTATTTTCATAGTTGTGGTTAGGTTGGGTTAAGTTTTAATATTGGTAGGTTTTTTTTAGCTGCATTACTTCCCGAGTGAACCTATAAAAGTATATGTTCACTGTTGTGGTTAGGTTGGGTTAAGTTTTAATTTGTGTAGGTTTTTTTAGCTGCATTACTTCCCGAGTGATCCAATAAAACTATATGTTCACTGTTGTGGTTAGGTTGGGTTAAGTATTAATTTGTGTAGGTTTTTTTAGCTCCATTACTTCCCGAGTGAGTCTATAAAAGCATATTTATTTATATTGTTATTTTCATGGAATGCCTACAACGTGTAAACGCATATGTTCACGTTTATTCGAACGTAATCGACCAAGAAGTGCCGGTGTCATATAATACTTCGTCCCCATCCTAAAAATAGTCCCCGATTGTCACGTGACAACAAAATCGATGATATTTCACTAAATACACATAAGAATCGCTTCAAATTTAAACCACATATAACTAGTATGTATATACACATATATGGAAAAAATCAACGTCTAATTATGCTTTAAAATAAAGTAATACTCAAATATATAAAGTAGAATTGAGATGACTTTAAATATACCAGATTAAACGATAATAAATTAATATTTTAAAATTCTGAATCGACAGAAGTTATTATTTTTCAATTTTAAGTTGAATACTATAATATCGTATTATATTGAATGATATTTATTTATGGAGGTGTTATCAATAAACGTGTATTCATCGTATAATCGAGGTGTAGACCATTTTAGAATAACGCTATCGGGAAGAGTTTGAATAATAGTGTCATCATTCCTTCTAATGGATGAAATCCTTTTAGCCGCAACACCGGTATTACCAGAAAAAGACGAGTGATAGCTATCCCACCGACACTACTAGGTGCGTAGAATACACCGAGTGAAGTATCTGAAGGTAGTCGAAGCCAACGTCTGACGAACGACCGAATACTTCTGTCCATCGTTTTTAATGAATTTAAATATACGTTAGAGAAAGTCAAGGTATGAAGCATACTTGGAATTAGATGATTTTTAAGCATAAACAATTTTTGTTGGGGTTTTAGAGTAGATTTAGATATTGCCAAAAGTTTCGATGTGAGGTCATCATTAATTGACTTATTTTTATTATCCAAAGCGCCTATGTTGATGCCAAGATATCTATAAGTGTCTTCTATATTTAGCGCTTTAATTTTAGAATTATCAATAAATATAAAACTATATGGGTTACATATCCATTGTTTTGTCTTTGGGTTAATAATTATATTCAATGTAGCGCATTTTTATTTGTTAACGTTTAACCCACATTGAGTGAGTCTAAATAAAACATGATCAACTTGATCTTGCATCATTACATCATCTTTCGCAAGTAAAACCAGATCATGTGTGCAAATGCCATATGGCTTATTGTACTATTTCATTGTAAATTAATACTACCTGGCATATTATCAGTTACAAAATCTATAATGGAGTTAAAAAGAGCGGGAGACATTTGGTCACCTTGTTTTACTCCACGATTGACTGGTATACTAGGTGATACTCCATTTTTATATTTTAATTGAGTTGAACAATCATAATAAGTATACATGCTATAATTGGTATAGATTTTAGAAGTCCCTACTCTTTCGACTAATGCAACAATTGAGTTGTGAGATACTGTATCAAAAGCTTTAGAAACATCCAACAAACACATCTTTAATGGGCGTAATGCATTTGTATGCTGATATATAATAGATTTAAGTAAAAAGATATTCTCAGCAATACCATCACGTCGAAAAAAAGCTTTTTGCCTGATTTTTCGACTCGAGTGAGCATTTCTTGGGCATCGTTGATACCTTCACTTACTAATGCAATATCATCTACGAAGTCCATATTTGTAACAGTGATAGGTGGTACTCTTCTGTTTTTTCTTTTCCTTAGTTGGAAGCCTAGTTTATCTTCTCTTCCTTGTAAAGCTGTTCTCATAACATAATCGATAACTATGAAAAAAAGTATAAAACTATAATAAAAATAGAATTGCATAGAAGCTTCTCGTCGAGACAATTACCCTTCACCAATTGCCCTTCCTAATATATATATACACTCATACATGTTTGATCAACATCCCAAATATTGATTTATTATTATTTTATTTACTTTCGGTGTGTGTAAATCACAACTTATTTATATTTGCTAACTATTATTTATATATTTCTGTCATTATTATTTATTGTTACCCATCGTTTTGAATCTATTCAATAAACTATTATCTATCTATCTATCTATCTATCTATCAAATATAATGTTAGCCTAGTATCTTCTAATAACTATAGTTATAGCTAATAATATAATCAACTCTCTACACTCTAACAACTAATCTATCAAATAGCTGACCTAGTTACTAGGTGGTGACCCAGTGGCCTAGTTTTACCTTAACATAAGGATCCGAAGTTCCGCTGAAATCTTTAGCCGGAAGATTAACGGCTCGCATAATCTTCACTCGGAGGGTCGTCATTTTGAAATCGTAAATCACACTGAACAATATATAATGATAGATTGTAATAGATATATATAATATATATATATATATATATATATATATATATATTATTAAATATGAAATTTACAAGATTATATATAATATTATATTTGTAGGATATAATATACCTATATATATATATATATATTTATATATATAGATATATATCAATAATAAACGTAGAATAATGCTGACAAATAAAATAAAATAATTATTTTTTGAATTTGACTTCACTTTCAAATCCTTAACAAAGTCACAAGTGTTCACCGTATTCAGTAATGTACTATTAACTAATATTAGTAAAATGTACACCGCTATGATATCGAAATAGTAAATAAACATATATTAAACAAGCTATATAGTCTATTAGTTAAAGTTAAGGTAGATATCCTGCAGTTGTAAATATTATTAAAATATAGTTTATAGTATAACATTTATACCTATAGGTTGTAGGGGAAAGTCTCCGAATACCGACCCCCTCCTAATACCGACCCCACTATCGTATCTCAGTAACTATAAGAGATATCAAATAATTTATATATACATGAATTGTTAGCAATTTAATGATAAATATGAATAAGTATATTGTTTTATAAAATATTCAATTCTACAATTGTTATTTAATCAAATGTAATATTATGTTTTAACTTTTTAAATATTTGCATAATAACTTTTTTTAAATCATTGTAAATACATTATTAATAAAAAGAAAACTTATTTTGTTGCATAATATTGTAGATCAATAAAATGTTTATAACTATTAATAAAGTAATTTAATTTGAATAATTATGAACCAATATATCTTAATTATAGCAACCCATATGATTTTCCTATTACCGACCACCTATATTACCCTAATACCGACCCCATCTGATTTATTATATCCAATCAAAATAGATCCGTATTTTACTTTAAAATATGTTATAAGTTGTTTGAGTATTATTGATATAGATTTAGGTTTCATAATTCTAGTTTATTATATGCATACTGATTAATAAATAAATATTAAATAATAATATGCACTATTTTAATATAATTACTATAAAGTTTAAATTTAAATTTAATATTATTATTAAAACATAAATTCAATAAAAAATAATTGCGTATATGTTATGATTAATTATATTTATTAATATCTACTATATTGATTTGATATTATAATACTAAAATTGTGTATACCATGATTATATTAGGGGGTCGGAAATAGGAGAAGGGTGTCGGTAATACCGACCGACTCGGTATTAGGAACAGGTATCCGATTACCGACCCACCTGTTTATTCTTATAAATATAATTATATCAAAAATTTAAAATAGCAACATTATTTATTGTCATATTACCCTAATTACAAAATGTCAAACATATAGGTTATACCTATATTCAATTTTGAATAAGTTATTACAAATAGTCTTTTAGGGGTCGGTAATCGGAGACTTTCCCCTATACATATATGTATAGAATATGATAACTAGTACAAACCTAAATTGAATTTTGCCTAGATTATAGTCGATCTCTTGTTGCGGAATGTCATAGTTGAAGGTGTCGTCGAGTTGTGGAAAAGAGGTGATGGTGTGAAGATTTGGGTTGGAATCCTGCAACGTTTGTATGTTTAGGTTTAGGTGTGAGAATTTTATTGTATAGGTATACTTAAGTAAACTATAGTCTATGTTGAATATTACAACGATGTATACATGTGTAATATATATTAATTATAAGTTGATTATATATATATATATATATATATATATATTAAATAACATTTTTTGTTACTTTCACGCTTGATAACTCGGGCACAGTCATTAAAACAATTAAATGCTGTAATACAATGCACAGTATTATATACCAGAATGTTCCTACGCACGGCACGCGTAATTAACACATAAGTAAGAACGCATTAAAATCATTGTTATCAAGAAAGGTTATTTATATCTTTCTTTGTATCGATGATTAAAATACACACACACAAAATAGCGTCAGCTTACTTCACATGTATTAATAGTTTTTATACATTTACAAAGGAATTACATATAGGATTACCTACACAATACATATATATACATATATATATATATATATATATATATATATATATATATATATATATACAGTAAAACCTCTCTATAAGAAACTATTTTTTTTCAGTACTTTTTTCTTATAGAGAGGTTTTTACTTTTCCAATGATTTTGATAATAAAGATGGAGAAATATCATGTATCTTACATAATTTTTGATTGTTCAGTAAACCTTCATCAACTTCTTTAATTATATTAGATTTAAATGTATACTGTATTGTTTGCGCTTAGACATGTTAATAAATAATGAAATTGTATTAGATTTACATTAGCAATTATAAATTATGAATCATAATTGATGAATATACTATAATGAATATTATAATAATCTATTATTTAACAATTAGATGTATAATATAATAATTTGTATCATCAATACATTTAATAATATGATAACATTTATTAATTAATTTTAATAAATCCATGGATAAAAATAACATTTATTAATTAATTTTATAATAAATTTATGGATATACAATAACAATTATTAATTAATTTTAATTAATTTCGAGCTATTTATGTAATAATAAAATATTTGAATGACAACAAAATATCTTATATAATAATTAATTTCTATAATTTTTATCAATATACAATACTTCTATTTATATATAATTATTTTGTATACAATAAGTTTCTTATAAAGAGGTTTTTCTTATATTTGTCTTATAATATTTTCTTTTAAAGAGGTTTTTTAATGTGGAAAAGGTTGAATTCCAACCAAATGTGTGAACAATTTTCTTATAAAGAGGTTTTTCTTATAAAGAGGTTTCTTATAGAGAGGTTTTACTGTATATATATATATATATATATATATATATATATATATATATATATAATACATATATATATATATATATATATATATATATGTATATACATCGGTATGAGATATGTAATACAGGATATCCTGTATTACACATATATGTACAATGTACAGTACATAGGGGAAAGTAACCGAATACGGACACTCTCGGTATCTAAAAAAACCATAAATCCTACAAAAAATGTTTGATGAATAAAATATTCATAATTATATAAATAGTCTAACAAATTATTTTTTAATTATTAAAAATATTTATGATATATCCAATAAACTGATTTTTTTATTACTATTTAAATTTATGAAAAATTTCAACTTAAAACCTTCTCAAGAATATACATATGTATACAGCGATATAAAATATAACACTATATTATTAAAAAATAGGGCATTCTAAAATTATATATATATATAATTTTTATATTTGATATCCAATATTCATTAAGTTATAGGCATATATCTAGAGGTCATATAAGTTCCTAATAAGGACACTCTAGATGTCTTAATACGGACACCCTATAACTAATCAGCGCGCAGCGTATGTACTATTCTGATTTTCATAAAAATCGCGTGCGTTATAATATTAATACCACCAATTAAGCTAAATCTAAATTTTTAATTATTTAGATACTTAAGGTGATCCCGCACATTTAAAGTGATGATAATTTATTTTTTTATATTTTTTTATTACATAATAATACTTATTAGAAAATTAAAAATTTTTACATGAATTCAGTCTAGAAATTGCATAAAAATGTGTTTTTTAACGATAAGATAATGCTATTATATGCTATTCAATATTACATTATTATGCTGTCAAACTTCAAACGCTGTTTTCTCAGAATAATTATTTCGCACTAGGTATGTGCATTCAAAAATATAGAACATAAAAACTATTATAATTATAATATTAATTTTTTTTGCTTTATATAGAATTTAATTATGTGAATAATAAAATAGAGAAATAATTTATAATATGTATAGAATTCATTGTATAAAATGATAATTTCTATAGAAATACCATCATTTTAGTATTGCTAATTTTTAATTTAGATATAATATAATATAATATAATAAATAATAATATTAAAAATAACTTTCTATTTTCCTATGCATGTATATGTTATTAATACATTACAAAAAAAATTAGGTCAATTGAATGAATAGAATTTCAGTTCTATTTTTGTTAGTGGACCTAGATTTTTCCTATCTATTTATACACGAAATTGGCAAATTTCGTGTTATGTGTGGGATCCCCTTAAATTATATTATTATTTAAAAAAATAATAAAAATAAATAAATTATTAACTAATTAAATTAGAGAAATTGTTCATAAAATTAATTATAAATACTGTAATTGTAAGTTGTCCAATTGATTCATAAATAATATATAGTATATCTATAGATGGTATACCACTATAGTGGTATATAGGGTGTCCGTATTATAAATTAGGGTGTCCGTATTCGGACATGGGTACCGAATACGGTCACCTTCGTTATATATGGAATTAAAATATTAAATAACATTTTAAAATCACAATAATATCTAAAATCATTAAATATTAATATATTGTAATTTTTAAATAAAAATAATGAGACCATATATTGTTAAAGTGTACGTATTAGGTGTTCACTTTCCCATACTATAGTAGATATAGTTGTATGTATCGTGTATCATGTATTACATACTGTAAACCTATATATAGCTACTAGTAGTATATCTCTTATATCATATAAGTTATATAAGTTACATGTAGCTTGTTTACTGTGGACAGTGTATAGTAAGTTACCACACTATACAGTCTGTATACATAGTAAACAAGCTACATATAAGAGATGTAGTGAGATACCAGACAATAGGGGGGTGTGTGTACATCCTAACACCCACGCATGTCTGCATAACAATTAATAGTTGATCTTCCGCTAATCCTCTGTTCAAATATGTAAAGTCTCTCAGACGCATTAGGATATATATTATTCACGAGTATTTCTCAGTGTGTAAACAAACATAAATAAATATAAATATATATATATATATATATATATGTGTGTATGTATGTGTGTGTGGGAATATAAAACAATATAATAATGTATAACTGCCTTTGATGAAAACTTGTTTTTAAAGTAATAGTATATCTGAAACATGCCTGCTATCCGAGTAGGAAGTATAAATACTAGATCAATTATTAAGTTTTACAATATGGAATTCATTTACTTTTAACAAATAAGAAACTGGTTAGCTATATTAGTTTAGTTACAATATTCATGTTCACGTTCTTGTGAATATTAAAATGGCACTATTATAAAGGTGTTAGGGTTTTTATTACTTTTATAAATAATACAGTTACTAAAACCTATACAAACAGTTGTAAATAGTTACCTATATAATAAATCTATAATTCATATTCACCATACATGATTATTAGTATTAAATATATTTTATTACATCTGAGATTTAAAATTAAATAATGTATATATATATGTATACAATATATAGGTACACTTTGTATACAGTGTACTCTATAGATTACTCTGAAGGTCCACTATGTATACATTTGATAACTCGACGATTAATAGATCGATAGTATCAATAATTATTGATCGTTATAATCATTATCAACGATTATAATCGTTTACTCTTTAAATATATATATATATATATATATATATATATATATATATATATATATTTATATATATAGGTTATATATTGATTATATTTAATTTATAAATTAATTACATTACATTATAACCTTCAATAATAACGAAGAATTCACATTCTGGTTAGCACCTATAAATAGTACGACAAAGATTATAATGGTGAATTAATAACGTATAACGATAACGATATCTAGGTGAGTGCACGTGTACTTACTGATAGTGGGCTGAACATTCTGAGGGGGGTTCACGTCCGAGAAGGACATACCGGAACCTGTGGCGGCCGTGTTACAAACCCCTTCCTTCCCTCTGTCGAAACTGTGGGGGTGGGGGTGTGTACGTCATGTAGGTCACGTGTTAGTCGAGTATTACGTAATCACGTGTGTGTACACGCGTGTAAGGTTAGGATCGTATACGATAAAGTATACTTTATGTAGTTTTTTTAATTATAATGTATACATTCCATATATGGACATATATATATGGATATATATATATATATATATATATATATATATATATATATATATATATATATATATATATGTATATATAAGTAACGTTATTGACAAATAACAAGTAGCTATACAATAAACGTTATACATCTACATATTGATACACATATATGTACTCTACAATTCGATAATGAAATAAATGGATTTTTTGTTCAACTTTTCTCGCGAGCGTTTATAGTATATTTAATATTTTTATTTGTGATACAAATACGAATATTTAATCGATAACATTATCTCTCCCAGAATGCATTATTTTATTTATATAATATTATATTTGCAGCATATATTAAATTAACGTCTATACAAATAGATAAGCTACATATCTTATATATAAATGTACACATTATATTATAATATATATATATACAACAGAAGTATACAATATAATATCATTTATATATATATATATATATATGTGTGTGTATACACATATATGTGTATGTGTGTATATATGTGCAATGTACCTTATGCGTTTATATGTGTCTGTATATGTATGTATGTGTATGCGTATGCGTATGCGTATGTATATTGTATTGTAATATGTCACAGAGATAGATATATCACATGAACTCCTATAGGAGTAACACACATGTTGCCGATAAACTAGTGCTATCTTGTCACACGCCGAAGCAACCTTACCACGTACAGTGTACCTAGACAAATGTACCCTAGCCGTTTCAGATTTTATAGTCATAGATAACAAAGTTATCAGATAATGTTTATGTATTTCTGCCACTATATGGTATATGTATTATAGGAAATATTCGACATACGCTAGAGATTTTAAAATTCCTATAAATATTGAAATATAGACAAAATACTTCTATAGATATATTGCAGTTATTGAATTCACGTATCAATTACATCATAATCGAGTAGACAATTATAACAATAAAAACCTAAATTTTAAAATAGAGCTAAATATAAATTCAACATAATAATTATACACTATAATATATACACTTAATATAACATATATATAATATAATGTTGTAAACTGTACGTGTCAATGTACGACGTACATCGACATTGTACGTGTCGGCTATAAATGTGGCTTGTAAATGTCAGACATACTCGGCATACTCACATACACTTCACTTAGAATGTCGTAGTAATACTACGAAAATGTATCTGCCTATAGGACCTTTGCACAAGTATTACTGTATTAACAAAGTTACACGAAGCAATAGACTACTTCGTATACCTATGAAAGTGGTGGTGATAATGGTAGTGGTAGTAGTGATGGTAGTGGTGGTGGTGGTACTGGTAGTAGTGGTGGTAGTGTTAGTGATGGTGGTAGTGGTTGAGGTAACGCTATTGGTAGTAGTGGTAGTAATGGTGGTAGTAATGGTAATAATGGTGGTAGTGGTAGAAGAGGTGGTGATAGTAATGGTGATAGTGGTAGTAGTGATAGCGAACTCTAGCAATATATAGAGTATATATATATATATATATAGAGTATATATATATATCATTATCATCATCATAACCATCATCATCATCAGCATCATCATCACCAGCATCTTCATCATCAGCATACTTATAATCAGCATCATCATAAGAATCACTAACGACATAATCACCCTCACACACACACACACTCACATACACACTCACATACGCACACACTTAGCTACACGGCATACTGATGCGTGCATTATTAATACGCCCGTGTGTGTGCGGGTTAGTATTAGGCCTGCCTGCCTGCCTGCCTCTAGTGTTTAGTGTGTACATTTATCATCAGATTGGTTTAATTAGTCCTATTTCACGTTCTATAGCATACACATCACACTACCGTATGCGTGTGGGTATGTGTGTGGGTATGTGTATGGGTATGTGTGTGGGTACGCGTGAGGGTATGTATTGAAGGTGTATTGAAGGTGTGCGGCATTTATAATATATTCAGTGTGATTTTAAAATGAAAACATGATACGATTTCATAGTTAATATATTATTGATATATATATATATATATATATATATATTCTATATACTACAGTGTAAATATTTGTAGTTTATTTGCAATTTTAATGACGTTAATATTCAACTTTAAATAGATAGCGATGGATAGTGGGAAGATGATAGCATGTAGATGTGCTAGTACGTGACAGAGTGTACTATGGATTCAATGTTAATAGATAGAGAACTTGTTATAGTAGTCCTATACTATAGTAATTATATATTGGGCGTATTTTTTGAAAATATTTAATATTTTGTTAATATTAATCATATGATGGTTAAAGAATAGGCTATTGTTACAGTATGTCCAATCCCTAGGGAACAATAGAGGAACTTATTATATACCAGTACATATACTACGAGGAAAATAGTAATAGGTATAAGTGGAAAATTATATATATATATATATATATATATATATATTATGTATCGTTGAGTTTATGATGAGATAAGTAAAATGAAACTATTGTAATATCGGACAATAGTCTATAGTTAGGAGTTAGTACAAGTGGGAGGTCAGAGGTTAACGATACTAATGCATATATGGGTGTATGGCTGTATGTCATCAGTGTATGTGTAATAGCGGATATCCGGTAATTTGACAACAATACTTTGTAGTGGGAGGACGAGTATAGGATAGGGTCAAGAAGAGGTCAAGAAGAGTTCAATAAGTGAGTTACGATGAATATTATAATATAGAGAATAGTTGGCTACACATGTGTATATATATATATATAGTTTATATATATATATAGTTTATAATGTATATCGCAGTATTCTATACCACTGTGTACTATACAACTAGAGAACAGTAATTACAGCATCATCACTATTACCGGCAATCATAGCTATTAAGTCCGACTCGAGGTCATTAAGAGTCGCCGACTACCTAAGTGTGTACATGCAAGGATTCATCTCTATCCCTCCCTCCCCCTCATGTATATATCACTGTATTATACAGTGTACAATACAGTATATATACTGCTTATATAAGCTTATATATAATCATTCACTAATAAATGTATATAAAAATTATAAAAATTGCTTAATGAAAATATTAAAATATACAGAGAAAAAATATTATGAAAATAAAATAAAAAATAATAATATTAAAAATACTTGGCGTACATTAAATAAAGTTATAGGAAATAATAAAAAATCAGGAACTATTATTGATAATAAATTAACAGATTTACAAAATGCTAATATGTTCAATTCATATTTTTCAAATATAGGTGTTGAATTAAATAAAAATATACCATACTCTAATCAAAATATATATGAAAATATTACTAGTAATAAGAGTTCAATTTTTATAAAGCCTGTTTCATCAATAGAAATTGAAAATATTGTATATAATTGTGATTCAAAATATAGTACGGATTCCCATGATTTTAACTTTTTTTTAATACGTAACATTATTTTATCCATTAGTAATATTTTATCAATTTTATTTAATAAATGCATTGAAAATGGTGTTTACCCTGATATACTTAAAACATCTAAAGTTATAATTTTATATAAAAAAGGAAATAAAAATGATTGCTCGAATTATAGGCCAATATCATTGACATCACAATTCTCAAAAATTTTTGAAAAAATTTTAAAAGTAAGAATGTTTTCATTTTTAGATACAAATTCTTTAATAAACAATTCTCAATTTGGATTTCAAAAATCTATATCAACATGTGATGCTTTGATAAATTATATCGATTACTTAAATATAAATTACAAATTATTCATATCCACAATATCGATTGATTTAAAAAAGGCTTTCGATACTATTAATCATGACATTTTATTAAATAAATTATATATATATGGTTTCAGAGGTATCACTTTGTCATTATTAAAAAGTTATTTGACAAACAGGTATCAATACGTAAGCTATAATAATACCAATTCTAAAATACTTCCGATTAAATGTGGTGTACCACAAGGTTCAGTTTTGGGACCAGTATTATTTTTAATGTACATAAATGATTTACCTAATATAACTAATAAATGCAATTTTACTCTTTTTGCTGACGACACAACTTTAACATTTAAGTCTCATAAGTTAAATGATCTAGAAAAAGAAATAAATTCTACTTTAGTTTTAATATGTGACTGGCTTTGTGGTAATAAGCTAGTTCTTAATATTGATAAAACAAAATTAATTTTATTCCATCGCACAAGAGTTAAACATAAATTGAACATCAAAATAAATAATATAGCCATAAAACAATCAACTAATTTTAAATTCTTAGGCATTTTAATTGACGAAAATCGAAATTGGAAAATGCAAATAAATAATATTAAAAATAAACTTTACTATGGACTTAGCTTACTACATAGATATAAATATAAATTTAATATTAATACTTTAGTTATGCTATATTTTTCTTTTTTTCATAGTCATATTAATTATTGTTCTATTATATTGGGAAGTACTTACCATAGCAATATAAAATGTATTCAAATTTTACAAAATAAATGTATGAGAGCAATATATAAACTTGATAACAAAACCAATATTGATTACATTTTTTTAAGACATAACATTCTTAAATTTAAAGATATAATAAATATATCCATTTATAAATATATGTTTAGAATATATAAAAATCATTATTTGCATAGTTCAATTTGTAAGTTATTTACCTATAATTGCTCTTTATATACTTTTAGGTTAAATAGAACATTCTTAATACCAAAAATAAGATTTGATCATGATAAATTTAGTATTCGTTACAAAGGCGCATATTTATGGAATTCTTTAAATACAACCACATCATCTTTGACGAATTTGAATACTTTTACAATACATATTAAAAACATGCTTTTAAATAGTTATATGTAATCACTTACACATTATCTGTATTGTTTGTTATCTTATTTACATGATCATCTTTTCTTCTTTTTAGCTCTTTTAAATTGTTCGTATTGTACATATTTTTATCTCTAGCCTTTGGTCTTTAGTTTTCTTTGATTTTTATAGTTTAACTTATTTATTATTTTAGTATCTTTTTACATTTTTTAATATTTTATTATATATTTTTATTATATTTTATTATTATTTTATTGTTATATACATGATGATTTCTTGGTATTGAGAGATATATTTAATTTTATTGTATTGCTTTTTTATGAGACAGAACACGAATGAACAATATAGAATTGTAAAATATTTATTTATATTTATTCATTTTGTATTTATTCATTTTGTATTAATTCTCTCATTACCAAGAGCAGGTTGGTATCTCGATAAGTTCAATAGAACTTCTATACCATACCTGGGTTTTTGATCTCGGTCATCAACTGAATCTGATATTATTATTATTATTATTATATAGTGCATGTAGTTAGGGGCGCTGGAACGGTGTTGTATGTAGGGGGGACTAACCAATCAACATACATTTTGTGATAAAAATGGGGGGGGGGGGGGCCAATAAATAGGAGGTCCCCCTAGATTTTAAAGCGGGGGACATATCCTGCCGTCCCCCCTGTTGCAGTGCCCCTACATGTAGTACATGTCACGTAGACACGTGTAGACATGCGTACGTAGGCGTATAAGAAGCACGTTACGGTGCTATCTTGATATGCAAGCGTTACCTGCCGTCCCCTACAGGTATACTGTACGATAGATGTATGATTCTACAGCGTGATATCACATGGTCTATTGTAATGTACTGTATATCATGTGATAGAATGCAACTATGTAAGATTCCATGTATATTCTATATATATATATATATATATATATATAAAGTATATAAACAATTTATAAAGTGCTTTATGTAAAGCATACTCTACTATAAATCTTTATGATATATAGGAACCTATTAGAATAGAAGAATATAGTCTTTATTGTAAGTTACTTGTATACGTTAAGTTTTTGTAATACATTATATATATATATGATAATGACAATGACGGTTATTTAACATAATTATTAATATAATGTATTTTATTCTCAAACTATCGAGGATAAGAATTAGTGATAAATTTGCGAGTATGTTAATATTAATTAAATAAAGTTCAAATAGTTATGTTTGAAAATCACACACACATACATAAACATACACATACACATACACACACATACTCATACACACATACATATAATATAAATATATATGTATAGAGGAATATTAGTATGCAAATAACGAACAATAAATAATGTTACATTACTCGAGCATTATACACATATGTCAGTAATTGCATGCGACATATGTTTGAGTGGATACACGTGCACTTGGGTGCTGACATTTATTTATTTAATTAACAGTTATAAATACAAGTATATCCGTATATTTACTATGGTATTGTATTAATATATATATATATATATATATATATAATAATAATAATACATATTTATTATAATTTTAAATTGTACATTTTTTTTCGTATGAAATATATAATTATTTATGTTATTATTTCCTCTAAAGGGCTTTAGATTAAGATCAATATCTTTTCTATGCTGTCGCCCGACATATATATTATATATATATATATATATATATATATATATATATATATATATATATATATATATATATAATATATATATATATATATTCAGTGAAATCCTTATAAGCTAACATTGACGGTACTTAAAAAGGTATATTAGATAATAGAGATGTTAAGTTAAGTCTGCGGACTATTGGTAAGCGGGGGTACATTATAAGCGAGTAGTGTTAAATTACCACCTCATTTTAGCCCTAAAGGTAAATTATGAAGCTTACCCCCATAGTGATTTAATATCGGCAGAGTATACTATATATAGTACTAATATTATATATATAATACTATATATATAGTATACTATATATAGTATACCATGTATACCATATATTGTTTGGATTTTGTTTTATTTTGATATATCAACAGCTCGTATAATCCAATTTTTTATTTTTATTTTACTTCTCCGTTTATTTCTTGTTTTTTGAATCGTGTCGTTTTGTCTTATATATATATATATATGTATATATATATATATATATATATATATATATACAGATAGATCAACAGTTTATTGAATTACTGGTTATATATAAAAAAAGAAGAAAAAAATAACATATAATTATATAACATATATTTTGCAGTTAGCTTACCGGGATTTTACTGTATATATATATATATATATATATATATATATGCACGTACAGTGTATGCATGCGTCGTACACGTATGGTGTATAACTTCGTGCGTGTAAGTGATAGGTTAGTAAACTAGGTCATACGGCTATAAGGCTATGAACATATATTATTGAGTTAAATTTACGCTTAGTTTATTGTACATATATACTACGTATTTACGGCATGTTATATACTTACTAGCATTACATTATATATAATATGTAATACGCATTATACATATATATATATATATATATATATATATATATATATATATATATATATATATATATATTATTATTATTATTATTATTATTATTTATTATTATTATAAGATTTAGGTTTGCACCAGGGTTTTTGTAGAAGCTAAAGCTTATCGAGACAATTACCCTTAATTTTAAAGCAAGTTCAAAAAAAAACTAAATAAATAAAATATTATAAAATATTAGATGACTTCCTGTTTACATAGATACAATACAATGAATAAAATAGAAAAATAATATAAATTGTTTGAACTTGCCATAAAATTATGTAATCATCATTTAATTATTTATAAATAAATAACTAAAATAAATAATAAGTACTATAAAATAATACACTAAACAAAAATATAGATGTATTAGTATAAAAGAAGAAAAAAATGAAGTAAAATGAAGTAAAACTGAATAAAACTGAATAAAACATAACAAAAAGAATATCTAGAAAGATGGTAAGAACTGTATACATATATGTAACATTTTTTTTTTTTTTTTTTTTTTTTTTTTTTTCAGTAAATAAGTTTTAGGAATTTTTTTGTAATACTTTATAATAATGTAAAGAATGTAAAATATTTGTTCAAACTGAAATGTTAGTTTAATTACTAATTTTTATATAAGTGTCAATAAAGAGAAATAAAACAAAGAAGTATAATCAAGTATACAAGAAAAAAGATTCAATACAAAATGTTTATGTAATTAAAAATAAAGTCAAATAATATTATTAGTCAGAGGGAAATAAAATAATACTAAAGAAAATACTAAAGAAAAAAGAAATACCTAACAGTTTTTTTTAATTTTATTATTTTTATATAAACGTCATATATATATATGTATATATGTATTACAATATAGCAGTATATTTGTTATATACGGGTGTTACTTTATCGGGAATTCGTTATGTAATGCCGAAAGCCGATATGAATGCCGAGATATGACAATCGGTCACGTGCCTATCATGTTATAATATACTTCCTAATCTATCTAATGTAATCAGTTTGTGTTATTAAATACAAACATCCGTACCGATTTGCGTATTGATTTACTACTTTTATTGTATTATTATATAATACTCAATAGAATAACAATTCATACGTGTACACACATATATATATATATATATATATATATATATATATATATATATATATAATAAGTGTATTTTCGTATATAGCTACCACGCGGCTTGAATGAATATTTGTCTATAAATATATGATCACAATCATTGCTATAATGTAAATTAGTTCAATTAATATATATTTTGGATTATGTATAACATATATATATATAGTTATAACGATCACTATTATTATTATTATTATTATTATTATTATTATTATTATTATTATTATAATTATTATTATTATTAATAATAATAATTATTATTACGATGATGATGATGATTATGATTATTATTATTAATATTACTACTACTACTACTATAATTAATATTATATGATATTATGTAAATCTGTGTAGGACATTGAAACTTACCCAAACACGGTAAATAATTGATCAACGAAAGGATGCAAAGCCTGCTCGTATATATCCATGACGTCATCCATGATTCTATAAATAGACTATTACGCTATTTCTATCAGAAAAGAGTGCATTACGGCTGTTCGAGTTATAATACCGACATATTGTTCAGATTCGTGTACGAACACATACGGGTAAGATGGGTTAACGTAAAGATTCTCTAAAGGTCAAGGGTCATTATATGGTTGGAGTGGTAGTCGGTCAAGTGTCCTCTATCGTAACGGAGAAGGACATCACTCGAGAAGAGGAAGGACACGTGATCTGATACCCGGATGTAACAGTAACCGCGAGGAGTTGTGGTGATAGTCCGTGATGTATACGTGTATAGACGTGATACGCTATTCGATATAGCCGGAAATGGATAGAATAATAGTGTCTTTATAACGGGTTATGTAGTAGTAGTACGTCTTTATCGGTCGTAGTGTGATTGTGGAGGTCGTAATATCTGGTAATGCCTCTTATAAGGTACACCGGCATATAGAGTTATGCACTACTATAGTACCATATATGGTATAGCGTGTTGTGTGATGTGGGGAGATGAACTCGGATGACGTAGGATAAGAAGACGTTTATAAGAATTTCTATCGCGAAATAAGAAGTGCCTTAATTTGAATAATGTACATTCCTCGAAATAAAATCTCATACAATAATACGATATATATAAATAATACTTAAATATATATATATATATATATTAGATTAAATTAGCAGAACAACGACTGTATATATATAGACCAAGGTACACATCATAATACGTTGTATGCGTTCTACTGTTATATATATATTCGTATACTATATTGTAAATATGTGATATTGAATATGTGATATCTAAACATACGTGTATAGGGGTGGTTTAATTAATGTATGTATATATATATGTGTATATTTATATATATATATATATATAAATGTATACATATATGTATACTACGGAAGTAGTATTAGTGTTAGTAGTATACTACTATATTAGTAGTAATACGGATATACTGTTTAAATATTAAACTAATAATAATAATAATAAAACACCGCTATAATAATGATGTAATTTGTGTGTAATAATGATGGAGGTAATTTGATTTCGCATATTATTCCTTAACTCAAAATATTACTAACTCAATATAATTCGCTAAATAATAATACCTCTGTTAACATGAACGCGATATTGATAATACAAATAAAGGATATACACTCTAAAGCGCATAGTTAACGTAAGGACATAGTTAACGTAAGGACATAGTTAACGTAAGCTAACGCGATGACAAGTCTGTTTAAAGTGGCGATAATAACTTGATAACGAATGTAGGCTAATATACTTGTTTCGGGAGGGAATTGTGGGTGTTATTGCGTAATCCTCATTTGAGTGACGGGTGTGAAGTTAGTGTGTAGGCAGCCATACGCATACACGTGACTAAGTATGAACTAAAGAGTACTGGACCGTGAACGCGTATATCACGTGGTTGAAAGGCTATCGCTAATTGGACAATACTAGGAAGATTACGTGATAACGGTCTTACAAAAACTATCGTTCGTTATTTACTAGAATAGGCGGAAATAAGGTACATAAAGTATAACTAAATATTGAAACATGAAATAGAAACGACATTTCTTAAATTATTGTTCTTGCACCGACAAAACGATATGACGCATTTCTAGGAATGAGCAACGCCCCCTAATTATGGGCGTGTTTACTTTTACATATAATCATGTGATATCAATGTATTTGACAGATCTATACTGTGTAATATTATAATATGTATATATGGGTCATATTCCAATAAAGAACATTTAATTAACATACTAATAGTTAATATAAACACAATAACATATATGTTCTTCACATTACTTTTATTGTATGTGTTAAACTATATCGAAAATATATATTTTTTCTATAGATCATCTATACATATTATAATTGTGTACAGACACAAACACATACACACACATATATATATATATATATATATATATATATATATATATATATATATATATATATATTAAATCAATCGTCTTAGAATGGAGTTTTATAAATACCATTTCATATAGGGGAAAGTCTCCGATTACCGACCCCTAAATGATTATTTGTAATAACTTATTCAATATTAAATATATTTATTTGAAATTTTGTAAATAGGGAATATTATGGCAATGAATAATTTGGATATTTTAAATTGTTGATATAATTATATTTACTAGAATAAACAGGGGGTGGGTAATCGGATACCTGATCCTGTTACCTGTTACCTGTTACCTAATTGGTTTAGGCACTTCCATCAACTTCTTTATTGAAGTTTTCGGACGTGCTTTCAATATATTATTTGGCAAAAAGGTATGTTTTGAGCTTTGATTTGAATGTTACAGTTGAGTCAATTGATCGGATATGGTGAGGTAGATCATTCCAGATTTTTGGAGCATGGATGGAGAAAGATTTATGTTGGGAAGATGTTAAATGTAATAGAACTGGAGTTTTTAATTTGAATTTGTTTATGTGTCTTTGTTCGTAAATAGTTGTGTTGGGAGTTAGTAAGTTGGCAAGATAGTCTGGTGTGTTATGATGTGTAGCTAAATGTATGGTGAGTGCAATTTTGTAAATTATACGGGATTTTATTGGCAGCCAATGTAATTTGGTTCTCAAAGGGGATATATGTTGTCTGGAATATTTAGTTATGTTGAATATGAATCTGATGGCTGAATTCTGAAGACGTTGGAGTTTATTTATTATAGATTGTGAGGAGGCATAGAGACATGAATTACAGTAATCGAGGCGGGGGAGAATGAGGGATGTAGCGAGGAGTTTTGCAGTATTAAAATTAATGAAGGGTCTTATTGTTCGTAAGTTGTGTAGTATGTAGTTAATTGACTGTGATAGTGATTTAGTCTGGATGTTGAATTGTAGTGTTGGGTCGATTAATATACCAAGATTTTTTATTTTATTAGCATAAGAAATACTCAGATTATTAATGGTAATTTGTGGTGGAATGAATATGGTGGTAGATTTTTTAATATGCATTGATTCAGTTTTAAGACAGTTTAGTGATAATGAGTTGTTGGTGAGCCAGTTATGTATATCAGTAATGCAGTTGTTAAGTACATTTATGTCGTTGTTAGGGTCTATCAATCTACAGTGTAACTGTATATCATCAGCATACGAGTGATAGTCTATAGTGGGGTATTTGTCAATAATTCTAAATAAGGGAAGTAGGTAGATATTGAATAGGAGTGGACCAAGGACCGATCCTTGAGGTACTCCATGAGTAACTTTACGAGGTTTAGAGATTAGTGAGTTTATACTAATTTGGTAAAAACGATCAGTTAGGTATGAGATGAACCAATCAAGTGCAGTACCAGAGATTCCGATAGAAGTTAGTCGATTTATAAGGATATTATGGTCAAGAGTGTCGAAGGCAGCTGATAAATCAAGGAGAATGACCACTGAACCATGTGGTGATGCAGCAGATAGGTGAATGTGATTAAGGATATGTATCATTGCAGTTTCAGTACTTTTGTGCTTGGTATAGGCACTCTGATATGGGTTTAATATATGATTTTCATGGAGATACGAATTTAATTGACGAGCAACAACTCGTTCTAGGGTTTTGGAGAGAGTTGATAAGTTGGAGATTGGTCGGTAGTTGGAGAGGATTGATTTGTCAAGGTTTGGTTTTTTTATGATGGGTGTAACATATGCTGTTTTCATGTAGATTGGAAAAATGCCTGAGGTAAGTGAGTTTTCTATTATTTCTTGGTAATAAGATGCTAGATAAATGTGGTACTTATTTAATATAGAATGAGGAATTGGATCTAGTTCGGAAGATGTATTTACTGCACTGAGGAGTTTTTCAATGGTAGTAGTTGATGGTAATGTGAAGGAGGAAAGGGAATATAGAGGTAGATTATATGGTTCATTGAGTGGTGTAGGGAGTGATTTAATTATATTCATGACTTTAGTATTGAAATATTGGTCAAATGTATCTATTAGCGTTGTTATGGGTTCATTTGGTAGAACACGTAGTGATATTCTACCAAGTAGCTGGTTAGAAATGGAGAAAAGTTTCTTAGAATTAGTTGATGCTTCTTTTAATAGATTATTGTAGTATGATTTCTTAGACTTCTTGAGTAGGGTTCTATATAGGCTACGTTGTTTGATAAATATATTGTAATTATTGAGAGATTTAGATTTTCTCCAATAATTTTCATATAGTCGTAATTTGCGTTTTGATGATGAAAGTTCAGAATTAAACCATTTGCAATTTGGACGTTGTGTTATATATTTATATTTGATGGGGGCAAGTTCGTCAAGGGTTCTTGATAGAGATGTTTCTAATTTTGATACTGAGTTTGAAAATTGTGTGTTATTAAATTTTTTAGAGAATTCAGTGATGAAAGTATTGGTGTCAATATTGTTATATTTTCTATATTTAATATTTATAATGGGTCGAGTTAGTCTTGGTGAGCTAATATGGAAGAATACTAAATGATGATCAGAAAATAGATTCTTTATTGAGTGGGAATTGGTGAGGTTAGAATGTGCATGGGAAATTATAAGGTCAAGTGTATTGCCTGCTATGTGAGTTGGGGATGTTATATGTTGGACAAAGTTAAATGAGTCTATTAATATATTGAATTGCCTGGTATAATTAGTGTCAAGATTAATTGGGATGTTTAGGTCACCGAGAATGATAGTATGATCAGTGGATGTAGTCAGGAGGTGTTCTAATTCAAGGAGAAACTTAGGAATTGACTTATGAGGTGGACGATAGATAACTATGATGGTGAATTGACGTGAATTAGCCGGGTGAAATGTACAAGAAAATGATTCTGAGTTTTCTAGTGCGAAATCAGTACTGTTTATTAGATTAATATGTGTCTTATATAGGATGCCAACACCACCACCAAGATGGGGGCCGAGTCTATTAAGTTGTGCAAAACTTAGATTGTTAATATTAAGGGATGCAGATATTTCAATATCATTATCCTTAAGCCACGTTTCTGTGAGACAAATAATATCAAGATGAAGGTCATTAAATAGGTCAAGTGTATGATCAACTTTATTGCGTATGGAGGAAACATTAAGGATGGCTGCATTAATCTGAGATTGTGATGTGTTGTGAATAAATGGTGGAATTGATAGTGTGGTATCTATTGAGGTGCTAGGAATTGAGATTGTTCTGAGATAATTAGGTCGAGTGGTTGAATGTCATTGTGAAGATTGATGTGATGACTGAGAATTACTGATTGATGAATTCAGTGAAATGGTATTTAATCTATATGCATTGTAGGATGTAGACCATGTATTGTATGTGTCATTTGATATATAAATTGGGTTCTTATTCCAGTCTATCTTGGAGTTGGTCAAATGACGAAGTTCAAAGGAGTTAGTGTAGTCATTGAAGGTACATTTGACATTAGATGGGGCTAGGTTAGATTTTGTTGCATGGAAAAGAACTCTACCATGTGCTCGCTCAGTGATAGATCGTTCAGCACGAATGTATAGGTGATTGTATATTGAATTACTGCGGATGAATGGAATTTTGGAGTAAAAGTAGGAACACTGACTTGATGTATTAAAGAAAATAATAACAGTTGCATTAGAAAAATTATATGATTTTAGAGCATGTGTAGGTATATTGATGTAAGTGAGTAATTCTAGAAGAAATTCACGAGATTTTTCGGATGGTTTAATATGCTCAATAACTACAGAAAAGGGGGATGGGTGGTTAGGTGAGTAATGGTTGGTAGTGGAAGATGGATTAGGGACTGGTCTAAAATGAGTTGGTAATTTACCGACAAGAAAGTTAATAAGTGGGGTATTGGGGGGGTTATTAATTCTTTTCCATGCAATTTTATCAGATTTGGGGGGGAGTAAGGGAGGTATGCATGCACGGTGAAGGTTATTAAACGAGGGGGGTTTAGCTATGGAAGTGATGGATTGTAATCGTTTAGTGGCAACAGGGGATAGGCGAGTGGGGATAGTAAGGATGGTAGGAACAGTGGATGAGTTGTGGGGTGACTGGTGTATGGACTCTGATAAAGTTTTGGATGAAGGGTTGGGTGGTGGGGTGAGCGGTGAAGATGTAGAAAAAGTGGGTTGTGGTAGTGCAGGTGCAGGGGAGTGATTGTTAAAGATGGGAGGTGAGCTCATGGGAGAGGTTTGGGAGGAGCTATTGGATAGTATCTTACGTTGGGACGTTCTAGAGTCGGTTCTACAGTTGGTACAAAACCAGTAGAAACCAGATTTTTTGAGGGCAGTCATTTTGTTAAGGGTAGATTTGGGGAGTTTGGAACATGATTGGCAAAGCCACTTACGGCAATGGTCACATTCCGTGAGTGACGTGGCGATAGTGTTACATGAGGAGCATGTGAAGTCAGTGTGGATGGAGTCAGTCATAATCGGGGGTAGAAGTAGTTTAGTGGTAGTAAATGGTAATAAATATTGGACTTAGCTTGATTATAGGTAATAAAGTTAAAATTAAATAATTAAAAATTTTTAATTAAAAAGTTTATCCTAATACTGACCCTCTTCTCCTATTACCGATCCCCTAAATAATCGTTGTTAAAATAATTGTAGTATTATAATATTCAATAAACATAATAGATATTCATAAATATAATTAATTATAACATGCACGCAATTATTTTATATTGAATTTATGTTTTAATAGTAATATTACATTTAAAATTTAAACTTTTTAGTAATTATATTAAATTGGTGTATATTATTATTTAATATTTAGTTATTAATCAGTATTTATATAATCGAATGAAATCATGAATCCTTAATCTATATCAATGATACACAAACAACTTATGAAATATTTTAAAGTAACATACTGATCTATTTTGATTGGATATTATAAATCACATGGGGTCGGTATTATGATAATTTAGGGGGTCGGTATTAGGATAAACATATGGGTTGCTATAATTAAGATATTTTGGTTAATAGTTATTCAAATTTAATTATTTGTATAATAGTTATAAACATTTTATTGATCTACAATATTATGCGCAGTATTACGTTTTCTTTTAATTAATAAAGTATTTACAATGATTTAAAAAAATGTTATTATTCAAATATTTAAAAAGTAAAAACAGAATATTACAAATAATAATTGTAGGATTAAATATTTTGTAAAATAATATAATTATTCATATTTATCATTAAATTACTAACAGTTCATGTATATATATATAATTTTTTGATATATCTTATAGTTACTGAGATATGAGAGTGGGTCGGTATTAGGAGGGATCTGAGACTTTCCCCTAAAATTACTACGTGTATTTATTATAATAGAAGTCAAATCTAAAAAGTAATCAGTTGAAATACATACTACGTCTAAAGTAGTTATCTGAAATTTCAATTTTTTCAAATCGAATAGGTAGAGTCGGTTCAAATCGGAGATTCTTTAAATGTTTTCAAATTAAATTATATATTTAATATTACGAGTCATTTCGAGTCACATTATATATTAAACATACAATTATTGATCCTTAACAATATAATTATATATAATTATAATAATAAAAATAAGGGAAGAGTATTCATATTTGTAATTTGAAAATCATAGACATCATGGTAGGAGGATAATAAAAATTAGATTTATATTTTTAAAATATTTTTCAATATTGATTGAATATTTACTAAATTAAATAAATAGTATTCTTTGTAATATTGATTTTATTTAATAATTAGTTTTGTTTCCAATATAATTATAATAATAGATAATTATCTATTACAATAGATCTTTTACATGTTTAACCTTTACAAATATTTGATTTTTTGTTTAAGAATATAAAAGATTTAAAATTCTCCGAAACTACGATTACAAATATTTAAAGTCCTTGAAGAGTTTTTTAAGATTGGGAAGTTTTCGTTGACATTGACATATTTTAAATCTCCTGTCTAGTATAGTCCAGTATACATTATTATAATGGTATTACAATTTAAATTATTATTTAGTAAATAATATTTACACATATAGAAACTCCAACACCTCTTATATTTTCAAGGATAATATGTATAGAATTATAATTAACTATATAATACATATATATTTATCACATCAATGTATATCTAAGTTTCGGTAATTACTAATATATTAAATGAGTTATTGAGAATATTTAATAAATGTATCGTCAAAATTAGAAACTATACTTTTAGTATTACTAATAATATTATCTTTAATAATATATGATATGTTAATGTTATCGCACACACTATAGAGGTATTTTATATCATTTTATTTTATATATTTATTTTATTTCTAGATATATTTGAATATTTATCTGGTGAATCATTTGCATAAATTCATCTGAATTTAATTATATATATATATATATACATGTGTGTAAATGGTAATACTATTAATAATAGCATAAAGTATACTTTATATATAGTATATATACTTTATGCATATATGCAATATCAATTGAAGTTCAGTAATCAATTAATCTAATCTCTATATTATAATACGTATATATATATATATATATATATATATATATATATATATATATATATATACTTTATTTGCTATTATAACTACGAGGTCTTAATAACGAGGGTTAACATTACTAACATAGGTAGAGTATTTCTATAGATGTCTAGGTGGTATTAAATAGCAAACTATATAGCAGTGGTTACCAACCTATGGGATGATGATCAAAATGTGGTCATTGAGTTTTTTGTTTGGGTCATGAGCATGACTCATGAGATAATTTCTAAAAAAATATTTATATATATATTATTGTTTATGTTATTCGTTTAAGATTCGTTAAGAAAAAGTTCAATAATAATAAAATTAAATGTTTCATTGGGTCATGGTATATTTTTTAATTAAAAATTATCAAAAAATGTACACGATGAAAAAAGGTTGGGAACCACTGCTCTATAGGTGCACCTAAATAAAAAACATAACCTCAAGTTTACATGCATTGTCTCCTTTAAGCTACTATATCGAACGTTAGTTACTGTGATGACATATTAATCAAAGATCGTATGTGATGTGTATATATTAAATAAATATGTATTAGAACAATATCCCCTGTGTATCGATACTGTAATAAACCACGTGATTGTATGATATGATCACGTGATATTAGTCTGTAAAATATCAATACACATATATTATATATGTATATACCTATAGTTAAGAAGTATAGTTATAAACTATATACTTATATATTGCTAAATTATATAGACTTATTAAATATAATTAATAAAAGCAATATATAAATAGTAGTAATGTATAAATATTAAATCAAGTGAACTTAAAATTAAGATCGCATACATTTATTAAATGAAACTTTATAAATATGGTGAATATGAAATGTAATATATTGTTGTTTATGTAATGCGATGAACAGGTAAACATATTTAAATATAATATCGTTAATTATAAAGTTTAAACCGATTTATTATAGAGAATATGTGTGTGTGTAATGACACAATTAAAGAGGGCCATTATCTTGTGGAATGTGTATTTGTAAATAAGTCTATATATATATATATGTAATGTGATTTCATAGAATTGCAATATAATAGCAGGTATACGTCAATAGATAATGTCGTCATATTAGTATATTCTATTGTTATAGATCTCTAGACTACAATAGTATAATACACTTATAAACACATTAAATAGGGTATATATATATTATGTATGATATGACTTGGTATAAGTATAGTTTATTGACCCTATAGGGTTATCAGTTTATATATATATATATATATATCTATTTATAGTTATCAAAAACTTTCAGTAGCCATACACCGAGTAAATGATACTTTGATCGTTTAATTATATATATATATATATATATATATTATTATTTGATATACTAATAAAACATTATATATATATAATTGTATTTATTTATCGTATTAATAATTAATAGGTACTAAATAATGTTATACAATGATATCAGTATACTTCACGTATGATAACTTAATAATGACGGCATTGAGTAACGGCACTTCCGCTATGAGTCATCTATAACCCCCTGCACCGTAAGGGGTTATCGGTCAGGGTTATAAGTGTATAATAGTGATGTAGTAAATGATGCTCACGTCTAAAGCATCGATACAGTCGCAGTCGCAGTCCCAGTTACCTAAAGTCTCTACTCGGCTCGGGCTCGTTTTGTTAGAGTCTCGGCTAGGCTCGGGCTCGTTTTGTTAGAGTCTCGGATAGGCTCGGGCTCGTTTTGTTAGAGTCTCGGCTAGGCTCGGGCTCGTTTTTCTAAAGTTTCAACTCGTCGATGGCTCGTTTTTTTCCGAAAAGAAAATCTCGGCTCGGCATCAATAACCAACATTCTCGGCTCGGCATCAAAAATCTTGGTATTATTTACACCACTAGATGACATTTACATTATTATACATGTATGCGTGCACTGGATACCGAATTTAGCCCCGATTCATATTTTTAAATTTGGTTGTGATGAAATGTAAAATATATGAATATTACTATTAAAATGTAACTTTAAAAAGCATAATTTCGGATCGGTTATGTTTGATAAAAGTCTCAACTCGGCTTGGACTCGTTTTTATCGAAAATGAAAGTCTCGGCTCTTCATCAATAATCAAAAGTCTCGGTTCGGTTTAAAAATCTCGGCATCATTTACAACACTAGTGTATACATACCGAATCATACTATAGTATAGTATACTATAGTTACTAACTACCTATATATATATATATATATATATATCTATATCTAGTTGCCTAGTTAATATAACTGATTTCGATACATGATTTCTATTATATATGATATATATATATATATCATATATATAATTTCATAATTACAACGAGATTTGAATAGTATTTTATATTCGCACTGCGTGACTGGTACTTTCGTGAACTATAGTTGTATGCAACAGTATACTTCCATAACCATATGGTATCTCTTATAGGAGTATATATATATATATATATATATGTTAATATACTATAGATTATAAGCACTGTATACCATTAATATAAGATACATAAGGCTAAACTGTGATTTTATTTCTAGAATATTTGTATTTAATTATATATATATATATATATATATATATATATATATATACATATTAGTCTGTAATGATATATCAGTCGACTGATCATTAATTAATTATTCTTTACAGTGATAAAATCACAGGTAAAACTAAATCGATAGTATCACCTGAATGCATTATCAGACCTAAATCTGTTTGATTATTTAATGTTTAATATTTAATGTGCACGATTAATTGCAGCCCCGCTAACGCTTATTTTACAGATGTAGGCGTTATCTTCATTATGTTAGTGGTATATTGATTACCTGTGGGAGAGTGCTCTAATATCGATACCAAAGATTTTCCGAAGGAAAGATATAACACTTACGCGAAATGGTGTAATTCGAATTTGTATACAAAATACCCTGGTGCCACCTATAGCGGGTTACTTTTAGGAACTATGCGTTGTTTATAATGTAAATTCGTATTTAACTATACACTTTTAAAATGTTAAATAATATGCTTTAAATTAATATTTATATGATGAAAACTAAGTGTTCATTACTAATATATAACAAACAAATATGATATGTATGTTTTAAATGCTATAAGTATATATTTAGTGAGTAAAAGTTAATTTATATTGCATGTAATTTAATAGAGCAATGAAAACATTGTTGTATGCAAACAGAGCCGAACCTAAATCTATTTCAGTGATTTCGATACTACTGCTAGCAGCGGTTAGGGATATTACTAAATTACGTTGCATGCATAGGGAGTGTTATATCTTTCCTTCGCAAAATCTTTGTCGATACCCTAGATATCTCCTAAAATATAATTCAACTCAAAAAATAATTAATGTATGAAATGATAATCAATATAATTATAATTCATATAAGTATACTTTTTTTTAATATTAATATTTTTTAATTATAAACAAACAACAGATTTTTTCGTTACAACGCAATTAACTAAATGTATGACATTTTTGAAGTACAATATCGTTTCTCAATCATTTAAAATGTAGGTATTTTAAATATTTAAAATAAATCTTATAGATCTAATCATATTTTACAATGTGACGCAAATATTTTGTATTTTTCATAATGAGTTACAAAGTTATAAACATGTACATAAGCAACATACATTTTCATACACTTTCACCCTAATTTCACATAATATCGACACCGCTATTATATCACTATATACCTACTTGATACTAGTAGGTTACATATCATTTGGAAATATTTAATTGAGAAATAATAAAGTTATGATTATTTATTGTTAGGGTGTCGGTATTCGAGTACTCTCCCCTATGTAGACATATGATATAGGTATACATAGTCTACCGGATATCTTTATTACTTATAGTACGGCCTGCTAGTGAGGGCTAGAGTGATGGGGATATATCCTTTAAGTATACTTCTTCTAAAAGAGAGAGAGAGAGATAAATCTCAGTTTACATATAGAATTAATATGAAACATGATATTTAAATTTAAATATATATATATAACGATTAATTAATTGCTTACGAACTGTATATCTATACTAAAGCTAATGTAATTGTTAATGCATATACAAGTTATTAATGACTATTACGTTATTTATGATATCCCTTATTGTATGGAAGCAGTAACTTATCTCTGTCGAATAGCTTGTGATAGTAATATTTCCAATATGCTATTCTTGATCTTACTATATATATATATATATATAGTAAGTTTAGTATATAGTATGCATTGTAGTATATATATACTACTAACTTGTATTTATGGTAGTTATTAAATATCATATTATTGATTGGAGTTAACCTTACATTTCAAGTGGTATAAGATATAATACATCCAAGGTACAACACAATAATCAAAGCACCCACGATTCCCTTTCTTGTGGTTCTGTTCTTAACCAGTATTATTCATTATCTGTATACTGACTTTTTCATCTCAATTATCTTCCTTTCAAAATGAGCATACAAGCGATATAAACATTCAGTGCCAAGTACCCACTTATTAACTCCCCTCTAGCACAGCTCTTTTCTATTATATTAACTCCAATCTATAATGCTATAGAACAACTCTTTTCTATTATAATAACTCCACTCCTCGATTGGTTTTCACCGAACAAAATTGCCTTAAATATCCCAGAGATATCTCTCCACGATTGTCTCTAATTATTCATACGAAAATCCAATAGCTAACCTATACACATCATAATTAATTCATCAAAATCTTGTTATCTTATTACTTTTATGAATTCATTCGCTAAATTGTAATCCTAGTTTTGAGTAGAACACATATATCTAACACGCTTAAATCTGGTTACCACTTCTTTAACGATTCATAGACATCTGACCTTATCACTTAAGTAGCACTATAGTAATCTCTAATATCAACTACATATTTCCCAACGCTCCAATGTATTCCCTTGTATTATCAGTGATAATGTTTCACTAATTAATTACTGCAATTTACTTACAATTAATTTTCCAGATATTAATATAATCCATATGATCTTTAGGAACTCGAGTTCCTAAAGAAAAATCAACGTAAATGTAGCCGTTTTCTGGTTATACTATCTACACTTTCGATTCAAGATTTTACATATCTGATTAAATATCTTCATCGGTTACGTATGTGGCAACATGTAGGGGAAAGCCTCCAATTATGGACACACAAATACCTATTTGTAATAACTAATTAAATATTCATTATATTAATATTTTGAAATTAGAATTACCCTATAGGGTAATATTATGGCACTAAATAATTGATCTATTTTAAATTATTGACAAGTATAAATAGATGTCACTAATTGGATACCTGTCTTAATACCGACCCCTTCTCCAATTACCGACCCTCTTAAATACTCGTGGTACAGATAATTGTAGTGTAATATATGAATAATATATATTCAAAATAGAATATAAATATATATATATATAAATATATTTATATTTATATAAATATATTTATATCTTCTATTTTGAATATATATTAGAACACTACAATTATCTGTACCACGAGTATTTAAGAGGGTTATCTATAGATTTAATGAATCACAAAACGAATGCAAATTTATTTATTATTGAATTTAAGTTTTATCATTTATATTAAATGTATTTAAACATAATATTTTTTATATAAAAAATAGTGTACATTATTATTTAATATGTATTGATTAATCAAGGTGTATATAATCGACTGGAATCATACATACTTATAATAGGATAACATATTGACAGGAGGTATCGAATCAACAATTATTATCGATTTCACTGATACTCCTTAGACTTTATCTATAAACTGATTTCATTAATTCATTACTATATCAATTCATATAGTTATATACCTACATTTTTACGGTAACTGTAAAACGTTTTAATTTCCTTAATTTTTTTATTTCGTATTATTATTTGATTATTTCTATAACATATATTATAATTAGCAAATGTGTATACTTTTCTATTATATTTTCGACTACGTATGTGCTTAAATAAATTATCAATCAATCAATGACACACATACAACTTATGAACTATTTCAAAGTGTAACATGTATCTATTTTGAATCGATATTATAAAGTATATGTTGCAGTTAATTGTAAAAGTATATGGGTTGCTATAATTAATATATCTTGGTAAATAATTATTCCAATTTAATTATTTTGTATAGACATTTAAGTTATCAATAATATGTTGTTTAGCATACATTTTGTTTGAATTAATAACAAATTTACTTAATTATTTAAAAAAGTTGTTATTAAGTGAATAGACCTACCTATAGACCCACCTACAGACCTACATATATGCTATAGCATTGATACTATTGTATAAGACAACAACAACTACTTTCCCAACATTCCCATCCAAGTATCTCATATCCTACGTTAGTACTCTCCACACGGATACAATAATACCGTTCGGAGTTCCAGTATTGTATACAGTATACTATACTATACTATATAATATACTATACTCTAATATATGTATACAGTATACTGTATGTATATATATATATATATATTAGAGTATAGTATAGTATATAGTATAGTATAGTGTACAGTATTATATAGTAGTATATATAACTACACTACTGGAAGCAATTCCCCGATACCTCTCAAACTTAAGGGTATCCCTATAATTTATTTTTTTTATATTTTTTTTTTTACATAATAATACTTATTGTAGTGTTTTTTAGTATCTATAAAAAAAATTAGACATGAATTTAGTCTAGAAATGGTATAAAAATGTGTTTTATGACAATAAGATAATGCTATATTATATACTATTCAATATTACATTTTTATGCTGTCAAACTTCAAACGATGTTTTCTCAGAATAATTATTTCGCTCTAGGTATGTGCATTCAAAAATATAGAACTTAAAAACTATTATAATTATAATATTATTTTTTGTTGCTTTATATAGAATTTAATTATGTGAATAGTAAAATAGAGAGATAATTAATAAAATGTATAGAATTCATTGTATAAAATAATTTCTATAGAAATACCATCATTTTAGTATCGCTAATTTTTAATTTAGATATATATAATATAATAAATAATAATATTAAAAATAACTTTCTATTTTCCTATGCATGTATATGCTATGAATACATTACAAAAACAATTAGGTCAATTGAACGAATAGAATATCAGTTATATTTTTTTTTAGTGGACATATGTTTTTCCTATCTATTTATACACACATTGTCAAATTGCGTGTTATGTGCGGGATCCCCTTAACGTGATATCCAATTCGAGATTAAATCTCAAACATAATATACATGCATCATTCACACATCATTCGAGTTTAATTTGTTTGTTTTATTTTTTCGCAAACTTTATTATCGTATTATTATTATTATTATTGTGGTAGCATATTATTGCGTATTGTGCTGTTTATTAGTGTAGTATTTATATGGGTCACTTCTATTATGTTTACAGTTTAATGCGATATCGCTTATGTCTTAGTTAATCCCGGTGAATTTATTTTTATTATTTTTTATTTACACGTACAGTTTACGACACCTCCGAGCTACATCAGCTAACGATGGTGTAGGCTTTCTAATAAATAAGTACGAAGGTCCGTATGCTAAAGTATTATCGTATATTGTGTGAAATTACAATATAATATATTCACTATTATATATATATATATAACCTATAGGATAAATAATGAACATATTTATATTAAAGAATATTCAGTTCATTTAAAAAATAATCATTTATATCTATAGAATTATTTATTTGGAACATCACTTTCAATTAAAATAACAAACGTATAGATTATATTTTAATATAGTTTATTAATAGTATATTTATAAATATAATAGTGTTAATACTGATGCTGATATGTGGAATTTATAACAGATATTCTATTAATTAATTAATATTAATTATTTCATTAAATATTAATATATGTTGTTATCGATATAAACAATTAAGACACCTCTATATGACATTAGGATATTTGTCAACGATTATAAATGAATTATAAATATATTTTAAATCTTTTTTATATACACCGATATAATATCTAAATCTAATTTAGCAATAGGAAATATAACCAAACCATAATATATTTAATTTTACAATTATGTTATTAGAAAATTATATATATATATATATATATATATATACTTGATTTTATATAAAATGTATGTATACATCATGATGTATTGCATGTATGCATTCCTAAAATAATTGTGGAAAAGTATAATATATATATATATATATATATATATATATAGGTATATCAAAGCCCGCAAATAGCTGTGAGTATGCTAATTAGTTAACTAAACTATATATAAGTATACTAACTAAACTTAAATTATATATTAATATAATATAATTTAAATTAATTATAAATCATAATGAATACAAAAGAAGTATTATACATATTATATTATATATATATATATATATATATATATATATATATATATATATATATATATATATATATATACTGTATATAAATGTATATAACATTAATAGTAATATATGTTTTTATTTATCTAGATAAATATTTGTTTAATATTCAAATAAAATAATTAGATACATCATAACTTTACTTGTTAGGATAGGACACTGTTAGGATAGGACACTGTTAGGATAGGAAACTATTACCACTTCTATACTATAGTATCTAATGGAATATCACAAATAATAATGTTAAATTAAGTTTATATATACACACCGATAAGTAAGCTAGTGTTAATACGTAGGTAGATAATATGTGAAAAAGAGTTAATTCTTCTTTTAATTATAATTCACTGAATTTATAATATAAATAAATGTATATATATATATATAGGGGAAATATGAGTACTCTAGCCAGCTCATAAACTATAAGTCTAATCAAAACAAAATGTATACATAAATATGCGCATCTATTATTGTTTTAAATGTATGTACAAAATAAAATAAAAAATCGATTTACTTTAAAAAATTGAAATAAAAGTTTATTAAAACATATATTAAATTACTAATATATAATATAAATTTAAAATTAATGTTGGATATTAAAGAACTATTTAATTACAGCAAAGTATGTAATCCATTTATTTTAGTGAGTAATATTCATTAGTATATAGTATATATAGATGATACCTAAAAGCGGGTAATGTGGCCATCTTTAATCGAGTAATGTGGCCACTTCATTTAAGCCAATCATATTAAATATATGATCTGAATTAAATATGTTTATATATTGATAAGATTGTTGATAGAATCAACATCTACTATACCTAACCATACACATATATTACCGACATATTATAATCGTGGTATAAACTTTTAAATGTAATTTAGTATATTTAATTATCTATTAACACAATTATAAAGAACAATATATATATATATATATATATAGATTATTTATTAAATATATATTATATAATTTAATATATTTATATATGCATATATATATATATATATATATATATATATATATATATATATATATATATATATATATATATATATGTATATATATATATATATATATATATATATATATATATATATATATATATATATATATATATATATATATATATGTGAATATGTGTTGAGTTTTTGTTTGTATATATATAATAATAATAATAATATCAGATTCAGTTGATGACCGAGATCAAAAACCCAGGTATGGTATAGAAGTTCTATTGAACTTATCGAGATACCAACCTGCTCTTGGTAATGAGAGAATTTATACAAAATGAATAAATACAAAATGAATAAATATAAATAAATATTTTACAATTCTATATTGTTCATTCGTGTTCTGTCTCATAAAAAAGCAATACAATAAAATTAAATATATCTCTCAATACCAAGAAATCATCATGTATATAACAATAAAATAATAATAAAATATAATAAAAAATATATAATAAAATATTAAAAAATGTAAAAAGATACTAAAATAATAAATAAGTTAAACTATAAAAATCAAAGAAAACTAAAGACCAAAGGCTAGAGATAAAAATATGTACAATACGAACAATTTAAAAGAGCTAAAAAGAAGAAAAGATGACCATGTTAATAAAATAACAAACAATACAGATAAGGTGTAAGTGATTACATATAACTATTTAAAAGCATGTTTTTAATATGTATTGTAAAAGTATTCAAATTCGTCAAAGATGATGTGGTTGTATTTAAAGAATTCCATAAATATGCGCCTTTGTAACGAATACTAAATTTATCATGATCAAATCTTATTTTTGGTATTAAGAATGTTCTATTTAACCTAAAAGTATATAAAGAGCAATTATAGGTAAATAACTTACAAATTGAACTATGCAAATAATTATTGTTATATATTCTAAACATATATTTATAAATGGATATATTTATTATATCTTTAAATTTAAGAATGTTATGTCTTAAAAAAATGTAATCAATATTAGTTTTGTTATCAAGTTTATATATTGCTCTCATACATTTATTTTGTAAAATTTGAATACATTTTATATTGCTATGGTAAGTACTTCCCCATATAATAGAACAATAATTAATATGACTATGAAAAAAAGAAAAATATAGCATAACTAAAGTATTAATATTAAATTTATATTTATATCTATGTAGTAAACTAAGTCCATAGTAAAGTTTATTTTTAATATTATTTATTTGCATTTTCCAATTTCGATTTTCGTCAATTAAAATGCCTAAGAATTTAAAATTAGTTGATTGTTTTATGGCTATATTATTTATTTTGATGTTCAATTTATGTTTAACTCTTGTGCGATGGAATAAAAGTAATTTTGTTTTATCAATATTAAGAACTAGCTTATTACCACAAAGCCAGTCACATATTAAAACTAAAGTAGAATTTATTTCTTTTTCTAGATCATTTAACTTATGAGACTTAAATGTTAAAGTTGTGTCGTCAGCAAAAAGAGTAAAATTGCATTTATTAGTTATATTAGGTAAATCATTTATGTACATTAAAAATAATACTGGTCCCAAAACTGAACCTTGTGGTACACCACATTTAATCGGAAGTATTTTAGAATTGGTATTATTATAGCTTACGTATTGATACCTGTTTGTCAAATAACTTTTTAATAATGACAAAGTGATACCTCTGAAACCATATATATATAATTTATTTAATAAAATTTCATGATTAATAGTATCGAAAGCCTTTTTTAAATCAATCGATATTGTGGATATGAATAATTTGTAATTTATATTTAAGTAATCGATATAATTTATCAAAGCATCACATGTTGATATAGATTTTTGAAATCCAAATTGAGAATTGTTTATTAAAGAATTTTTATCTAAAAATGAAAATATTCTTACTTTTAAAATTTTTTCAAAAATTTTTGAGAATTGTGATGTCAATGATATTGGCCTATAATTCGAGCAATCATTTTATTTCCTTTTTTATATAAAATTATAACTTTAGATGTTTTAAGTATATCAGGGTAAACACCATTTTCAATGCATTTATTAAATAAAATTGATAAAATATTACTAATGGATAAAATAATGTTACGTATTAAAAAAAAGTTAAAATCATGGGAATCCGTACTATATTTTGAATCACAATTATATACAATATTTTCAATTTCTATTGATGAAACAGGCTTTATAAAAATTGAACTCTTATTACTAGTAATATTTTCATATATATTTTGATTAGAATATGGTATATTTTTATTTAATTCAACACCTATATTTGAAAAATATGAATTGAACATATTAGCATTTTGTAAATCTGTTAATTTATTATCAATAATAGTTCCTGATTTTTTATTATTTCCTATAACTTTATTTAATGTACGCCAAGTATTTTTAATATTATTATTTTTTATTTTATTTTCATAATATTTTTTCTCTGTATATTTTAATATTTTCATTAAGCAATTTTTATAATTTTTATATACATTTATTAGTGAATGATTATTTAAAGATTTTTTATACATTTTATTCTTTTTACCTATGCATTTAAGGATGGAAGGGGTTAGCCATGGTTTATCAAAAACTCCAGATTTAATTTTAACTTATACATATACATATACACATACATATTTACATATATATTTATACATATACACGTATACGTATAAATATGTATATTAATATTTAATATTTATTAACGAAAGATTAATAAATGTAATTACAGTGTAACTTGAGACTAAATTGTTGTTTCTATTAGCCCTCAACAACAGTATTACATTATACACATATACACACATACATACACATATACACACATACATACACATACACATAGAAACACAAACATGCAACACATATAAGATATAATACCTGAGAAATCTAAACGCAGCATTCTTAGGTGCACAATCCGTAGACTTGTAAAGTTGAAAGTCGCCATCAACTAAAGAGGAGTAAGGTTTCCAATGAAATAAACGTTTACACGATATTAAATAATGATTTTTATTATTAAATTAATATAAATTCAATATAGTATAATTATAACTAATTATTAATTTATATTTATAATTTAATTTATATTATAAGTTAAGGTAATTCTATTAATAAATATAATACATATATAAATTTAAACATAAATATATTAATATAACTAGTATATACTGAGTTAGGTATACCATATATCTGAGTTATCTCATTGGTACAATATGTATTACACAATACTCTTGTTATGAATAAGTACCGCTAACTCCCTCTAACTCAGACTCCTAGGGACCAATACAGTGACTGTCTGACATATCGAATTATTATTATATAAATTGACGCGTACAAGAAAAATTGAACTATCACTATAGTGGTACTATAGTGCTACAATAGTAGTATAACTATAGTAGTATACTATAGTAGTGTAACTATATGACTATAGTCAACATATATAGTTAATATAGTAACTATTCGTTGAGGTATTATTTGTCAGTAGTTAGCAGGAGTTTATTTTATAATGCTGATATGTTGTTATATTGGGGAGTTATCATGACGTGTAAGTCGTGGCCTAACTTAACAATATTCGCCACTATTCGCGAATAAGCGCAGTTTTTATAGATACAATTATCAGCGTTTGCGAATATTCTCAATACGGTTTACGAGCGAATATCAGCGAGTACACTTGACCTCTACGGTTTCAGCTTAACGCCGCCGTTACTAGTACGTACCTTGGTCGCTAGAGGAGTGTTTGTTGCCTTTAGTGCTGTACTTAGAGGTCGCCAGGGCGTCGTATTCGTTAAGGATCTTAGTGTCAAGGTCATCCTCGTCATCGTTACCCCGACTGTGTGCCAGGGGGTAGGGTATTAGTACTGTATTGTTAGGGTATTGTTACTAGGGTCGCTGCAACAGAGGGGGACGGGGGATATGTCCCCCCCCCCACTTTAAAATCTAGGGGGACCTACTATGTATTGGTGCCCCCCCACTTTTACCACCAAATTTATGTTGATTGGTTGGTCCCCCGACATACACACCATCGTTCCAGTGCCCCTAATTGTTACCGTAATATAGTAATACGGCATTGTAACTAATATACTAGTATATGGTATTCGCATACCATAGGGAGAAGGGTGAATGTTGAAGGCGATATTCCCATCCGCTCTATATATCATATTTGATATTTATATAGCTCATATGTTAATAAAACATAATTATAATACATATATAATATATATATATATATATATATATATATATATTATACATTTATTATTCTATTTACTTCACTAATGTATTCCCATGACCCCATTCCATCTTTACAATTCACCCATATTAGTAGTAATATCAAATCCCTATGGCCCTACCAAAGGGTGTTGGTAATACTATTAATACATTGAATATATACACTAACACTCCCTCTATAACTTAACTATATTCATATATTGATTTGATAAATATACGTGCACATCAAATACAACTTTCGTATTCCATATATTAACATTAACAAAATATTTTCAAATTTCATTAACTAATATGTATATCTCACCACAGAAGATTCTGATATTTATTTACATAGGTAATACCTTTAGATACACACTATATCATTCACCCCTAGGGGTCAGCTGACTTCCTAACAATGTATTGGTGAATGATTTCTATTATCATAGTTATATTTTTTAATTATATCTTTATCGTATCCTTCATTAACATATATCGATATCCTTATAGTTATCAAGTATTACTTATTCTCTCGTAGTCATCAGCAGTTCCCGTTAACCTGACTATATAGGTATACTATAGTAACCATATATTCCTTAATGAATTCCATGATTTTATAACTGATCTATATATTTATATTTAACTCTTTATGCAATATTTATTGGAGATCTAAACTATAACCTTAACTCTAGTACACTCATTACAACTTCAAACTTCTCAATCAATCTTAATCCTTCAATCATCTCATTTCCAAACAGGTTATTGGTAACACGTTTGATATTCACTTATTTATCAAACTATATTTACAGTATTATTAAAATTAATTCAAGAAAATCTAGCGAACTAATTACAGATTACTATCTGTAATTTAAACTAATTAATATTATTAATAAACTAATTACATATAGGAAATTCAAATATGACCAGCCACTATCTGTTGTAATAATAAATGTCCTTATTATCCACTGTATCCTCTACAGAGCTGTAGAGCATTATCTAATAAATAAAAGTATAAAACAAATTCTTAGAAATTATAATCGATATACATGCCCCATTAAAATCGATGCCCATCAAATACCATATCTCTATTATAAATATGATCTCTTCGCACCTCACCACAAATCTTCATAGATTATAGAACAAATTGCTACGAATAAATACGCTATGTATCATGCATATTCTTCCTTTTATATAAAAAGTCCTTGCATTTTCTTCTGTTCACCATAACGTATTTAAATTTGCGTTATAATTATAAAAAACTCCATTTTTTTCTGAATAAATCCTATAAACAGATGAGTATTCTTTTTACTGCATTTTTTGACAATACATTTATCATTATCCTTGACAGCATTGCATCCTTTACTCGTATCTTATTCATCCCTGTCACCTATATTTAAACTTTAACCGTTAATATATTGTGTACTTTTAATAATTCCCTCTTATCTGATATTTAAATCATGAAGACACGAAATACCTCACCAGTTGATTCTATAGAACTATAGTTCACTTTATTTGTATCCATATAATTTACTTTTCTTGTATTATATCTTTACTTGGTCTCCTAATCCTTGCTCAATCCATTGTATAAGTTCATAAACTATATATATATATATATATATATATATATATATATATATATATATACTTCTATATATATATTGATGTGTGTTGTTAATTTAAAATATGTATACATTGTATATAAAATGTATATGATATTTACAAACGCAATGTACGCCGTGGCTATATAAATTAGAAATATAAACCATAGCTTAATCTCTAGAGGATATAAACTACTTCATAACAATGAGACCAGTATTCAATGTGCTAGAGTGTATTGTGTTAGGTAACACTATGTCAGAGTGTATTGTACTGTTATGTATCGGTATGGCTAATGATGTGGGTAACGTGATGACGCATGATAGAGTAATAACTGATGAGCAAACGAGGGGTCAAACTAGAGGTCAAATTTATGTGACTATTTTAGGTGTTGGTGAAAGCGAGGGAATAATCTAAGTTGTTGAAATATATATATTTAAAATATAATTCATATAAATATATATATATATATATATATATATATATATATATATATATATATATATCTAACCCTGATAACAGTAAGGAGTATATCTGTGATCTAATACATATATGTATTATTAATGACACAAAAAATATGAATTATTGTATAAATATATTTGGATAAGTAATACATATATATATATATACATATCGCACCCACATGATTGATGTCATATACAAATTCATATAATATATGTATTACGAACGCATGCAATACACGCGCACACACGTAACCCCAGGTAAGAAGCAGCGACCTCGACCAATAAAAACAGTGGGATTTAGCTCTAAACAACGCATGATTAAATACCGTTGCCGCTACATCGCGACTATTTATGAAATGTATCATAAATCATGAACGCATTATCGATATTACATCTTAACTTCGGATAGATGCAATGGTATTGTATTGTTATATAACATGTAACCCGTGGTTGCCGTGGTTACAATTGTTACCCGACCATGTAATCCTTAAGATGTAATATATTTGTGTAGTCGAATATGACTATACAATAAGATACATATTTATAATATATAAAAATAATATATAAAATATAAATACATGTTCAGGATGGAACGTTTCACCTTCTCGAGTATACATATTAAATATAGGGGAAAGTAAACTGCCTGTTTGGCTCATTTGGCTAAGGCGTCAGACACACATGCAGTATACTCCTATAGTACGAGGGTTCAAACCCCGCCCGAAATGGGTCTTAAAATAATATTAATATTAAATTAGTAACTAAATTTAGAAATTACTTATATAAAAGTGTATAATTAAATGATCATCTCTCGTTAAAACCATGGATACCTTAATGTATGCATTATACTGTCCATTCGATTCCTCTATTATGTTAAGGTATCCAAGGTTTTAACGAGAGATGATCATTTATTTATACACTTTTATATAAGATCACTTCTAAATTTAGTTATTAATTTAATATTAATATTATTTTAAGACCCAATATTATTTTAATATATATATATATATATATATATATATATATATAATTATATGTAACAACTTTATATGAGTTCCTGGATGTGACTCCATCAAAATAACAATACCAATTACAATAACAATATAAAATACTCTAATTGTAGTCTATTATATACGTTTACGTTATATTTAAATATATTAATCTATAAAAACTGTTATTGTATTTAGATGTTATGTATATATGAGAAAATCATTATTAAAATATTTAATAATTATTTTGAATACTAGGCGTTTTGAAATGAATTTTTGTTCTTAGTTATATAACATATTGGGGTATACTTTGTACATGAACTGATAGATAAAGATTTTTAAATACAATTTATATTTATCTTTTTAATGAAAATTCTGAATGAAACCTTGAAATTTACTGAAAATAATAGCCTATTATTATATATTATTATTATATATATATATATATATATATATATATATATATATATATATATATATATATATATATATATATATATATATATATATATATATATGTGTGTGTGTGTGTATGTACGATAATATTATACAATATAAAAGGAGGGTAGCTTCAAAAGTAAAATAAAACCGGCCCTTACTTATAGAAATTATAATTTCTATTAAAATAGCGGAATAATACGCTGTACGTTGCACAGATCCAGTCGGAAGTGTCACATCATGGAGTTGGTGCAACGATCTACATCGTTGGCATTCACTGAATCAGCTTTCTCGGTTATTACTCCGAAAAGCTGGAATTCACTGGCATATGATATTCGTGGTGTAACATCACTTTCATTGTTTAAACGTAAACTGTATGTCCATTTTAAATCATTGTAATTCGTTCTATTTTATTATTCGTTTTCGTTCTATTTTTATTTTTGTTTTTTATTATATAATGACGCCTATAACCACCATGTGTTTGTGAAGTCAATAAACTATATATAAATAAAATAAATAAATAGTGTATATATCACACAGTGACCATAGAGATGTATGTTACCTAGATCGGTATTGTTATATCTCGCTAACACAACATTATTCAACACGACAGGAGACTCGATCTGTATGTTCCCGATGAAACATACATTTAAATATTCAAACAAATAATCTTTATTTTTTATATACATTCGATTTTTTTCTATAAAGTAATTTTCGATTATATAAAAATAAAAATGTATATTAATTTATATTATATATTTATACTGAAATATAATTGCAACATTTAATTTGATTAAATACTACTCTACGCGTGATGGTCGGCCATTACAGGATACATAAATAGAGTATCCAGGCCTGTCGTAGAACAATCACGTGACAACCGACCTAGTAAACTATAAATCTACGATTGCGCCTATAAGCAAGATATATGCCTATATGATATATGTCTAGTATACAATATAGTATGCCTATAGGCGCAGTATATTACGTGGCTATACATACACACACAATACGCACTACAGTCACGCAATACAGGTACTGTACGATTATAGCTACGAGAAATGTAGTAGTAATTATAGTGATACGGCTAGGCATCGCTTTCTGGGTAATAACACGCATATCACCGTATCAATTAAATGTGTCTGTCTGTGTGTGTTTGTTAATGTATGTGTGTGTGTCTGTCTGTATGTTTGTTTGTTAATGTATGCTATTAATTAGCTGACTACTATTCTAGAGGTATGCATATTAACATGTTAAAATATAGGTGTGCATGTGTGTGTACATGTGTGCATGTGTGAATGTGTGTGTGTGTGTGTTTGTACGTGTGTATGTGTATGTGTGTGTATGTATGTGGTATCTCGCATTACGTATTGAAGCATTGTGTATACTTAAGGCGGGTTTCACACTGCTTCGAATAGTTCATTTACCTTGGAATAATTCGAATCGAATATATTCGAACAGAATATTATAATGCATTATTAAATAACATTATATATATACAACTTTAAATATTACATTTTTTAAGTAATAATTATAAGTTATATATATATATATATGATATGTGTGCGTATTAGTTATACAGTTCTAAATTTATAACTCAGGTATATTAATTTATTCTATATATTCGTAGTTAACTTATACAGTAGATGTAGTACTTATACCTATATGTAGACTACATAATGTAGTACACATATATTAGCACTAATTATACCTTATATAACTATTACATATATACGAGAGGCGGTAATTGTGCGGGTCTTTGCGTGTATTGCATGCATGCTGTCATATTATGCAATACAGAGCTACTATAGTAAATATATTTCAGAAGTTCAATATTACGTAATGTATTTATGGCGCAACTAATTGTATAATTGGTAGTACATCGATAGCAACTACGGTTGATATATTCAATACTATTGTATGTATTAAATATACACACTAATTTTAAATAATTCAACTCATATTTTTGCATACTAAATGAATAATAGATATTTAAATATATAATAGAATTTATCATTTATAATTTAGTCAGATATGGGTACTAATTATATTATTTAAATATTATGCAGTTATTGTGCAACTGTACGCTGTTATTAGTTCATGTCGTGTTATTAGCAAAAATAAAATGGTTGAGGAGTTTCTACGTTTATTAAAAACTATTTAAAGTTTTAAATAACAAGAAATTAAATATAAATGTTGATAAATATTTTAACTTTACAAATATTGACTAATATTAATGAAAAATATTAATAAGTGGAATATATAATTCATATATTCTAGTATTAAGAATTTTATAAATATTATAATGTATTTTATAATGATATGTTTATGTGGTGAAAATATATTTGTGGATAAATTCCATAAATATATAAATATATTCTTCCATCAGAACTAGTAAATAAAAACATATCAATAGTTATCCTATTACAATTTCTGAAATTTAAAAAGTTTGACAACATTTTTTATGAGAACTTCTAAATATGTATTTCAACTTGATATAAATTTAATAAAAAATACTAGGTGAAATAAAATATATACTTCAACACCTTTTAATATTTTAATTTATCAAGTTATTTTTCTAATTTTCTTTAAAAAATCAAAGTTGTTTTATTCAAAAAAGGAGATAAAACAATACTAAATAAATACAGAAAAACTTCTCTTTAATTATAAATTGTATCCAAAATATTTTCCAACATAATTAAAAACAGGATGAATGAATGTATGAATACAATTACTAATATGCATTAATCTAAATTTCCATTCAGGAAAACTATTAGTAGTACCGATTAAATCTATAGATTTAACACTATAGTGTTATGAATGATGCTTTGAATTATCTCATAGAAAATAGTATTTATAGTTTATAAAGATAACTACTGTATTCCATTGAGCAATGTAAAGTTCATGATATAATACATCACAGCTTACTAATACATCATAACTACGGATTGAGAGGTATTACCAAATAAGGTTGTACTATCTATCTTGAACATAGAAATCAACTTGTTTAGTGTTAATTATAATGATAGTATACTATCATAGTATAGTATTATAGTATAGTATCATAGTATAGTATTATAGTATACTATCATTATAATTGACACTAAAAAAGTTGATTTCTATGTTCAATATAGATAGTAAAACTTGTAAGTCGTATTTTAATAGTATTGATATTGGTATTTATGAACGTTCTGTTCTGGGTCCTATACTTTTTAATATATTTAAAAATGATAAACATGTCGTTTTTAAATCATATAATGTTATTTTATTCGCTGATAACATAAATATAATTTGTAAAGATAAAGATCTTTATCAGCATCGATGCTAATATTGTTAACAATAAATAATGGACAATTAAAACATTGAATATATCGTTTATCGGTAAATAAATGTACTCTCGATATAAGTTAATATCATTTTATTTTAATAAATGATAAATGTAATGAAACCGAATATAATAATAACTTTATTTTACATATTTGTATTCCTAAATTATAATAAGTAATAGAGTACTATATTATAAATGTATAGGAATCAATGTGTACATTATAATATACTATTAAAGTATAACAGTGTATAGTATAGTATGCTATTATAGTATATCAGTTATGGGCGTTGCAACAGGGGGGCGGGGGGATATGTTTTTAAAATCTAGGGGGACCTCCTATAGTAGGTCACAGCATATATGTGTTGGTACCCCGCCCCACTTTTACCACAACATTTATTTTGATTAGTTGGTCCCCCCTACCTATAAAATATTTCCAGCGCCCCTAATTCCAGTGTATAGTATAATATACCAGTGTATATTATAGTATAATATTATAGTATGCCAGTGAATAGTATAGTATACTATAGTATAGTATACTATAGTATAGTATACCAGTGTATATTATAGTATACTATTATAGTATGCCAGTGAATAGTATAGTATACTATTATAGTATAGTATATAATAGTATACTATAATATACACTGGTATACTATAATAGTATACTATACTATTCACTGGTATACTATTATAGTATAGCAGTATATATTATAGTATACTATTATAGTATACCAGTATATATATAGTATACTACTATAGTATACCAGTATATAAATAGTATACTATAGTATAGTATAGCAGTGTACGAGTGGTACTAACTTATTACACCAGAAGCACAGAGCAGAGACGGCTACGAACATGACTGCAGAGACGGCCGCGGATATCGACACGATCAGAATCAGGTTATGTTTGTTGTTCACTGTATGACGTAATCGTTAGCGTTACGCTCGTCGGTTAGGTAATCGTCGCGTGACGTCATCGCCGTGGCTGCGATAGTTATGTAATAGTCGTGCGTAAAGAAATCGTGATGTTTAGTAATTGTTTGGCATCGAACACATAGTGTATCATATTATATGTAGGCCATTAATGGAATACGTTTTATTATTAATAGAATACGTTACAATTTAATTACATATATATATATATATATATATATATATATATATATATATATATATATATATATATTATATATACACAATTTATTTATATATATTATATATATATATATAAATATATATGTATATAATATATAACAAATAATAAGGTATATAACTAATATAATAATAACTATAGTATTACAATTATGCAATAGTATATGCCTATATATAGTTATTTAACAATCGAGATAATAATATTTTAAATATAAGACAATTTCAATTGAGATCCCGTATTCTCCTTCAACGGTATTCATATTATATATATTACATTGATTATACATCCTAGAAGATACAGTAGATGGAATAAAATCTAATGCATAATTCATACATGAATCAAAATTATCGATATTATTAAATAGTAGATCTTATAGTAAACTGATGAGCTATACATCTTAATAAACACACGCGTACATCTTGTATAAGCGATAGTGAAGGCTTGGTTCGGTTGCTATTAGATTAATGGTATTTCATATTATCATAATGTTGTAGTGATGTTGTAGTGGTGTTGTAGTGGTGTTGTAGTGGTGTTGTAGTGGTGTTGTAGTGGTGTTGTAGTGGTGTTGTAGTGGTGTTGTAGTGGTGTTGTAGTGGTGTTGTAGTAGTGGTGTTGTAGTGGTGTTGTAGTGGTGTTGTAGTGGTGTTGTAGTGGTGTTGTAGTGGTGTTGTAGTGGTGTTGTAGTGGTGTTGTAGTGGTGTTGTAGTGGTGTTGTAGTGGTGTTGTAGTGGTGTTGTAGTGGTGTTGTAGTGGTGTTGTAGTGGTGTTGTAGTGGTGTTGTAGTGGTGTTGTAGTGGTGCTGTAGTGGTGTTGTAGTGGTGTTGTAGTGGTGTTGTAGTGGTGTTGTAGTGGCGTTGTAGTGGTGTTGTAGTGGTGTTGTAGTGGTGTTGTAGTGGTGTTGTAGTGGTGTTGTAGTGGTGTTGTAGTGGTGTTGTAGTGGTGCTGTAGTGGTGTTGTAGTGGTGTTGTAGTGGTGTTGTAGTGGTGTTGTAGTGGTGTTGTAGTGGTGTTGTAGTGGTGTTGTAGTGGTGCTGTAGTGGTGTTGTAGTGGTGTTGTAGTGGTGTTGTAGTGGTGTTGTAGTGGTGTTGTAGTGGTGTTGTAGTGGTGTTGTAGTGGTGTTGTAGTGGTGTTGTAGTGGTGTTGTAGTGGTGTTGTAGTGGTGTTGTAGTGGTGCTGTAGTGGTGTTGTAGTGGTGTTGTAGTGGTGTTGTAGTGGTGTTGTAGTGGTGTTGTAGTGGTGTTGTAGTGGTGTTGTAGTGGTGTTGTAGTGGTGTTGTAGTGGTGTTGTAGTGGTGTTGTAGTGGTGTTGTAGTGGTGTTGTAGTGGTGTTGTAGTGGTGATGTAGTGGTGTTGTAGTGGTGTTGTAGTGGTGTTGTAGTGGTGTTGTAGTGGTGTTGTAGTGGTGTTGTAGTGGTGTTGTAGTGGTGTTGTAGTGGTGCTGTAGTGGTGTTGTAGTGGTGTTGTAGTGGTGTTGTAGTGGTGTTGTAGTGGTGTTGTAGTGGTGTTGTAGTTGTGTTGTAGTGGTATGGTTAGTTTCTAATATTCATAATATAATATTATTATTATTATAGTATAATGTTATAACTAAATATATAATATAGTATACTATTATAACAGTATAGTAGTATAGTAGTATAATCATCTTCATCATCATCATCATATTTACCATTATCATAATCATCATCATCATCGTCATCATCATCATCATCAGTATTATACCAAATATGTTTCTAAGGAATGCTTCGCAAAATCTTTGATTATACTTAATATTACACTGTTACTTTTATTAATTATATATATATATAAATAGTTATAGTATAGTAATTATTATATGTTATTCTAACAGAAAGTATACTTTTGTATATATACATCAACAACTAACTTATAAGTAAACTTTCGCTAATAACTTATAAGAAAAGTCAACACACCAGAAACATGCCCAATAAACAATACAAGTTATACTAAATACTAATACTACTATAGCAGTGCTACTAGTACTACTATAGTAGTATACCAAAGGCTTTGCTACTACCAAGGTGTGCAGATAAACACTGCCAGAGCTTATCATTGTGAATTGTAACAATGGAGAGGGTGGCAGTCATGTTTATAGTGAGGTGGTCCTGTATTGAGTGATTTCGTATCAATAGGCTATTGATAATTCAATAATAACTCCATACGCCGTGAGCCTCACGGTGTGAGATATTAAATACAGCCAATAAGATTGTATACTTTCATAAGGTGACGTCTATAAACATATATATCAAGGTGCATTGTATACTAGGTTTTAATCATATAAAGATGTATGAATACATAGTAAACCAGTATTACATAGGTGGTATGTTGTAGTTATTGTAGTATCAATATACTGGAAAGTAACCGAATACGAACAGTGAATACAGATACTCTCGGTATCTCAGAAACCATAAATCCTACAAAAAAAAGTGTAATGAATTTAAAATATTCATAATTATATAAATAGTCTAAAAAAGTATTTTTAATTTAATTATTCAAAATATCGCTGATATATACAATAAACTGATATTTTTATTACGTTTTTAAATTTATGAAAAAAAAATTCAACTTAAAACCTTCTCAAATATATACAAATGTAGCGATATAAAATATAACACTATATTATTAAAAAAATAAAGCATTTTACAATTATATATATAATTTCTATATTTGTTATCAAATATTCATTAAGTTATAATAATATATCTAGAGGTCATACAAATCACTAATACGGACACCTTAGATTTCTTAATACGGACACTCTATAACCAATCAGCACGTAGCGTGTGAACTATTATGATTTGCACAAAATTCGCGTTCGTTATAATATTAATACCACCAATAAAGCTAAATCTAAAATTGTATTATGTAGATACTTAAATTGTATTATTAATTAAAAAAATAATAAAAATAAATTTACTAATTAAATTAGAATAAATTGTTCATCAAATTAATTATAAATAATGTAATTGTAATTTGTCTGATTTATCAATAATATATATATTATCTAATGGTATATAGGGTGTCCGTATTATAATACATGGTGTCCGTATTCAGACATGGGTACCGAATACGGACACCCCCGTTATCTATGGAATTATAACATTAAATAAAATTTTAAAATCACAATAATATTTATAATAATATGATATTAATATATTGTAATTTTTGTATAAAAATAATGAGTCATAAAATGTTAAGAAAATGTATTGTTAAAGTGTTCGTATTAGGTTACTTTCCCCTATATATATATATTCACAAAACTATATATAATTATTATTATTATTATTAAGATATAGTATACTATGTAGAACTTAACTCAGTATAGGTACAGATACACATACATATGAATGTAAAACATCGTACAAAACTCTCTCTAGAAACCCCGCCCCCTGACGGCTTGATTTCTATTATAATTCCCACTATATAATACTATAGTAGGCACTATAATAGAACCAAAGATTTTGCGAAGCAAAGATATAACACTCCCTATGCATGCAACGTAATTTAGTTATAGCCCCAACCGCTGCTAGCAGTAGTATCGAAATCACTGAAATAGATTTAGGTTCGGCTCTGTTTGCATACAACAATGTTTTCATTGCTCTATTAAATTACATGCAATATAAATTAGCTTTTACTCACTAAATATATACTTATAGCATTTAAAACATACATATCATATTTGTTTGTTATATATTAGTAATGAACACTTAGTTTTCATCATATAAATATTAATTTAAAGCATATTATTTAACATTTTAAAAGTGTATAGTTAAATACGAATTTACATTATAAACAACGCATAGTTCCTAAAAGTAACCCGCTATAGGTGGCACCAGGGTATTTTGTATACAAATTCGAATTACACGATTTCGCGTAAGTGTTATATCTTTCCTTCGGAAAATCTTTGATAGAACTATAGAAATTCATAGATTTTCTTTAAAACAAAATTATACCGTGATAACGTGTAAACATTTATATGAATTGTTATCTCGTGTGTGTGTATACTACTATAGTAGGTTTGTACTATACACCTACTATATACTGTACAGTATTGACTATCACGTGACAGTGCTATATTAGCTGACAACAATAGAAAAGAGACAAATATTATTTTGGAACCATTTAGAATAATTACGCAATGAAAAATTTATATAAATTCGTTTTATTAAGAACAAAAACATCTCTTAAGATTTGAATTCAAATACACGATTATAATTATTATTATATCGATAATTAAATTATAATGTATTGTTTGCAGCAGAGAAACACAATACGTATACACATATGTATAGGGTGATACGTATACGGCTATGTGATGCTAACACGCATGTACACATGTACAGTATACGTGGTACAGGTGAGTCATCTATCATTATTAATGACGTAATCATATCGCTATTACGGACAATATCGATTGCGTAATCATGGCCATATTCGTTATTAATTAATAGCATCTAAACAAATCAGTGCCGGTTACTGTTACGTTTATTCGAGTGCGTGTGTGAGTTCGTATGTACTTATACGTATGTGTGGGTGTGTGTGTGTGTGTGTGTGTGTGGGCATGCACTACACTGTACGCTATGAAACACACGAACTCTCATGTTAATATATCATCATCACTATCTACCACGAAGGCATGCGAACACACATACGCGAATGAAATAGTGTGTACGATAAATCATGTTGTATACATAAACGTATGTCACCATTATTAACATTAATTATATTGCATTGTAATATCAGATATTACGTATACATTCGAATATACGCTGTCGTTTATAATAATAATGAATATGAGTCACTGATTTCGCGATATTTATAAGTGAACTCTCAGGGGATGATATTGTGATTAATTAATAAAGTTAATTAACTGTTATGAAAGTATTACGGTACATTTAAATATTTATATTATTATTAATTATATTATTTATAATATTATTAGTAATGACAATATATTACATGGTATTATAAAACTATATATTTATTATATTAACTATATAAATATTAATTTAAAAGAAAATATCATATTTTTAAATATAAACTTAATTATCAAATATAATTGCATGTATTATAATATAGTAATTATAATATATATATAGTATATTGTCTTTTAAATTAATATTTATATAGTTAATATAATAAATATATAGTTTTATAATACCATTTAATATATTGTTATTAATAATAATATTATAAATAATATAATTAATAACTATATATTATATAGTTTATGTTATTACATTTATATAATACATAACGATTCTCTGACATTAATAAAATTATAATTAGTTAAATATTCATGACCTTTCTCACAGATATTTGATTATAAATACATAATATATATGTAGTATTATAATTATTTATTTAAACATGGTTTTATGACTTCTATGTATCTAAATGATAATATATCATTTGTAATTATTATCTTGAATATATCGACTTGAATTTATTGTCTTGAATATATTATAATTTATTGTCTTATATATATATATATATATATATATATATGTGATATATAATGTGATATATGATGTGATAATTTAATGTGCGGATGTGCTGTAATAAAGAACAACGAGTATCGCGTAATTGTAATTACGTCATCGTTATCTAGGTCACTATGTCATCGGACATCACACTTCACCTAATTAATGACGGAAGAAGGTCAACACGAGCGCGTATACATTACACAACACACGTGCGAGGCCATTAGGTCACGTGTGCTAAAGCGTCAGATGTCCTTAGTATGTCCTTACAGCATTATTAATCACGTGTAATTGCGTATTTCTACAGAGCGCTATTGTTAAATGTGTGCGTATGTATATATGTATAATACACACTGTGTATGGGATCAGCAATGGGGTTGGGGGAGCCGTCTATCCTACACTGTTTGTTAGTGGAGTTACACCTTCAATATTATTAAAATATATTTAATTACATATAATATATATAGAGTTTACTCTATATATATAATACGCTATATGGTGGCAATGTAATGTTATAGATCAATATTAGAATATTACGTTGATTCGAGGGAATAATTGTTGAGGTTATAGCCTTATACTATAGCCTTAGACTTATAAGTAGGTCCTTAGCTTAGCGTATCGAGAATGAAATTATCGTGTTTCATCGCAATGTTGAAAGTAGCGAATCACGAAGATAAGGTACGATATCAACCAGAAACATGTGATACTCGAGAGGAGGTATACCTTATATAGGTATTCGGGATAAGGTGGATGCAGTGTACTATCTAGTTATTATGTAATAGGTATATCCCTTCAGTATTTAGAATAACAACACGTTTTATAATTACATCATAGGATAATTACATCGTAGAATATAATGAATATGTTATACCTATGTGTATGATATTATGAATACTTAATGGAATGGTGACGTGTATGTGAAATGTGTGTGTAATACTTGACGATCTATGTAAACATATGGTAAGTTAATGGAGTTATTAGAGAAAAGAGATATATTGGTAAAAGGATAAATCATAATAAAGAAATATTTAAAGTATTGGTATCAATAATTAACGTCTAGTACTAACAGAATAATTAGCAAAAGTTACCAGTAAATAAGGTATGCATAAAATCAGCAGAGATATGAGCTAGGTCATGGCAAATAGTAATTATAAGAATATAAACGTGGTTATATATCTGTATGGAAAATAGATGTATATTCATAGGAATTTCACAAAATCATTCATATGGGTGCTAACATATTTAATGATTGTTCGTATAAATCATGAATCAGGCTAACTATATTAAAAACCTCAATTGTGATATTGTATACAATCTAGAATAGTATACTATAATAAAGTGGATGTAATATAATATAATATATATACATAATAAATTCAAATCAAATAAAATGTATAGCGTGAATTAATTCTGTCAATTCTCAGTTACAAATCGTGGATTCTGTCCAAAACTATATTAAATAAATGACAAAAAAGCAGTCGAGAACAAATATTATCGGATATTATTGGTTAGTAGTAAGAGGGAGTCCCATAATGCACGTAGTATTAGTTAAACGAACGAATATTAAACGTAAGTTGAGCGAACTATAGTTCTATAGATAGGAAAGTATGGCCTAATTTTAAGACAACCAAGATAACATGTAAATGGAGTCAATACTATGGACACAGCAGTACGCATAATGATGTATTACACAGACAAGGTAGAGGTTAGCAGTAAAGAGGAGGAGGAGGAGGAGTACCACTAACGAGATGGATGAATAACGTGTACGAGTTGACAACAACACTTGTTGACATGCACATGACAGACGTGCTGCGCATGACAGAGAGGAGTGAAACGTTGTGTTGGTCTTACTCCGTATACGATTAAAAGACAAGTTGAAGTTTAGTAAGTAAGTAAGTAATTATGTAAGTAAGTTAGTAAGTAAACTGCCTATGTGGCTCAGTGGCTAAAGCTTCAGACACACAAGCAGTAGGACACGGGTTCGACCCTCGTCCGGACCATTAATTAATTTTATAAAATGGGTCTTAAAATATTATTTAGAAGTGATCTAATATAATTGTGTATAAATAAATGATCGGCTCTCGTTAAAACCATAGATGCCTTAACATGAGAGCGGCTTCGAAGGTACATTAGAGCCATATATGGTTATAAGTGAAAAACTTCATCCAAGTTCCTGGATGGGATGAAAGGACTCCATCAAATAAAAAAAATAAAAATAAAAAAAAGTAATTAAGTAAGTCAGTAAGTAAGTAAGTAAGTAAGTAAGAAAGTAAGTTAGTAAGTAATTAAGTAAGTAAGTCAGTAAGTAAGTATGTAAGTCAGTTAGTATGTAAGTAAGTAAGTAATTAAGTAAGTAAGTCAGTAAGTAAGTATGTAAGTCAGTTAGTATGTAAGTAAGTAAGTAAGTAAGTAAGTAAGTAAGTAAGTAAGTAAGAAGGAAAGTAAGTCAGTAAGTAAGTAAGTAAGTAAGTAAGAAAGTAAGTTAGTAAGTAATTAAGTAAGTAAGTCAGTAAGTAAGTATGTAAGTCAGTTAGTATGTAAGTAAGTAAGTAAGTAAGTAAGTAAGTATGTAAGTCAGTTAATATGTAAGTAAGTAAGTAAGTAAGTAAGTAAGTAAGAAGGAAAGTAAGTCAGTAAGTAAGTAAGTAAGTATGTAAGAAAGTAAGTTAGTAAGTAATTAAGTAAGTAAGTCAGTAAGTAAGTAAGTAAGTAAGTAAGTAAGTAAGTAAGTAAGTAAGAAGGAAAGTAAGTCAGTAAGTAAGTAAGTAAGTATGTAAGAAAGTAAGTTAGTAAGTAATTAAGTAAGTAAGTCAGTAAGTAAGTATGTAAGTCAGTTAGTATGTAAGTAAGTAAGTAAGTAAGTAAGTAAGAAGGAAAGTAAGTCAGTAAGTAAGTATGTAAGTAAGTAAGTATGTAAGAAGGAAAGTAAGTCAGTAAGTAATTAAGTAAGTAAGTCAGTAAGTAAGTAAGTAAGTAAGAAAGTAAGTTAGTAAGTAATTAAGTAAGTAAGTCAGTAAGTAAGTATGTAAGTCAAATAGTATGTAAGTAAGTAAGTAAGTAAGTAAGTAAGTATGTAAGTCAGTTAGTATGTAAGTAAGTAAGTAAGTCAGTAAGTTAGTAGGTATAAGTAATTGTATAAGTGGAAGTAATAAGCGACATCTCATACCCATACGGGGATTATGAACGTAAAAGTGTGGGTGACAATTTGTGTCATTAGTACATTGAAATCAAAACATCATATCGTATAATCGTGATTATACTGTAGTCTATTTAGATTAGGGGTCATTATATTAGTGCAGCCCTAGCCTACCCTATATATATATACCTATATACCTATAGGTTAGGGGTATACCAGCTATCTACGGTAACACGGTATACCGTATATAAGTCTAGCTAACCACATCACACGCCTGGGGTATATGGATTAGTGGAACAGCTGTTTGATTGTGAACAGCTTTTGACTAGTGAAAAGCTAGTAAGAAAGATGTCCCGGGTTCGACTCCAGGCAGTTCATGTTATTTCTATTGTGTTTATCAAAAATGTAATAAATTATATACAAAACACAAGAAAACAAATATTACATAATTGTTTTATTGTTCTGGGCCCCTCGCAGTTATTTACAAAATGTACAATTCTATGACTTCTCGAGGGGTATATTTGTATCCACTATTTGTATGCATATACAATGTGATTCAATAAATAAATAGTAAATTATTCTTATTATGATACACATGCTCTACCATATGACATCAGTTGTTTGAAATCCCTGTCACTATTTAAATGTAAACTCTCCACGCACCTATTAACATTGTAACCTACCCTCCCTTTTCCTTCATTTTTATCGTATACGATAAGAGTATACTCTATTTATTTTATGTTTGTTTCCTTCTCATGACGCCCATAACTACCACGTGGTTTTGTAGTTATTTAAATATTTTAAAATAAAAAAATATATAATTCCTCGTCGTTACCTCTGTACATGGACCCTATACCTCAGTAGTAGTACGCGAGGTCATTAGGTAACTCGCCACCCCTTCCATATGGGGTTCATGAAGTGAGGTCCCTGTATCGTATGTGGGGGCCACCGCAATGTCGGGGCGCATATATGCGTGTGCTGTACATGTATATTAGTATATACATATAAAGCCATGGATTTCTATCTTTAAAAAGACGTTCGAATTTAATTTTATATATATATATATATACATCGAGTGCTTTTATTCGATTTTTAATATATTATTTGATAAGTAACTACGATAGTTAAAGATAGGTGGCGATACGGCAAGTATAACAGTGATAGCAAGGACCTTATAAGTACATTATCGCTATAGCAGTGATAGGTTACCTAGGTGATTTAATACACATACATACACATGCGTTAACACTATTACGCATGCACTCAGACGTACAGTGATATGTGTGGTCAAGTTAGAAGGCGTCAAACACATAGGTTCAAACGGGTTCAAACCACGTCCGGAATGATACAAATAGCACATGTCCATATATGGGTATATAAACACATGTATGGACATACGATTACGACAATCGTAATGCTAGCTAGCTATAGATTACATAGCATCGCAAGGGTATTGTTAAGATGAGCGCTGGTGTAGCATGCATGTGATTGAACAGTCGAAATCACACCCACACATTCACACACACACCCACACCCACACATCCACACACACACCCACACCCACACACACACCCACACACCCACACACACACCCACACATACCCACACACACACCTACACATACCCACACACACACACACATCCACACACACACACACCCACACAGTAAGATAGATTACACATGTAGTATACCTATGCAGAGTCCCACGTTCAGATCGTTTGTCATAACAGTCATCGATTACTGTATAGTGTATAGTAATCGGTATAGAGCAGGGGTTCTTAAACTATGGGTCATGACCCAAAAAAGGGTCATAGGTGTTTTTCAAAGGGTCATGGGGTTTTTTATTAATAATATTAAATTTTAAAAAGAAGATTTCTCTGAAAATTCCGTGTAATAGTAAATCTCAATTAGTATTATTATTGGTGAACAATTACATTCTCAATATTTAAATGATATGTTTAGAATCAAGTCAGCTATTCGACGAGTTAAATTTTCCTGCGAGCCAAAACAAGTAGCAATTATAAGATTTCCTCTATAGAGCATTACGCCCCTCTATTGAGTTTTTCAAGTTTAAAAAAACTCAACTTAAACGATAACGTTTGGACAATGATTCAAGTGTAATGTTTCAATCAAGTAACGTTACAAGAGCATCCTATGAAATAGCGCTTCTTATTGCCAATCAAAAAAGCATACACAATAGGAGAAACTATATTGACACCCTATGGTTTCATTGTATAATTAAAACTGCCAAATTGCTTTTGGAACAAAATATGTATACATATTGAGTCAGATTAGTTTATCCAATGATACAATTAAAAATATAATTGATTAAATGTCAGAATACATTAAATTACAAGTAATAAAAAACATTAGAATCTCACTTCTTTTTTTTTACAACTCGATGAATATATAGATATTTCTCACATCTCACAATTATTAGTATATATAGGCTACGTATTAGTATATGTCTACGTTACATTCGCGATAGCAAAGTTGAAGAAGAATTTATATATTTTAACCTTTAAAAACAACGACAGAGGCTATTGATATACCTTATCTTACCAGGTCGAGCTTGCTCGGCATTAAATTATTGATATAATGAACATATTTTCAGAATTTTTCGAAAAAGAAGAACTATCTTGGTCAGCATTAACTGGTATATGCACAGATGGAGCTCCAGCAATGCTAGGATCAAAATCAGGATTTGCTACTTTAGTAAAAAAAAAGAAGAATCCAGATATCACTATAATTATATATTGCATGATTCATCGAGAAGCTTTAGCGTCGAAAACTCTTCCTATTAATATGAAATCGGTTTACAAACATCAAAATGGTTCATTTTATTTTAAAAAGTGCACTTAATACACGTATTTTTCTTTAATCACGCTTTTATGTCAAGAGTTGAATTCTACTAACAAGGACCTTCTTTATTATACGGCTGTCAGATGGTTGTCGAAAGGTAATGTTATAGCACGTGTATTTGAGCTCATGGATGAATTAAAAATATATTTTAAATCTCAAGGTAAAAGTACAGAACATCCGTTTATTATTATTATGGATTATACATTTCCTATTCTTGAGGAAATGGAAAACGAATTTCTTAGTTTAGTAAATAATACATCCATGAAAAATGTATTCAAACAAGAAGAAAACATATCAGATTTCTGGACAACGATATCTTCACAATATCCAAAATAGGCCGAAAAAGTGCATGCGAATACTTTTACTATTGTCATCAACGTATTTATGCGGAAAAGGATTTTCTACATTATTGAATATAAAACAAAAGCTAGAAATAAACTTTAAGAAGAATGAGAACTGAGATGCATTTTAAGCAAGACTTTGCCGAATATTTCAAATTTAGTATATAAAAAAACAAAGTCACAAATCATGAATGATTCAATGAATATTTTAAGCAAATCTGTTTTTTATTTTCAAAATAATTGTGGGTAATAGTAACATTTTATTTTATGAAAAGGGTCATGACAACAAAAGTTTAAGAACCCCTGGTATAGAGTGTATAAGTAACCTCCACCACCACCAGTAGTATTGATTAACTCTTGTCTTATAAGTAGTGATCCATCATAGTGATACTATAGTACGGTCACTGTACTACAATGGTACAGGTGTAGACTACACCGTGTAGTATTCTTAATAGATCAACTTCCGATAATCAATAAGATTAGATAAGATAAGACAATTATTACAGAGGTTTATTAAGTGCTATTATAGTGTATAGCTTTAGGTTTATTAATAATAAGATTTAGTACGCATAATCAATAATACCCTAATTAACTTTAGATATACTTCTTAGAAATATATATTTATAAAGTAATTAGGGGTGTTATATTGATACGATCAGTCTACATCTACGGACACATCCGGTATCTCAGAAACAAACAATCCTATAATTAAATGTTGATGTATAAAATCTACATAATCGTATAAAGAGTTTAATGATATTTTTAATTTGTTAACATTATATATATATATATATATATATATATATATATATATATATATATATATATATATATATTACTAATAGTGTATACACATATATGCATTACTGAATTCAACCTGATTTTTGTCATTACAATTTTAAATTTACGAAAACTAATTTTAATTATACATAATACAATATATATTTTCAAAGCTTCATGAATACTTGATATACTCTAAATACTCTATAGTATATAAGATGCCTTTATACTCCCTATAGTATAGTATAGAGTATATATCATATAATATACAATGTAAAATGTACGTTGTACGGACGACGTAAAATGTACAATGTACGTTGTAAAGTTGACCATGTGAGCCTATATAGTAATCACTGTACATTGTACACTGTACATTGTACACTGTACATTGTACACTGTACACTGTACATTGTACAGTGTACAGTACAGGCACCTGTAATATAGCTATGTTAACAAATATATTTCATCATTATATTATATAATATTATATAACATATTCTATAGACCTAGAATAGCCTATAGGGTAACCTATATCCTCGTGTATCATGATCTTGTTCAGCTGTATCGAGTGGTGTCTGTGTTACGCATATCGAACAATAGGTGTCACCGGTGAAGGTGTCAGACTGCGGGTGTCAGGTTTTAATCGTGTACGATTAGTTTGGAGAGCCAGTTCTTCGTCTAACCAGAAGGGGGCGTGTCTGCAGTAAAAAAATATGTATTATTATAACAAGTATTTATTGTAATATATATATATGTGTGTGTATGTATGTGTGTGTATATGAGTAAGTGTGTGTGTGTGTGTTATATGGACATTATATGTGGTGTGTAAATAGCATATATATATATATATATTTATATATGAAATATGTTACATTTAATTCGTAAAATACGATGAGCGAATGTAGATAATGATGATTAACGAAATGTGTGGTTGTATAATATATATTTGTAGAGTTTTTTATAGTGTATAGTATAGATATATGATTATATAATGAAATAAATAACAATACGTATTAAAAGTAATTATACTTATATATATATATATATATATATATTTATATATAACTTTATGTGTAACAATATTGATATATATTCACACCTATACATACCTATATCAGTAAAACATTCACAGACACATAATCATCATCATCATCATCATCATCAATAATTACACTACTATTTAATGATAACATATATCATATACACTACCTAAATGTCACACCTAATACATCAGTCACTCTCGAAATGGTATCATCGTAGTGATCTAAAAACTAAACTTAATCATTGCATGAACTATTGCATGAACTATTGCATGAACTATTGCATGAACTATTGCATGCACTATTGCATGAACTATTGCATGAACTATTGCATGAACTATTGCATGAAGTATTGCATGCACTATTGCGTGCACTATTGCATGCAATGTTGCGTGCATTATTGCATGCATTATTGCATGCATTATTGCATGCATTATTGCATGCATTATTGCATGCATTATTGCATGCATTATTGCATGCATTATTGCATATAGTAGTGCGTACACTGTACGCCGTACAGCTCCTAAATAACAAAACATTAGATTATAATTAACACCATAATGCAATCCTCCTTTATGGTATACCATAACATATATGTATTAAGGTGGTGTGTATTAATGTGAGAGGTATTACGGTGGTGTTGCCATCATCATGATATCGTATAGGTGGATATCGTGATCATCACTTGTATATCATGGCCTATCCCGCGGTATATTATATAGATATATCATATTTATTATATATATATATACTATATACACCATTGCTTAATATACACCATTGCGTTAAACACCTTTAAGGGTGTATCTGTGGTCAACCACTAGTGGTCAACCACTAGTGATACAACGAGTGCACGATTGTGAGGTATACTTATGATTCAGTTCATGGACGGAGCTTATTATGCGTTTGTTCACCATAATATGTAGGAGAGAGAAATAGCTGTCCTAAAGAGGGTATCCCATTACCAATATGTCCGGAAATAATGTCCGGTAATGTTTACTTTAAAGTGATTTTCTAGCAATTTGTAGTAGGATAACTCCTTTAAAGTTACTATATTTCCGGCAACTTACCGGAAAGTAAGGGGGTATCCCACTATAATTGTAATTAAGTTGCTAGGTAATCACTATCTATCACTATCAATAAAATATATAATAAAATATAATGAAACTTATCAAGTATACATGTTATAAATAAATGTAATCATTATATAATAACGTAATCATGTACTAATATATATATATATATACATACATTATATATAATAATGTAGATTGGTTCTTATTTCTCACTCTGATTTTATGGATATATAATATAATAATAGTAATTATTAATTGTATTGGTATAGTTATTAATAATAACTTATTATTGTTTTTTAACACCTTTGCTCCGTACAATGACTTATTATGAATACAATGCATTATAAGGAATTGATATAATATACATTAACATACTTCAAACAAACAAACCATCACACGAACGTATACATCATACCCTATAGGGTATACCATTCCCCCGCACAAACCCCGCACAAACCCCACACAATGCTCACTGGCATAAATACTTACACATACATGTACAAACGCATACATACATACATACACACGTACATCAACACACACACACACACATATACACACACAAACACATATATAAACACACACACATACACACACATATATATATATATATATATATGTTCTCACGATCATACCCAAACTTACACACAAGTTATATACCTATATACCAGGTTGCATATTAAATAATACCTATATACACTATAGATGTTGATAGTGATTAATTCTATTACATATAACTGTATACAACTGTATATACCTGTATGTAACTGTATATAACTGTATACAACTATATATAACTGTGTATAACTGTATAAAACTGTATACAACTGTATATAACTGTGTATAACTGTATAAAACTGTATATAACTGTATACAACTGTATATACCTGTATGTAACTGTATATAACTGTATATCTGTAACATATGAATCACTGTAAACCCGTATTGTGGTGCCTATCTTGATATAACAGTGTGTGCAATACACTGATGCAGCAACTGATGCAGCAACTGATGCACATCAATAGAAATAGTACCTATAGGTATACTTTCGTATACGCCAATGTTGGGTAATCACATTCGTAGTAGTATATACATATATATATATATATATATATATATATATATATATATATATATATATATATTGTGTTATATATAGTGTATGAACAATACGATAACTGTTGTAGTGGTGATAATAACTGAAGATTAGCCAGATATTGATATAACTCAACTAGTTACATTGTATTGCCTAAGACGTGTGAAACCCTATAGGGTAACTAGCCTATAGTCACCGCACAATGGGGCCATTGTAGTCGGAGGACGGGGCGTAACGATGCGCCGTAATGAGGGATCACGTGACTAGCTGTTACGCGTGATGTCACGTGATTTCAAGCGATTTCACGTGATTTCACGCGTGATCTCGAGTACGATGCGGGGGTACGTAATGGGGCTCCGTGGTGGGGTAAGTTAGGTAAGGGTAATTACGTGACTGATAGAACACGTACGTGTACTTAGTAGTAGCTCTATAAAGATAACCGTGTATGTATAACTCTAGGTATAATTATATACATTTATATTTATATAATTATATTTATTTTAATATTACTCTATTGATTTTATTATATAATAGTAATATAATATATGTATGCACGATAACGATACGAACATACTTATATATATATAATATTGTTTATTCATTAGTTCATCCGTAAATGTATTATAACTAGTTCGTACACATATGTATGCAGATATTATACTGATGTGTATATATATACGTATATACGTCTACCACAAATATGGTACAACAAACACAGATATGCACTCTATCCACACAGGAAATGCCCTCAATCGAATACCCATATACTAATATATACGAATATATACGAATATATATATATATATATATATATATATATATATATACTATTTCCATATATACACGTGTATAAAAATATACACGTTGAAATCGTGGAATAGTTGACCCCGGGGGGGGGGGGGTTCGCCGTTAAATAAAACCACTTACGTAATACCATAGCTGAGAAGATAGTATTACTTACGTCATCTTGCACCCATTACGCAACGACGTGCTAGTGGCTCGCCGAGCGGCGTCCAGTAACAAGACAACAGATCTTCAATAATCGTAACGAATTAGGCGGCCGCCGCCGTCGCCGTCCTTGCAAGGACACAGCCTTGATTGTTATTGTCGACGTCGCGTGCACTAAAGTGCATTGCGGTATGCAGGTCACCGTTTATATGGCAATACATTACGCATATATATATATTTATATATATATATATATATACATATTATTATATATATATATATATACACTATGGTATTCATATAACTTATAAACAAATATACGCATAACAATATATTCGTAGTAAACAAAAGTACACACTTATTACTACGAAACATAACTAAATAATAGTATAGTATACTGATAATTACATTATAATATAAATTATTATAATATACCATTCAAATATTTGTTCGCTAGCCAAAATTATGAAATAAAATAACAACGATAACCAGGTATCAAATATTATTAAATTATATATAAATATCAATTTAAAATAATGATCCGTTGTATTTAGTTGTATACGAGGTTAAAGGTGAATAAAGGGTAATATTAAAGGTGAATAGAGGGTAATAGAATGTCGACATAGATAACATCTCAATATGACGTTCGGGTAATGATGTGATTGTTTGATGTATGTAAGGACGACATTATTAATTCACTAGGCATACGCATGCACACTTATAGCTATATATATATATATATATATATATATATATATGGCCATATAAATATATGATATATACATATATATATATATATATATATATATATATAATATCAGAATCTAGGCATGACCATGGTAAAAGAAGAAGCGCGATTCATATACATGTATTCACGTGAATTCCTATAGTAATCATACAAAGCATATGTATGTTTACCCTTAGTATACAATAGAATGCTGATGATTTGAATACACGTGGTGTGTCCACATACATATGTACACGTCATTATCGTGCTGTTGTGTAGGTCTGCCTAATTGTTAGCGGTGATACTCGTGAATAAAGAATATAGTTATACAATAACTATATGTAACATATATTGTATACAATTGTATAACATATATTATAAAAAGTACTATATATAGTGTATAAGTGTATAATATAGTATACAAATAATATAGTATACACATAATATATATATATAAATCTAGAATTATCGACTATATCGAATACCCACAATTATAGAGCGATACATAAACGTGTGAGGGTAGTGAATGTGTGGTGTATTGTGTGGTGTACTGTGTGGTGTACTGTGTGGTGTACTGTGTGGTGTGTACAATGCAGGCGGCCTTAACTGTGTAGCTATGCGGCCTTAACAAGATTGTGCGGTGTATCGTTTGCGTTTAGTTCATCTCCGTCTCTAGGCAAAACATTGAACCAGACATTAAACACTTTACGTTATGCTGTACACTGTACAATATACATGTATACATGAATACATGTGTACACTGTATAGTATACAGTGTATAATGTACACTCTATATGTACGTATACCTAACCCCCCCCCCCCCGGCCCCGCAGCTTATCTAGTGATTACGTAATAAACATAACGTACCTGGATATCTATTACGTAATACATATCTGATTAGGGTATTTATTAGCATAACAGCACACACCGCGTATAGGTATTATATGTGTGTGTGTGTATGTGTGTGTGTGTGTAGTGCATGTTAAAGTAGTGTGTATTAATGCCTTATCACGATATCGCATGCAGTTATAACTATACTTATCTTACGTGTGCAAACTGATCACCCGAGGGTTGCGTTCGTAACTTGCGAACCAGTACGCTAAACGTGAGGGTAACGCGTGCGAAGAGAGTGTTATGTAATGATTGACAACCCCTATCTATAGTTTATATATCAACTATTATAATGGTTCACTATTGTTAATACATTACCATGCATACTGAATACATATAATGTCATTATTATTTTATTTATTAATTTCCGTACGGTTTATTCTATTTTATTTTATTATTATCAATGGTAATTATTGTTTTACCTTATTTATTATTCGTATTCTAAATATACACTTATGAGAAATCATCATTTATGATTTATTAAAGTGTTTAAATAAACTGTCAATCGACCAATCAGTGAATACATGACCACACTTATTTGCCCAACTCGGTGCTTACCCTTGATAGTATCACGTATAAGTATAGTTTGTTTTCTCTATCTGATGCATACTTAATATAAGTCTAAAAAGACTTATTTATATGCCGAGGAGCTATTTGTATTATGTTCACCAATAATTTTTAATTACATATATTAAACTGTTTCTTTAAAAATAAATTCATTTCCTATTATGAAATGCATTTTATATATATATATATATAATGTATAATGAATGTTGATGGATACAGTTGATAGGCTATATGTTTAAGACCACAGTACTATGATGTAACGAGTATACAATGTAAACATAGATAACGTAGATCGTATCTATTAGATACGCATAATTATATCATATCATAGTAAACAGCTTAGTATATATATATATATATATATACTAGGGTAAAACGTTTACCTACGAAACTTCTATATAGAGCAATATATATTTACATGGAGTATTGATTGATCAATATCCATGTGAATATGCGGGTATATATATGTGTGCATAAACACAGCTATATATAGCTCGATGCATGTAAAAATTCATGTGTAAACAATCACTAACACTAATGTATATATACATGCGTGATTTATTGTGATTTTTACATCGCTATAGCGTATATATATATCTCCCCCTATATCTCCCCTGATATCTCCCCTGATATCTCCCCGATATCTCCCCCGATATCTCCCCCTATATCTCCCCTGATATCTCCCCTGATATCTCCCCTGATATCTCCCCCGATATCTCCCGCTATATCTCCCCCGATATCTCCCCTGATATCTCCCCTGATATCTCCCCCGATATCTCCCGCTATATCTCCCCCGATATCTCCCCGATATCTCCCCCGATATCTCCCCCTATATCTCCCCTGATATCTCCCCTGATATCTCCCCCGATATCTCCCCCGATATCTCCCGCTATATCTCCCCCGATATCTCCCCTGATATCTCCCCTGATATCTCCCCCGATATCTCCCGCTATATCTCCCGCTATATCTCCCCTGATATCTCCCCTGATATCTCCCCCGATATCTCCCGCTATATCTCCCCCGATATCTCCCCGATATCTCCCCTGATATCTCCCGCTATATCTCCCCGATATCTCCCCTGATATCTCCCGCTATATCTCCCCGAGATATCCCCTGATATCTCCCGCTATATCTCCCCGATATCTCCCCTGATATCTCCCGCTATATCTCCCCGATATCTCCCCCGATATCTCCCCCTATATCTCCCCCGATATCTCCCCCGATATCTCCCCTGATATCTCCCGCTATATCTCCCCGATATCTCCCCTGATATCTCCCGCTATATCTCCCCGATATCTCCCGCTATATCTCCCCGATATCTCCCCTGATATCTCCCGCTATATCTCCCCGATATCTCCCCCGATATCTCCCCCTATATCTCCCCCGATATCTCCCCCGATATCTCCCCTGATATCTCCCGCTATATCTCCCCGATATCTCCCCTGATATCTCCCGCTATATCTCCCCGATATCTCCCCTGATATCTCCCGCTATATCTCCCCGATATCTCCCCCGATATCTCCCCCGATATCTCCCCCTATATCTCCCCCTATATCTCCCCGATATCTCCCCCGATATCTCCCCTGATATCTCCCGCTATATCTCCCCGATATCTCCCCTGATATCTCCCGCTATATCTCCCCGATATCTCCCCCGATATCTCCCCCTATATCTCCCCCGATATCTCCCCCGATATCTCCCCTGATATCTCCCGCTATATCTCCCCGATATCTCCCCTGATATCTCCCGCTATATCTCCCCGATATCTCCCCTGATATCTCCCGCTATATCTCCCGATATCTCCCCTGATATCTCCCGCTATATCTCCCCGATATCTCCCCCGATATCTCCCCCTATATCTCCCCCGATATCTCCCCCGATATCTCCCCTGATATCTCCCGCTATATCTCCCCGATATCTCCCCTGATATCTCCCGCTATATCTCCCCGATATCTCCCCTGATATCTCCCGCTATATCTCCCCGATATCTCCCCCGATATCTCCCTCGATATCTCCCCCTATATCTCCCCCTATATCTCCCCGATATCTCCCCCGATATCTCACCTGATATCTCCCGCTATATCTCCCCGATATCTCCCCTGATATCTCCCGCTATATCTCCCCGATATCTCCCCCGATATCTCCCCCTATATCTCCCCCGATATCTCCCCCGATATCTCCCCTGATATCTCCCGCTATATCTCCCCGATATCTCCCCTGATATCTCCCGCTATATCTCCCCGATATCTCCCCTGATATCTCCCGCTATATCTCCCGCTATATCTCCCCCGATATCTCCCCTGATATCTCCCGCTATATCTCCCCGATATCTCCCCCGATATCTCCCAGATATCTCCCCCAATATCTCCCCATATATCTCCACTGGTATATCACTTGATATCTTCCCCAATATATCCACTGATATCTCCCCGATATCTCTACCGATATCTCCCCTGATATCTCCTATATGTAATGTTCTATAATAATTTGATGAACTCGAATACATTTAATAACCAGTATTGTTCTTATTATAATAGATCTAAGTTAAAAATAGCGTATACGTGGTACTATATCATATATACACTGTATACAACATTTATACATATAGTATATGTAATAGGTAGACAACTATTATCATACGTAATACCCATGTCGTACGTGATATACGGGTTTCTAATCCACTAATATCAGTGGTAAGAGGTTGTAATCTATTACTATGTTGTGCAAATAACATCTTACTTTAGATATCGTACTGTACTATAACCTATTACCAGGAGTGGGCGTATTACATTCGGGTTGAACCCGTCATACTATACCATACTATATTATATATAGTATACCATACTATAGTATACCCGTGTGGTAATATGTTCATTGTAATGTGTATATGTATGGGCATGTATAATTTATTAATCCGTATTAAACATGAACAAAATAATATATTACTTTACAAATTAAAAATTAAAAAGGATCGCATTTATTTAAAATTGCGATCCGATACTCTCGTGTATAAAACAATATATATATTATTATCTGTTCTATGTTCGAATATGTTTATTGTTACGTTATTACCTACAGTATGCCTGCGGGTACTTAGTTGTATGCAGTATTGCTTAATATTCTCTGTTTATTTAAACAGCGCGTGTTACATAGGTATACCTTGTGGTATACAACTACAGTTATATGGCTGTCATGATTATATTTAAACTTTATATTTATAATATCGATTAGTTAGTTAACAATTGTTATATATTTAATGCCGGGTGTTTATATTTAGAGTGCCTATATTTATAAACACGTTCAAATAGATTATATTTAATAATAACCATAGGGGAAAGTCCCCGATTACCGACCCCTAAATGATTAGTTGTAATAACTTATTCAATATTAATTATATTTATTTGAAATTTTGTAATTTGAGTAATATTATGGCAATGAATAATGTGGCTATTTTAAATTTTTGATATAATTATATTTACAAGAATAAACAGGGGGTCGGTAATCGGATACATGTGCCTAATACCGACCCCCTTCCCCTATTACCGATCCCCTAAAATAATCGTGGTATAAATAATTTTGTATTATAATATCCAATAAAAATAGTAGATATACATAAATATAATTAATTATAACATGCCGTAATTTATTTGTTATTGAATTTATGTTTTAATAGTAATATAAAATTTAAATTTAAACTTTATAGTAATTATATTAAAATAGCGTATATTATTATTTAATATTTATTTATTAATCAGTATGTATATAATCAACTGGAATCATGAATCCTAAATCTATGTAAATGATACACAAACAAGTTATAACATAATTAAAAATACGGATCTATTTTGATTGGATATTATAAATCACATGGGGTCGGTATTAGGGTAATTTAGGGGGTCGGTAATAGGAAAATAATATGGGTTGCTATAATTAAGATATATTGGTTAATAGTTATTCAAATTAAATTATTTTTAATATATTTATAAACATTTTATTGATCTACAATATTACGCATAACATTAAGTTTTCTTTTAATTAATAAAGTATTTACAATGCTTTAAAAAAAGTTATTATTCAAATATTTAAAAAGTAAAAACAGAATATTACATTTTATCAAATAACAATTGTAGGATTAAATATTTTTTTAAACAAAATATGTATTCATATTTAGCATTAAATTACTAACAGTTCATGTATATATAATTTGTTGATAACTCTTATATTTACTGATATACGAGAGGGGGTCGGTATACCAATATATTAGGAGGGGGTCGGTAATCGGGGACTTTCCCCTATATATATATTGATTATTTAATCAATATTAATAATGAACGGATATAAAGTGATCGATGCACGTGGTTAAGGAAGTAGTAATGTATGTTTAGTTGTTAATAAAGTAAACTTTAGGCCTATACGTTTTAACTTAGTGGTCACATGTTATCACATGTTATCAAGTAGTATAGTATCAGCGACGATTCTACATGATGAAACACATTGTGAAAACCCCTAGTTACCTTAACTATAGTTATAGGATACTGTAACCTATATATAGGACACTAGCTGATACTACCCAATATCTCATATTGCAAGGAGGACTTGTGTTATTGATTGTATTGGTATTATATGATTAAGGATTTCGGAATATATATATATATATATATATATATATATATAGATACTATAATATATAGTACTACTATAGTACTACTATAGTAGTACTACTATAGTAGTGGCTATAGAATTATACGGTTATGTGTTTGCTATAATTCAGTTAGTCACGTGTTTTGTTAGTGACGGCTTATAAGGACATGTTGCACACGGCAAAAGTGCGGTGTTGCATAGCTATCCTACGTTGACACACTCGCATACGGGTCCATAGGCGTAGATGTATACATCATTAGATGTTCGCAGAGAGTGTGTGTGAGAATGTTCGTAATCAGAACACAAGATCTGACACTCTGTATTCTAATTAGCGACATGTAAACCCTATATATGAAATTTAAAAAAAATATATATATATAATAGCGTTATTTACGATAGATAGATATATGATGTAATTTAATTACTATTATTATGTGCTCAAGATAACTTGTTTTTAAAGTATACTTGTATATATATATTTTAAAAACATAAGTCACATTAACACATAATATACACATAGGAGTCACCTTAATACACGCATAATGCATGTTACACACGGCGTATACACATAATACCCATGATATAGCTAATACTTCTATATATAATGAATACAATAACATATACAACGAAGCTTGTACACAACGAATGCGTCATTCAACGTATTTATATCGCCATACAATTACATACACGCCATACAATTACCAACAAAATGTCTTACAAATATAATTCACAATGGTATGCTTAATAATGTATATAATATTAATTTAAAATATAACTTACGAATGAGTAGAAAATATAATTATTTAAAAAAAATATATACTTATAATAATTGTTAATTAATTATAATTAATATTAATTATATTATAATAATTATTAAAGTCGAGATATATAATAATATGGGATAATATCTAAGAAACTCTAAAAGTTTTAGGATATTTAATAGACCGTTAATAAATGGACGATACATTACGAGAATTCAATATCTCAATGCTCAATTCCTTAATTAAAGAGGTACATTACTTGTCGGTATATTGATAACATAATAAATCAAACAATTAATATTATATTACTCTATTCAAATTAATCCTAAATAAAGATGTTTCTATTTTAGTATAGTCTATTATATATCTATAGATATAATTATAACTATAATACTACGTATTATATAATATATAGGTATAACTATTTCTATAATTTCTCCCTATAAGGACATTTAGATGTACATGAATTGGGAATCGGGTAATTTATATTGAATATTTAGGTAAATAGATGAACAATTATATTCCTGGTGTTATGCTAGATCTCTGATATCTACATTATCGCATCTATCTCAGCATATATGATATCCGTATGTCCACACATATAAGCTGTATTATTATTGTTGTGATATATCACAATAACTATAGTTAGAGTATATTTTACCATGTTGAGCACACATGTGTGTGTATATATATATATATATATATATATATATTATAATGAGTTATTATTTTAATCATAATATTGAAAAAATATCACTTCCGGTATTAACTTGTTGAACTTGCAACCTACAACATTTGTACATACGCGCGTTTGTATGCATGTCAGCATTAACGTATGCATGTTAGTATTACCGTATGCATGTCAGTATTAATGTATGTGTTGGACTCTAAAAAATAAACATATATATATCGAAATCTCTAGATATCTAGGTCGCGTTCACACGGCGCACTATCTGCGACACGTACAATGTACGTCGTACATGTCAGCATACTTCTACGACTCACAATGAAGAGGTGGTCTCGTAATCTGTGACGTTAACATCACCGCAGATTCTCTCGCCCGTAAATAGTGTATTGACCGTGTAAGCAGTGCCTTATAAGGCGATATGCTATAGGCTATATATATATATTACTATAGTGCATATAGGCTATATATAGCTTATAAGCACTATAATGGATGTAAACTAAGTAAATAACGCGTAATTGGCCTGAAACGGATCATTAAGGACGTCAATACAACGTTGGTATTAGATATATGTGTGCGAAAGCAGCGAATCATATATCCTAACTGATATGTGACCTAAGTAAGGTCATCTACAAGTGCACGTGTTCGGTATAGCAGGTAGCCAGTACTGCGACCGGTTATAGTGTACATCTTACCACTGTGTACGATAACGATGAATACTATGGCGAGATGGATACAGTGTAGTCGTGAGGGTATCAGACCTGTATGCATAGAGCTAGAGAGAAATAGAGTGGTGGTAATACTCAATCAGCGTAAGCCAATGCGGAAAGCGGAAATAAAATACAGCGATCTTGCGCTAACCAATATTAAAATATAATATTCTTTAGATCATAACTTTTTTATTATTAATTCTATCAAAAAAGTAAAATATGAAACTTATATTAATTTCGTTATCCTCTTTCCAATAGTATTAATAATTGTATTCTAGCTACAAAATAAAAATTAAATAGGTAAAATCCGCCATTTTGTGGTGACCAATTTAGATTGACCCCTTCCGGATACCTTGCTTACAACTATATTTCTCTCTAACGTTATGCCTGCAGGCATGCATGCCACTGTGATGTACGGCATTACAGCCAACGTTAATAGATATCGGTCAGTGGAATATATTTTGTTGATTGACAGCTCTGTTCAACTCAGCTCATAATAGACTATAGTATAGGAGAGTATGATAGTATTCATCGCAAGAAGTAGGCCTATTCACAATACCAGCCCCCCCCCCCCAACAGGGCTTTGACAGTACTATATTGTGTAAAACTTCAAGAATAGCACTAATGTAAGTTATGTGCGTGTCCTCATGTGTGCTTGTTTACTAAACCTACACGCTAGTTGTATGTATAGCAGTATGGTTCACGATAAGTATATCTATATCGCGATGATGATGATATACGGTTTATTAGGAATTACGGTTCACTATGGCCATGTATATATCCTTCGCTCGTGAGGGAAGAAAATAATAATAAATAATAATAATAATAATAATAATAATAATAATAATAATAATAATAATAATAATAATAATAATAATAATAATAATAATAATAATAATAATAATAATAATAATAATAATAATAATAATAATAATAATAATAATAATAATAATAATAATAATAATAATAATAATAATAATAATAATAATAATAATAATAATAATAATAATAATAATAACGATAGAATGAGACAAAAATAACAAATACAACAATAATAAGTTGCATATATATGTTTAATCAATAACGCTACTAATAACAATTAGGTAACTGTAGGGAATACAAGGATACCGTTAGGTAGTAAGATACCACGTACCAATAGTACTCGCTGAATCATCATATACTTAATAAGTACACTTGTACCCATATGAATGAATGAAATCAGTTTATAGACATACGACATACTATGTATCATACGTCTATGGAGGATCAGTGAAAGGCTTCATTTGGTCGGTACCTCCAATATGTTCAAGTACAGATTACAATATTAGTAAAAGTAATAATATAATAATAATGATTCGTGTATTAGCATTCGTTGTAATATAATTAGTAAATTAAACAATAAAATAGAAGATACATATGTGTGTGTGCGCGTGTGTGTGCGTGTGTGTCTGTGTGTATGTGTGTGTATGTGCGCGTATGTGCGTGTGTGTGCGTGTGTGTGTGTGTTCATAGCTATCTAGTGAAGGCCTAACTTACGGCGAGACACGCTATTGTACATGTGTGTGTGCGCAACACTTTATTACATTATATATTACCAGAGTAATAAAATATTAATATTATATGTGTACACGGGAGGTTGACATATGCCTTCGTGTATTAGTGTATATGTCAGTCTGCTTCTTTATATATATATATATATATACTAATATAAGCATATTTATTTATTAAATTACGATATGAATATATAGTACAGAAAGCGGATACACACTCCTCGGGAAGTCTTAAACATACCGCACACGTCGTACATTGTACACTGTAGATTGTACAGTGTACAATGTACATAATGTATATTATACATGTTATAAATAACTATAAGTGTCCCGGGATAATATATATGTATATATATATATATATTAATATGGGCATGCAAACATGCATACACACATAAATACACACACATACATATACGATACCCGATATACACAGAATGTGCTATTGTCTCGTTAACGTATTCAAACAATACTTTACCCCCTCTATTACCTGCCCCTTCCCCTATAACATGTCACGTGTCCTCTGTCACACACACCCACACACACCCACCCACACGTGTGCGCGCACCTCTCGTGCGTTGTGTTCCGCCGTGTTATAGCACGTATAGCACTATTGAATATTGAATTATATTGAATTATATCGCGGCACACAACCCATAGGTGGCGGCATACAACCCATAGGTGGCGACACCTACTGTTACGTAACAATCAGCCCACGACTTAGCCTATCTTAATGTACCCCCGCGCGTAGTTACTCATGCGTTAATCACCCCGTATTACGTCATGCTATGACACGTTACGCAATACACAACCCGTACCACTTTATTGTTAAGTAAACGACTAGTTGATGTAGTATATTATACTTAATTATATATGCGTAATAGTTGGAGTAAATATATATATATATATATATATATATATATATATATATATATATATATATATATATATGTATATATATATATGTAAGGCGTAAGTATTATAGATCCGTTATATAAGAGGCGAGTGGGTAATATGTGTATTTGAGGGAGAGAGTGAGAGAGAAGGTGAAATATGGCATCTTAAACGGGTTTAAGAGGAACTGATGATGATTGACGGTTGAGGAATGCTGGAGGTGATCACGTGATAACGTATCACGAATAGTTACACGGGGGGGGGTGATTCAACGTGAATAGTGACGCCTTACTGTATTACGTAAGATAGCGGGACAATGGAAAGCAGAGAGGAACAATAGTGACTACAGTATACTGTACTTCCCGCACATACCCTATTGGGTACTATAGTGTCGGGGAATCAGTGGGCTAGTAATGATTCATCAAAAAGTAAGGTTTATACTATTACCGCGAATTATAAATAGATAACAGTTATCAGAGTGGTGTCCACTTGTTGTAAATTAGCTAAATAAACCGTTGTAGAGGTGTAAAGAGTTGTAGACTAACATAATTGGAGTTAACGAGGAATCTATTACCCATATATAGGCATACCCATATATAGGAGATTATTAGAAGGAACAGAATTCATACATTTATAGGTGAACATCATACATATGCTAGAGGATATCAATATTCAAGTATAGCCTATATTTATGTATATATATATTTATATATATATATTTGAATTTATCATTGACGATATATCGTGATCGTTTAAACAGTATGCACTTTACATGTAAAGTTGTTGTTTGAAATACATATTATTTGTAGATCAAATAGATAATATTGACATACATTAAAGTTCTATTTATAGAATTGTATAGAAACGTACGAGATGAAGATGTAAAGAAATATATATATATATATACCGATCATAATATGCGATACATTCTATAGTGGAATATATATTAGTATTAAATATAGTCATATTAGTGTTATATGAATTATTTTATATATATATACCAAAGATTTTGCGAAGCATCCTTAGATACATCTTTGTATATACCTTATACGATTTTAAATATATATACAGCTTATGTAAGAGTGTATTTACACAACTCTTTAGTGAATATTAATAGACTAATGGGGTACAACCCCCTGGTTAACCCCCGCAACACTATACACAGACTGGCGCTCAATAGCGTAGTAGCCCTGTACACATTACATACATGTGTTGTATATGCGATAACATCCAATTATCGTATACGGTGAGATACGGTGAGATACGGTGAGATACGGTGAGATACAGTGAGATACGGTGAGATACGGTGAGATACGGTGAGATACGGTGAGATACGGTGAGATACGGTGAGATACGGTGAGATACAGTGAGATACAGTGAGATACGGTGAGATACAGTGAGATACGGTGAGATACAGTGAGATACGGTGAGATACAGTGAGATACGGTGAGATACGGTGAGATACGGTGAGATACGGTGAGATACGGTGAGATACGGTGAGATACGGTGAGATACGGTGAGATACAGTGAGATACAGTGAGATACGGTGAGATACAGTGAGATACGGTGAGATACAGTGATATACGGTGAGATACGGTGAGATACAGTGAGATACGGTGAGATACGGTGAGATACGGTGAGATACGGTGAGATACGGTGATATACCGTGAGATACGGTGAGATACAGTGAGATACGGTGAGATACGGTGAGATACAGTGAGATACGGTGAGATACGGTGAGATACGGTGAGATACGGTGAGATACGGTGAGATACGGTGAGATACGGTGAGATACGGTGAGATACTGTGAGATACAGTGAGATACGGTGAGATACGGTGAGATACGGTGAGATACGGTGAGATACGGTGAGATACGGTGAGATACAGTGAGATAGGTGTGGACTGCGTACAATACGTATATAAAAAGTATACTTTTATATAAGTATACGTTCGAAGTGTATTAAGATATAAAAATATTTATATATATATTCCACTAAAATATATAGTTATAAATACTACTATATTTAGAAAGATATACATAATATATAACCATATTATGTCCATATTATATCCATAGCTAAAACAGGTATACTATAATATTGAGAATATGATAAATCTTCATCATATCAAACGTAACATCAGAATAATATAGTAACAGCTAGTAAGCTATTCATGACGGTTTGTATATATGTATGTGTGCACCCATGGGTGTGTGTGAATGCGTGTGTGTGTGTGTGTGGATGTGTGTTTGGGTGTGTGGGTGAGTGCAAATTCAGCAATACTTATGAATGGTGTTGTAAATATCACAGTCGACTTGCTTATAACTTACTGAATAATTACTTATATATATATACTCATATCGTATAATATATCAATGCCTATAGTCATATATACATGCATCAATGCAATATAATAAATCACATATATGATATATATATATATATATATATATATATATATATATATATATATATATGTATGAATTGTGATCGAATAGAATTATGTATACATATACAATACAAATTTGATAATATTATGCGTTTGATATTATATATATGTGTGTGTGTGTGATTGTGTATGTATGTGTGTATGTGTGTGTATGTTTGTGTATGTGTATGTGTGAGTAGGCAATCAAATGATATAATCGCATAAATATCGATAATAATACCGCCATTGTTATTCTATAAACAAGGGACACAAGCGCATGTGTGATACGTGTCTTCCAGGCAGGATAAGGTGACGTGTGGATATACAGATGTATCTACACTATATACACTATATAGTGTGTATATTGACAATACGGACTATAGCAAGAAGTATATAGCACTGAGTCAACATAGTATGGTATAGGGCTTAGTATAATCATAACCCCCCCCCCGGGCTTTGGTATTACTGACTTATGATATAGCAATGGTTACAGGTATACATGAAAGTGTTCTCTACGCTTTATATCGTATACTATAGAGTATAGTATATAGTATATACCCGGGTATATAGTATATACCCGGGTATATACTATACACACACACACACGCGATGTTCACCTGCGTCGTACAGTGTACGCAGCACACATAGTTATAGGCGTGTGTGTGTGTGTGTGTATATGTGTGTGTGTGTGTGTGTGTGTGTGTGTGTGTGTGTGTGTGTGTGTGCGTGTTGCTTGTTATGTACCTGCAGGTTCATCTCGCTTAGGTTTGTGACATTCGATCTTTTAATCATACCACGTATTGAACCTTATAACGAATTTATCAGAATAAAAGATTTGTTGAATTCTTACAATTCGAATAGCTTATATATATGTTACGTGCACACATATTCTTATACATACGCATATGAGTATTCAGTGAACTGTACAGATCTCTCGATATAAACCTCCATGTATTACATTCGATACCTTCACCCTTTACATTCTTGCGTATGTATATTCATACACACACAAACACATATGTGTATGTTCTATTTATAACTGAGCTTTGATTATTAATGTCACCTAATGAGATTTTGTTGTTTGCAGAATTGTTTTTAATCAGTTGAGTATACAATAATATAGCATATTACATATTAACTGGTAGTGGTAGTGGTAGTGGTAGTGGTAGTGGTAGTGGTAGTTGTAGTTGTAGTTGTAGTTGTAGTTGTAGTTGTAGTGGTAGTGGTAGTGGTAGTGGTAGTGGTAGTGGTAGTGGTAGTGGTAGTGGTAGTGGTAGTGGTAGTGGTAGTGGTAGTGGTAGTGGTAGTGGTAGTGGTAGTGGTAGTGGTAGTGGTAGTGGTAGTGGTAGTTGTAGTTGTAGTTGTAGTTGTAGTTGTAGTTGTAGTGGTAGTGGTAGTGGTAGTGGTAGTGGTAGTGGTAGTGGTAGTGGTAGTGGTAGTGGTAGTGGTAGTGGTAGTGGTAGTGGTAGTGGTAGTGGTAGTGGTAGTTGTAGTTGTAGTTGTAGTTGTAGTTGTAGTTGTAGTGGTAGTGGTAGTGGTAGTGGTAGTGGTAGTGGTAGTGGTAGTGGTAGTGGTAGTGGTAGTGGTAGTGGTAGTGGTAGTGGTAGTGGTAGTGGTAGTGGTAGTGGTAGTGGTAGTGGCAGGGCCGGCTTAAGCATACTATGGGCCCCGGGCAAAAAAAAACGTATGGGCCCCATACGAATTTCATAACATATTAAATGGGCCATTCTATAAATAACAAATATCTATAATACTACAATTTATTTATATATATATATATATATATATATAATTTATATTTATATAATATAAATGATGTAGGTCCTATTATTATTCTATAAAATTATGTAAAAATATTTATAATCTTTAAAAATGTTGTTTTTCATATATATTTACATGTATCATGTGAAGGAGACCCACTTTAAGATGCATCTAATATATATAGAGGGGGTCCTTCACGCTATGGGTCTAAATAATTATTACAATACCCACTTAAAATCATTGCAATATAATATTTTATAATTTACAAATTTAATTTTAAGTTTAGAGAAGCTTAAGCTTAAGTTAGAGAATTCTCCATCAAGTTTAATTATTTACCATTAAATATATTAGGATGAAAATGTCTACAAATGGATATATCTAGCCCATCATATATATATATATTAATATTTGTATAGTCCATTCCTTTGAGGTGTATATCAATATGATATAATATATGTTTAATACTAACTTACCTTATCTAAATTACCTATATACTAATCATCTTAATTGAATAAATACCTTGACTCTAGTAATATAATTTACGTAATATGTTAATATATTATTTAACATATATAATATCAGATATAAATTATGTAATTTTGGGAAATCCACAAGATACTGCTCTAATAAAATATGTTTGTGATGACCATATTATATTCGATAATGATTTTAATAAAACATATTATATTCTTCTTTAATAATATTTAATTATATTCTTCTTTTTTAAATATAGATGTTAATATATTCTTTATTTAGTTTGGATAAATAAATTATATTTATTTGGGATAAAAAGCAAACAATATTGCTACGAAGATTTAACGGCATTTTTCCCAACCAGATTTAAGGAATGTACAGCGCAGATATGGGGATCCATATTGACAATGGACTATGGTATATAATGATACCTTTCATTTTCAGAAATCATAGTTAAAATATATCTTAATATATATCTCATATTTAATTTTAATATAAAGAAGTATACTTTATTTTCGTAAACTAATTATTGAAATATAAATTGTTAAGATTGAATTATGGTTAATATTCCCTTAAATTGGGTAAAAAAGGTTAATAAGTTTATCATTTATCATTTTCTAGTTTAACAAACAATTATTTATAAATCCGTTTCATACTATTTTATCTGACAAACAGAGATGTGTGATATGATCTATGGTTATCACTATTAGCATATGCTCCAAAATCTTCATGTACCTGCAGGTGCACAAACAAACATGTTTCCACCATAGCTTCGTGTAAATTTAGAAATTTTTGTAAAATTCACTTTTCAAATCGATCTAAATGACTCTTATTTAATTTATTTATTATATTATTTTTATTTATTTAATTAGAATTAATAATATATAAGAAAAATACAGTTAAGACAATTTTTTTTTAGATAAATAGTAAAAAAAATGTTCTCAAATAATTCATGGGCCCCCCAAAATGTGGGGCCCCGGGCAATTGCCCGGTTTGCCCCCCCCCCCTTATGCCGGCCCTGGGTAGTGGTAGTGGTAGTGGTAGTGGTAGTAGTAGTAGTAGTAGTAGTAGTAGTAGTAGTAGTAGTAGTAGTAGTAGTAGTAGTAGTAGTAGTAGTAGTAGTAGCAGTAGCAGTAGCAGTAGCAGTAGCAGTAGCAGTAGCAGTAGCAGTAGCAGTAGCAGTAGCAGTAGCAGTAGCAGTAGTAGTAGTAGTAGTAGTAGTAGTAGTAGTAGTAGTAGTAGTAGTAGTAGTAGTAGTAGCAGTAGCAGTAGCAGTAGCAGTAGCAGTAGCAGTAGCAGTAGCAGTAGCAGTAGCAGTGGCAGTGGCAGTGGCAGTGGCAGTGGCAGTGGCAGTGGCAGTGGCAGTGGCAGTGGCAGTGGCAGTGGCAGTGGCAGTGGCAGTGGCAGTGGCAGTGGCAGTGGCAGTGGCAGTGGCAGTGGCAGTGGCAGTGGCAGTGGCAGTGGCAGTGGCAGTGGCAGTAGCAGTATCAGTATCAGTAGCAGTAGCAGTAGCAGTAGCAGTAGCAGTAGCAGTAGCAGTAGCAGTAGCAGTAGCAGTAGCAGTAGCAGTAGCAGTAGCAGTAGCAGTAGCAGTAGCAGTAGCAGTAGCAGTAGCAGTAGCAGTAGCAGTAGCAGTAGCAGTAGCAGTAGCAGTAGCAGTAGCAGTAGCAGTAGCAGTAGCAGTAGCAGTAGCAGTAGCAGTAGCAGTAGCAGTACCAGTAGCAGTAGCAGTAGCAGTAGCAGTATCAGTAGCAGTAGCAGTAGCAGTAGCAGTAGCAGTAGCAGTAGCAGTAGCAGTAGCAGTAGCAGTAGCAGTAGCAGTAGCAGTAGCAGTAGCAGTAGCAGTAGCAGTAGCAGTAGCAGTAGCAGTAGCAGTAGCAGTAGCAGTAGCAGTAGCAGTAGCAGTAGCAGTAGCAGTAGCAGTAGCAGTAGCAGTAGCAGTAGCAGTAGCAGTAGCAGTAGCAGTAGCAGTAGCAGTAGCAGTAGCAGTAGCAGTAGCAGTAGCAGTAGCAGTAGCAGTAGCAGTAGCAGTAGCAGTAGCAGTAGCAGTAGTAGTAGTAGTAGTAGTAGTAGTAGTAGTAGTAGTAGTAGTAGTAGTAGTAGTAGTAGTAGTAGTAGTAGTAGTAGTAGTAGTAGTAGTAGTAGTAGTAGTAGTAGTAGTAGTAGTAGTAGTAGTAGTAGTAGTAGTAGTAGTAGTAGTAGTAGTAGTAGTAGTAGTAGTAGTAGTAGTAGTAGTAGCGTATTGATGAAATCACGCGTGCTATAATGATTATTTCGGAATTGTGATTCGTGTCAAACGTACAAGGACATTAAGTGCAATATGGTGTCCTCGTTGTTATGGAGGCAATGTCCTTATTGTTCGCGAGGCAATGTCCTCGATGATATGCATACGATGCGTGAGGGGCAGTAGTAGGATATTACAATAATAACAAGTAACCGTTAAGTTACCTAGATATCAGCATTCGTGGAAATATACACATCTTTCACATTAAGAATGTGTGTATACAGTGTACACTATATATATATATATATATATATATATATATATATATATATATATATATATATATAGTATAGTATAGTATAGTATAGTATATTATAGTATAGTATAGTATACACCTATAGGAAATCGTAATTATACGAGTGACATTTCCAACATACATACACGTATAATGTACGACGTATAATGTACGACATACATACACATATTCACTCACACTCATATTTTTTATTTTTTATTTTATTTCATTTTCGATAACGATCAGAATATCACTTAAATTGAAACAGTACACTTAGGTATTATCCTATATCATTATAATTATTGATGTATCACATATTTACGTCTTAAATAAATATAATTATCATTAACTTTTGAATTAGCTATAGTTAAAAGTATAGACATCAAAGAGACGAATATTAACGTAATTATAAAACGTATTTTGTTACACGTATGTATGTGTATTATTAATAAACACACGATATTCACGACCCCTCAATATAGCCATAACTATAATCACAACCGATATGTGTTATTATTGGTCACGTGATATATGTATATATCGATAATTATTATATATTAGTAATTACTAATTACTAATTAATATACTATTAGTGTACCCCGGTTATAGTATACTATATGTATACTATATATAGGATATTCTTAATATAATCTATAGTTATAATTTTACGAACAACCCCACCAAACTATGGTAATAAACTTAATAAAGTACGTGTTGATTGTGCTTATATATGATTACTGTAATTTATTTAGTAACTATAGTTACAAATTATTATAAAATGCTTAGAATTTTCTACAACTGGCTAAAGTATATATCTATATGGTATTTTTTTTAATAGAGTAACAATTATTATAAAAAATGCAATAATTATGTTATTTTTTTAAATAAAATATGAATACCTTTACGAATCACTAATGTGTAATCATTTTTGTGTATAAATTATCAACACAATCTTTTTTTTATTATTCTATTCTCTGGACCAAGTTTAGATTGAATAGTAACATTACATTTTTAAAATATGAATATTTGTCAGCTTTAAAATACAAAACTGTGAAAGATATATTTAGTTTGTAGTTGTTTTAAATTAAAAGTTGTAATCCTCTTTATAAATTCGTACATTTCTATTTTATAACTTTGTATTGTCATAGTATAATTATCGAAGAGAACAATAATGTATTTGATTGATTTTTATTTTATTGTTTGCGTTAAAGTACTACATGACGATTTGACAAATGAAATATGCAAACATAATAGTTGATGTAAACACTGTTTACTAAACAGAAGTTCAATCGACATGATATTTTATTTATAATTAAAATGTCGATAAGAATGGTATAACCTTATAAGGTATGAGTCTCGATAAGCTAATAAGCATGCACTTGGGCGAACACCTAAATCTGATAATAATAATAATAATAATAATAATAATAATAATAATAATAATAATAATAATAATAATAATAATATATAGCGTATCATTTACCTATAGGCACGTATGTATATTTATTGAATATTCAGTATAGTATAGTATAGTGTAGTATACTATAGTATACTGTAATGTCCTCATTTACCTCACGAACAAACGTAGTAGTATACTCTCTATATGTGTTTATATATATATATATATATATAATCTAGTAGTATTATAATTACAAGTTACTATAGTTTATTATCGATGCGATAGTTTATAGTGGTTAACCGCTTGGACACCGGCGATTGGTTACGTAACTCGTGACCTTTAACCTAGCGAAGGTAACAGATCACGTGATAGGCACGATGAACTTGCACGTGGTAAACACAGCGTGTGGTAAAGTCAGTGCGAATCTGTCAATGACAACAACTACAATCATATATATATATATATATATATATATATATATATATATATTGCTGTAGCATACTAACACATATGATAGATCTATATCTACATCTACATCTACATCTACATCTACATAATGTAGATGCATATATATATATATATATATATATATATATATATATATATATACATAGACATCTGCTTATGTGACAAACGCATACACATACGTACATACTTATATATTATATGAATATAGACAATAGCCTATTGTTACGGCTATCTATACAGCCTCTCGCGAGATATCACTATAGTTGTTATGTCATGCGCAGTGTACTACAGACTTGTCTAGTTACCACTGCATTTCCCCGGCCACTATTTGTATCTCTATGTGTATCGATATGTATGATCTTATTGTAATGTTGAGTACTTTCTGTATTCTTATTGTTCGTTATTAATAGTTATTTTATTTTCGTTTGTTTTTTTTTGTCTGGATGATTGAAGATTGATTTCCCAGGCACAAATGGTGTTTACATAACATGCGATAACTGCACTCTGGTTAGTAGGGTTAGTTACTGTTTGTATTATTAGCTCATCAGTTTCTATATATATATATATATATATATATATATATATTTAAATCTAGTATTTATAAAATCTATTAATTATTACAATTATAAGTATCATATACAATTGGGTATATTAATAGGGTATCTTAATAGTGTATCTTAATAGTGTGTTTTATCATATAGGAGTTAAGGTATTATGTAAAATACGTTCATAATATTATAAACACAATAATTATATACAAACACACATATATATTAATTATAATTTTAATAATTAATAATTACATAATTATAATATTAGCAATATTATACTATTGATTATATCTATTTATAGGAAACGCTATACAGGTCAATAGGCATATATTATTTAGATAGTATTTTTTACTTGTGAGAAGTTGATGTATTATTCCCAATAGTGTAATGCCTATATTCGTCTATCTTTAGATATTCTATGGGATGTATGTGTGTATCATACACCCATACACATACACACATACACACTGTGTGTGTGATTTTATACGAAATTAAATTTGACTAAACAACAAGTATATACTTCTCGGAATAGAATAATCGCATTATGTAAATACCACGTCTCCCTATCAATGTATGCTGGACACTTAATAATATATATAATTATATATAAACACACGGCTGTAAGTCGTATTCTGTAAGTAATATTCGTATAACAACATACACGTAATAATAACACATACACGTGAATGTAGGTGTATACTAATGTACTTTGATGCCAGTACATTGTACACTGTATTATATGCATGTACAATGTTCATGTACACTGGGCAATGCACATTGTGATGTGCAAGCATAGTGTACAAAGTGCATATCTCAATTCAAACAAGCTTGTTCGACGACAGTTCGTGTATAATATATCATAACGTATTTATAATTAATATATTATATTAGTGTATATATATATATAGTTAAATACATACCATGAATTAAATATGACTTTAATCAGTTATAACTATAGATGTTTAACCTACAAGTATTCTTATTTTAAAGGTACATTTTTAAAAAGAATTAAAAATAATATCGATGTGTTATCTAATAGTATTTATTATTACATAACGAGTGACTTATTATCAATGTGGTATACGAGATATCGTATTGTTATATAGTTCTTATATACTTATAGCGCGTTATATCGTTATGAATCTAAAGTGACGCACGCATTTCGTGTTCAGTCGAGCGTGACATTGGCTGAGTGCGTTGTTATCCCACGAATTAGATAGCTAGCGCGCATTTCGTTGATTTTACCATTACACCAATTAGCTTTCGATGAACGTAAGCTAACGTTTATGGTATGAGAGTAATATATGTAAAGTATTTAATTCTATAGCATTTATAAATATATACAATAGATGCATGTATATATAATTAAATATATAGTAATACATTTCATACACAATATGGTATATGTATATCATAATATATGTCGGCCTAATATATATATAATATATGTATTTATATATTGTATTCAATTTAACCTTTATCGAATTTATATTATTGTAATAGTCAAAGTTTTAAAAAGTAATAATATATTATAATCATAACTGTCTATTTGGTGATAATTTAATAATGTAATGTGTTTGTTTGTTTATTATTATTTGTTTACAAAATATATGATTGTAAAATAATATTAATTTAAACTACTTTCCATTAAATTGTCAGACTATTGTGAAATAATCTAAACTATATATTATGATACAATTATTGTTCATATAACATTCATTTTGAGAGTTTTTAAACTATATATATATATATATATATATATATATATATATATATATGTGTGTGTGTGTGTGTGTGTTTGAGTATGTACTTTTCTGGGAGGCCATGCATATATTAAATATTTTGTATTGATTTTATTTTGAATTCCAATTCAAATTAATTATTAATTTTATGGATGATTGAATTTACTTTGGAATAATATTGAAAAGTATTTATGATAATATTTAAAATATATATATGTTTATGATTTTATTAAATGTTAATATTCAAAATGTATGCACTATAGTAATATATAGTATATAGACAAGTCTATATAAGTATAGTCATGTTAGATCCTTCATTCGAATGCCTGAAATAATAATTACATTTTAATTAAAGAACAATGTATACATTATATATAAACGGTAAACTTCCTATAAAAAGTAAATAATAATACTTTTAAACAATGAAACGAGATCAAAATAATTAATGCAGGAATAAGAAGTTGGTAGATTTGTAGATTCGAGATAGAGAGAAAAAAAAGAAGCAATATATATGAATCATTTTTGGAATATAATAGAACGGATGATAGGAGGGAATTCCATAGAGTGGGAATGGAATTTCTAAAAACTCTAGCGTTAATGGATGTTTCTAAAGATTCAAGATTTGGAAAGAATCATGTTAGCGAAAGTAAGTTCGTACATGTTTCAAGTAGAGTATAGATACAGTTACAGTAAAGCAATATACACATGTGTGTATTAGGGTTGGAACACGTAGCGTACGTCTGAGAGAGACTGGTAACTATGGTAACCATGTAAGAAGTGATTGGTCAGAAGTTGTAACAGAGGGGTCCGTGCGTTTTATACAGAAAATATCGTATATCGAATAACGGATCTTCCGATTTAGTGGAGCAGTAGATTTATCAGGAAGAAGGTTTGTTTGAGAAGAGCAGTAGTCAACTCTGGATAGTACAAGATCCTAAATTATTGTCTTCGTAAGGTTTCTTGAAAGTGACTTCATTATTTTTTTATTTTGAATAAATAAAATTTGAATAATTTTATAATATATATGTGCCTTTTAAAATATAACTTATTATCAAAGACAAACCTGGGTTCTTGTAAGAATGGGAAATAGATATAATATATTTATATATTACCTTGTTACCTTGGTCCCTTGGCTTGGGTAGCTGTGGGGTCGCGTTACGTTCAAAACAAATATTCTCCATTCTTCTTGTGTGCCATCAGTTGAGTTTCGCCAATACTTTTACCGGTCCATTCTTTGATGTTGTCAATCCACATATATTTTAGCCGGCCACAACGTTGTACTCCTTCAACATTTCCCAATAGAATGAGTTTAGCTAGTCCTTCAGACCATGTTACATGACCATACAATGTTAATTATCTTCGTTTGACGATTTTTAGTAAGTCTGTGTAACGGCCAGCTTGCGATATTCTGTTTCTGCTCTCATAATTTGCTATTCTGTGTTTATAGGTAACACCAAGTAATTTCTGAAAGTTCTTTGTCTCAAATGTTTTATCCTAGTTTCGAGTTCAGCTGTTAGCGTCCATGTTGAAAATGTACGTTATTAAGAGTTCATAAGTCTGAGCTTATATCGCAGTCTAATATGTTTGTCATTCCATATTACTTTCAGGTTACTACATACTTGATTTGCTTGTTCTGCTCTAGCTAGGATTTCTTTTTTGGAACCATGTTCATCAATAATGGATCCTAGATAATTGAAGTGGTTAACTATCTCGATTTGTTCATTCTGGTGATACGCGGATTGCATGTATTATCATTTAACATCAATTTGGTCTTAGTTGGTTTATAAATATATATATATGGATTAAAGTAAATTTAGAAAAATAAGATACATATATTTATTACGGTAGTATTTCAGCCATATAATAATAGTTTGTTAGAAAGTATCCGTAATCATATGTTTTCGCACTTGGTTAACTCAGAATTAATTATATTTTAGGAATTTATGGGAACAAATATAAATATATTAATATCACCGACAAAAATATGGTAGGGATACTCGGAAAGTTTATAATTATATTATAAATAGGGATCATATATATATATATATATATATATATGTCTATGATAATATAAATATTATGGTTTTAGGGATATAAAATATACCATTATAAAGCTATGACCATCATACTTAGCCGCAAGAATATTGTAGTATGGTCGAGGGTTTCGAAATCAGATTGTAGGTCTAGAAGGATTAGTTTTCGAGAAGTTTTGGTTTTAAGTTAGACTAAATGTTGCAATAAATTCTGAGGATATATGTTGAAGCGCATGGAGAGAGCTTTGAATCAGTTCACAAATATCATGTTTATTTATATGTGAAATAAGTTGTTTGGGTATATTTCTTAATTAATAAGAGTATACTCTATACATATATGTGAGATATTTAATGATAATGTATTAGAAAGTTTGAGTAAAGGTTTAATATTTAGAATAGGAGTGATTGTTGCAGTATTAAGGCAAGATGAAACCCAGGGGTACGGGTAACCGGGCAAAACACCTAGATTACTAGGTGGCATTCGTTAATATTATTTTCTTTTTAATTCGGCAGAGGTTAGGTAATGGTTGAATACGTGGATAGAAGACTTCAAGAACACAGCTCGACTTTATCAGGTAGCGAATCAGACTATAGTAGGATATACTCGAATGCAGCCGGGTTTACCTATATCGTGAAGTGATGGTTGTATTTAATCTAATGAGGTAAGTTTAGATTACATAGTTTTAAATTATACATTATATGTTTAGTTTAATTGTAGCATATGATGACGGGCTGTATAGCCCTGATTTGGTTGGTTTAAACTTCTATATTTATAATGATGATTATAATATAGATATAATTATTTTTTAAATTAGAAAACTATAGTCATTTTTTGTAAATTAATATATATATATATATATATATATATATATATTATATAAAGCATATAATATTTATTTAATAAAGTATATAATATTTATTTCATATGAAATAAATTATATAAAGTTATATAACATAATTTATGTTAGAATTTAAAAATAGTATTATTATAAATATTACTATTTTATACTCTGACTCTAGTTATATATAGTTATTGTCTTGTTATATTATTATATATAATAATTAATATACTATAATATACATATTTAATTTAGTTCATAGATTAATGTATACATTATATAATTATTCGAATGCATGATATATTGATGTCATTAATTAATAAAAACCTTCTAGATAGATAGTCAGATATATTTATTAAATTAAATATATAACAAATATACATGTAAATTATAAGTAATACAATAAGAACCGAAACAAAAATAATAAATGGAATACATACGTAACTATTTTATAATATAATTGTGCATACCTTGAAATATCAATATCAATATATATATATATATATATATATATATATATATTACTGTACTATAGTACAGAGAGAATCGAGACTCGAGACGTGACTTTATCGTCTGATTTATTTATAATATTTCAATTAATCATTCGGCGCTGATAGTATAACATGTATATGCGATATAGTCTTAATATACACGATGGTATATCGTAGTGTATATCATGCATACATACACATATGATACATATTTAAATGTGTACGCTTAATAATATTTCGCCTATATATTTATAATAAATAATATTGAATATTATATTGTCTGCAATTATATTTAATGATATATACGTATGATGATGATGATGATGATGATGATGATGATGATGATGATGATGATTATGATGATGACAATGATGCATGGGACATAAAATAGGTTTTCAATGCATTAATTAAATAGTAAACAAATAATAATAATAAATAATAAAACAAAACCTATAATATAAAGTAGTAGATCGGTAGTAATACATGAAGAGGGAACTAATGAGTTGAGGTTGTAAGGAATTCTGATATGTGATCGATAGATATTGAATGCGAGTTTATAGAACATATTTCGTTATAAGAACCTTGCATAGATTTGTGGCGAAATAGCGGAATTCTCATAAAATAATGGAAGTATATTTCCTATAGGATTGAGATCGTGATATAGTATTTTACCCATATAGGCAATACTATTACTACTAATGTTATTACTACCATTAGTAATGGTCCATTACTGATACTTTTACTGTTACTACAATTCATTTTAGTATAAATAATACTGCTGCTACATTATTAGTAAAAGTTGTAGCATAGGTAAATTGTAGCCTATAGGCAAGTATACTTCTATTAGGTTCCTACTACAGTTACTACTACTAATAATGTTACTCCTAATTATACTGCTGCTGATAATACTACTGCTGCTAATAATGCTAATACTACTAATACTACTACTAATGCTGTTACCTTTTCTAGTACGCGTATATCATTATATTGGTAGGCTACTAATAGTTCTACTGGTTCTCCTATCGTATATCTAATATCTCCTTCTCCTACTACTTCCAACTTAGATGTACTTGTTATGTCTACTATTTCCTTTATTCCTCATATTACCGTGATCACTAAATCTGCAAATTATCATATTTTTAGAATTAGAAATACACGAACATCAATTAATGTATCTCGAGATAAAGTAAGATATTACTAAAACTCTAGTTAATTCACTTATCCTCTCGTGTATAGATTACTAGTGACATGAATATAGTCAGTGATGGGCATGATAGTAGATTACTATCATCGATGCGTTGTAATATGCTCGATATGATCATGATAGAGGTCACTAATGTGATCTGAAGCGTGATCGCAAAAGTATCGGCTCAAATAAAGTATATTTATCGTTAGAATTTAGATCAAACAAATATCACGATCGTTATAGTGATCTCAGATCACAATATTGATAGTTATACATCATGATCGCCGATCATAAATAAATATATAGGAATAATAAAAATACAAATAAAAATGTGCTCTTTTTTATACATATGATATTCTCTAACTTTTAATACACGAATTCTAGTATAGTGTCTTATTTGTACGATTGAGAACAATACTAAAGTAAGTATGGGAAAGTCTCCGACTACCGATCCATAAATGATTATTTGTAATAACTTATTCAATATTAAATATATTTATTTGAAATTTTGTAATTAGGGTAATATCATGGTAATGAATAATGTGGTTATTTTAAAATGTTGATATTATTATATTTACAAGAATAAACAGGGGGTTCGGTATTCGGATACATGTGCCTAATACCGTCCCACTTCTCTTATTACCTACCCCCTAAAATAAATATAGTATAAATAATTTTAGTATAATAATATCCAATAAAAAGAGTATATATCCATAAATATAATTAATTGTAACACTGAATTTATGTTTTAATAGTAATATTAAATTTAAATTTAAACTTTATATAATCAACTAGAATCATGAATCCTAAATCTATATCAATGATACACAAACAACTTACGACATATTTTAAAGTAAAATAAGGATCTGTTTTGATTGGATATTATAAATCACATGAGGTCAGTATTAGGATAATTTATAGGGTCGGTAATAGGAAATTCATATGGGTTGCTATAATTGAGATATATTGGTTAATATTGATTCAAATTGAATTATTTTTATAATAGTTATAAATATGTTATTGATCTACAGTATTATGTTCAGTATTAAGTTTTCTTTTAATTAAGTATTTACAATGATTTAAAAATGTATTATTCAAATATTTAAAAAGTAAATAGAATATTACATTTTATCAAATAACAATTGTAGGATTAAATATTTTTTTAAACAAAATACTTATTCATATTTATCATTACATTACGAACAGTGCATGTATATATAATTTTTGTATATCTATTATAGTTACTAAGATACGTGAGGGGGTATGTATTAGGAGGGGGTCGGTAATAGGAGACTTTCCCCTAAATAGGTAATTACCATAATCTAAGAAGACTTAAGTCTTCTTAGATTATAACTTGAAGTTATAACAGCATGTATGGTCTTGTTGCATAGCATACATATGTCATTTAAACTTTATTATCAATAATTGTAATAGTTAAACAAATTATTTTATTTTAAAAAAAAACACTATTTTTCCAATCTACGTTTTCTGTGACTTTATTTCCCGACATGTCTAATTGAAATGATATTTAGATTTATGTTTACTTATGATAACAATTCGGAGACTTTAGTTACGCCCACAAAATTACGTAACTTGAGACAACGTGTCTGCAGTAGATAGGGCTTACATCAACTCGTTAGGAATTTCGCTAATGATTTTATAGATATATATCTACTATCTATAGAGACTATAGTCGCCATTACGATTGTCATAGTTTATTGTTAAAAGTGATCGTTAACGCAAATATATCGGCTATTCATTAAGCATCGTGATCATCAGAATGTGGATCGCCAATACAAAGATCGATCTCGAAACGATCGTGATCGTGATCGAGATCACAGATCACGGAATGTGATCTATACCCATCACCATATGGTATATAGACTATATATCTATATAGACATTAGAGATATTATACCCAACTCAATATTTATTCCATCACTGAATATGGTTATAATGCATGACTCGTAATTGTTTTAGAACTTCTGTCAGTAGGGGATAGTACTCGAATACTGACACTATAATAATAAATAACCATAACTTTATTATTTATTAATTAAATATTTATATTAAATATATATAAATTCTTAATTAAATATTTCCACATTTTATTTATATATATTAAGTAGGTATAGATATAATAGCTATTTTAAAATTAATTTAATTTGTGTAACTCTGAGATAACAGGGGTGTTCATAGTATGTGCACTACCCCGAATACGGACACATTTGCACATATTAATGACACCCTAACAATATATATATATATATATATTTTAATATGTTGTCATACACATATATTTATGTATATATATATATATATATATATATATATATATATATATATAAATAGTATTACTTGTATATATTATTATTGATAATAGATATATAAGGTGTTCATATGTACAATTATTTACAAGTATATGTATATCTACTCCATGTTAAAATAGTTGTCACTTATATTTAATATTCCTATAGACAATATATGCAAGAATTCTCGTTGCACGATATATGAATTTAACATTTATTTTCGGATATTGCTTTATAACTATTATATTTCCATATGTACAACCAGTACCAATGAGTATATCTACTCTTTAAAAAACGCTTTATTAAATCCACCTTAACGGGTATCCGTATATTATGTGCAATTAGTGTGTGGGTATTATGAACATTTATGTCGCTTAGGAAAACTTTAATAACTATTCAATAAATTATGAAAGATATACAATATTTTGTTCACATTATAAAAGATAATTAGATCTATAATATGTATTTAAAATGTTTACATTTTTAAACAATTTTAATCGATAGTGTACTTCAACATTTTCATAAATATAGAGGCGTAAGGAAAAAATCAGTTTTTTATTTATAATTAAAATAATATAAATATTTAAAAAACATCGTACTAGTATAAGCTTATGAGTAATATAATTATATAACTTAACGTTTCGTAAATTATTTGATGACATCAAAGAATGGAGTAAGTTGATTCAGTCCGACTTAATGGTGAAGCGACGCGACCCCACGACGGCATTGTTTGACAGACAGCTCATTGATTTCCCCTACGATTCCCGAGTCAAGGGAATAAAGTAAAGTAAGTATGTAAATTAATTATATTTTGATTTAAGTTATATTTTAGAAGATATCTAGAGTGTTGTTATTACGTGTATGTTAGTATTCGAGTACTGTCACCCATTCCTTTTGGAATAAGTATTCTATCTACTTATATATATATATATGTGTGTGTGTAATAAAGTATTAATATTCGATTAATATGATTTCAAAGGTAAATTATAACTTATGTGTTTGTTATTTATAAGTTATATACACTCAGCTCTATACACAGCGTATATTATACACATACGTGGTAGATATGAACTAACTAAAACATGCTTCCTTATATGTATTATACATATCGTACATACATATATGGTATATCGTACGGTGATACTATCTAATTATACACTCGACCCCTACGCCGGATGTTGTAACCTTCACCTGTAAGTCATTAATCGTCTGTGTGTGTATATAGTGTATGTGAGTGTGTATGTGTGTGTAGGTGTGTGTGTAGTGTGTGTGTAGGTGTTACCCGCGCATCTACTGCAGGTATACCAGGCTATTATGCTAGTTATTATATCCGGCTGGAGGTAATACCCACCCACGGGTACCACCCACCTTTAGGTATGTACACCCACCTGTATACACACAGACGCTTAATGACTTACTAGCGAAGGTATTACCTGACTATTGCGACGTACCATCCTAGACGGATAACAAATGATCTGTCTATTTACGTACGCGGTTATTAGTGTGTAGTGCACACACTGCATTAGTGTGTAGTGCACACACTGCATTAGTGTGCAGTGTAGTAATGCACGTAATTAAATCATTCTACGAAATGGTATCGTAACGTTAAGCCGATGATTATCGGTCTGTCTGTCTGTCGACCTACTGGTGATATAAAGCCGTGTGGTATATCATTTTCTACATATACAGTTATCTGCTTGTATAAATATATATATATATATATATATATATATATATATTTTATATAGAGTATTACTCTATATATAGAGTATCTACTGAATAAATATAAATTCACAACTATACTCGAACCACCTATCCGAAATCAACTTGGCTTACGCAAACCCGACTTACTGGCATTTAGAAATGATATTGTATATATTATAGATACTTAGATTTTAACCGATACCATAGATACTGATAATAAATACCGACAAAAAAACAGTTTATAGAATATTTCAGGTTTGTTGTAGTAGTACGTTTTTTTGGTTAGGTTAAACCTAACATAACTAATTTTTAATTTTAATTTTACTAATTTTTAAGTTCCTCTTGTTAGAACTGGCGTGCCATCCCCTCCTCACTAAATACCTATATTCGTTATGCCTGCAGAAGCATTATATTACGCTACTCAGTATTCGTGTTATCGTAAATACTGCTGCAATGGATTATTGTAAAATCCCCAATTATCTGCCCCTCCCTTGCCTACTTCGTCATATTTTGTTAATATGTTTTACAGTAATAAAGGGACAACTGGCTCTGGTTTAATAACTAGAGCCAGTTATCCTATTTATTAACTAACCATTGTTCGAAAATATATATATATATATATACATATATAATATATATATATGTATATATATATATATATATATATATATATATATATATATATATATATATATACAGTTAGAAATAGTGATAAATAAAACAATATACAAAAATTAGTTTTGTTGACGTCTTTTTTAAAATTGATAATTTTTTTTTTAATATTTGTCATATTATAATAATGATTCTATAATTGTGGGTCAATAATTGAAATACAAAACGATTTTCTATCAGTTCTGATTTTTGTCCTGATAAATTTTTGTTTTCTGACAGAAATAAACAATTGTTGTATAGGGGAAAGTCTCCGATTACCGACCCCTAAATGATTATTTGTAATAACTTATTCAATATTAAATATATTTATTTGAAATTTAGTAATTAGGGTAATATTATGGTAATAAATAATGTAGCTATTTTAAATTTTTGATATTATTATATTTACAGGAATAAACAGGGGGGTCGGTAATCGGATACATGTGCTTAATATAATTAATTATAACATGAACGCAATTTATTTGTTATTGAACTTATGTTTTAATAGTAATAATAAATTTAAATTTAAACTGTATTGTAATTATATTAAAATAGTATATATTATTATTTACTATTTATTTATTAATCAGTATTTATATAATCGACTGGAATCATGAATCATACATCTATATAAATTATACACAAACAACCTACGACATATTTTAAAGTAAAATACTGATCTATTTTGTTTGAATATTATAAATCACATGGTGTCGGTATTAGGGTCATTTAGGGGGTCGGTAATAGGAAAATCATATGTGTTACTATAATTAAGATATATTGGTTAATATTTAGTCAAATTAAATTATTTTTATAATAGTAATAAACATTTTATTGATCTATAATATTATGTGCAGTATTAAGTTTTCTTTTAATTAATAAAATATTTACAATGATTTAAAAAAAGTTATTATTCAAATATTTAAAAAGCAAAAACAGAATATTACATTTGATCAAATACCAATTGTAGAATTAAATATTTTTTTAAACAAAATTCATATTTATCATTAAATTACTAACAGTTCATGTTGTATATAATTCACTATATATAATTTTTTGATATCTCTTATAGTTACTGAGATACGAGAGCAGTCGGTATTATGATGGGGTCGGTAATCGGAGATTTTCCCCTATTATTAGTAAGAGTATTTTTACTTGCTTTAAACATAACAATTACAGTTTTAATTTAACAATATCTGTAAATTTCATTATGAATTTTTTTTATAGAGTATTGAACTATGAACATCTTTGCAAATTAGTCTAATTACTAGATTTTTGAGTTTTGGTATTGGCCTAATATTACCTTCGAAAGTATTACCCCTATGTGAGCAATAATCAATATGACATTTAAAAATTGCGTAATAAATTAAAATTAAACTCTTTTCATTTAATTTATACTTGATTTTATTTAATATGGCAATATATTTTGATAATTTTCTTAATATATGGGAAATATGTAATTTCCAATTTATTTATCATCGATAAATAAACCTAAAAATGTGATGTTACTATACAATTCTATAGGAATATATTAATAGTAATATTTAATCTAATAGATGAAAGTGAATTTATAATATTAAATAGAATTGCTGTAGATTTTTGTATATTTATAGACAATTTATTTATACATAGGCATATACCTAACCATTCATATAATATATCTAGATATTCCTGCATAGGATATGCATATCCTAATATGTTTAAGATATATGGTATTGTAACTTTTAAAAATCGGATTTTATCGTCAGCAAACAATATTATCGTAACCTTATTAGAAATATTTTGCATGTTATTAATGTATATTAATAATAATAGTGGTCCCAATACCGATCATTGTGAAATACCACAATTAATATCTAGCAATGTAGAATTTGCATCATGAATATTTACATATTGTTTGCGATTATTTAGGTAACTGATTATTAATTTTAAGGCAGTATCCCTAATTCCATATAATTGTAATGTCTTAATAAGTATCGAATGATCTATTGTATCAAAGACCTTTTTGAGGTCAATTGAAAAAATAGAACATTTTTCTAAAGCATCAGTAACAAATTTGAATTAATTCAATTGTATCAATTAAAGCATCAGACGTTGACATATTAGCCCTAAAACCATATTGTCAATCACTTATAATATTATATTTATTTAGATAGCTAGTAAATCTTACTTTAATCAATTTCTCTAGAATTTTAGATAATTGAGGCAATAGAGAAATTGTTCTATAATTGTCCGCACTCAATTATCCCCTCCTTTATAAAGAGGTATTAATTATGCTATTTTAAAAGCATCAGGAAATATTCCATCATTTAAATATCTGTTAAAAATAATGGTTATTAGAGGGGATAATTCATTTTTAATTAATTTAATTAGTCAAAAATTAATTATCAAATTCAAATATTGTTTCAATTTACCTCAAACATATTGTACATATAAATATATATATATATATATATATATATATATATATATATATATATATATATATATATATATATATATATGTATATGTTTGTGTGTTTGTGTGCACGACGTGCACTGCACGTATGTGTTTATATAACAAAATATATATATATATATATATATATATATATATATATATATATAAGCAATATGCAAGAAAACAAAATTGTATAAGTAATATAATTTAATAAATATATGTGTTAATAATATTAATGTGTAAATAACTAATGGTATTTTTTAATTCGTGAAAATCTTATAAGCTATAGATAAGATTAGGTCTTTGTTTCGTCAACTTCGAACAACTTTATTCTGGAGTCGGTGATGTTTTGTTGGGTCTCGTTACTCTCCGAATTACTATGTACTTCCGTGCGTTCAATCCGAGTTACACTCATTGGTCTAGCATCAGGAGGCGGGTCACAAAATGCCGAATCGAAAGTGAAATAGTCGTAGGTAACGGAGCGATTTGATTGGCTGGCCGTACTCGAAAGCTATTGATAGCCGGTTTACGTCGGTGTATCCTCAACTTGTTTCGGTATTTCAGTACCAGAGCTACTAGAATGATCGCGATCAGAGTTAGTATCATGCTAATGTTCAGAAACATGGCTATCATTTTTTCTTCTACGTCGATATACGATAATACATTTATTGTTAATACTTTCGGTATCATTTTGATAACTAATTAGTATAGCTTATAGATTATATATGACTTAGTATTTTCTATGATATAAATTTAATTTATTATTAAACTACATTTATTAATAGAAATACATTTAAATAGTAGAAAATTAGTTAAATAACATATTTTATAATTCATAACATAATTTATTTTTTATTTATTAAACTAACTTATATTATTGTTGAATTTGGTTTATATACAGTTTTATGAATACATAAATACTAGGAATTATAACAGTTGTAAATTACATCGAAAATTGTTGTATATTATGAAATTATTTTATTTCGAAAATAATATAATATTTGAAATTTCATTTTATAATAACGATTTAAAGAGACTTTACCCATGGGTATATCATATATATATATATATTAATCTATAGGATCTAAATCACATAAATAACTATGAAATATATATATATATATATATATATATATATATATATATATTATAATATTCTTCCTATATATATAAGCAAGGAAATTACCTCTGATCGATATCTTAAATTGTAACTTTTTGTACTCTGAAATAGATAATTGTAAGTGATAAATTTGATTATATTACAATGATTTCAATATTTGAATAAAATATATCAGAGATATTTATTTTTTGTACAATACAAATTAATCATATTTTTATATAAATCTGTTATTAAAAATACGATCGTATTTATAAATTCGGTTTGAATTGAAAGTTTTTCTATTTTATTTATGTATGCATTCTAAATAATGTATGTTATCTTATATTACAATTTCAATATAATAATATTTAATCAATTAATCATTAATTTTAAAAGAATCTATTTATTGACCTATATATATGATTCAAATATGTATTTATAGACCGTGATGCAATATGAGAAATTAACTCAAGCGTAAAATAAAATGTTTCAAAATATGCGTTAAATCAGATATCCTGCTATTGTTATGAATTACTGTGCAATCGAAAGTAGTGTATATATATGTTGTAATATCATAACGGTTATTTGATAAACAATAATATGAAGTCACGTGACGTAATTCTTTTAAATAAATCATCTAAACAACATGGAGTATTAATTACTCTATAGTGTGTACATATCGTTAGTACTCTAAGTAATTATAGCTATTCAATTACTAATATATGGTGAAAGCGGTAAAACAATATATAACGAGATGAGTAACATGAATATCTAGGCAACCGTGTATGGGTTTTAAAAACGGAAAATGTAACGAAAACTGGATATTTTGTAGTTAATTATCAGATATATCTACACTATAGGGTAAAACTCAAAGTAAATAGTGAAATAATGGGAAAAGATGCGATATGTGCGGCACGCAGATAAGAGATACGGAGCTTTCAAGGTTAGAGTATACAGATTCCACAAGGTCGGACATCATTCGAGGATGTGCAAGAATAAGTTAGTTGATGAAGTTAGGATACACGATAACTGGGTTAGTAATACAATTAGTGAGTATATAGGTATACATAGTTATAATACTACATAGTTATAAGATGGTTATTATTAAGTGGGAAAGGGAGATTATTATGGATTCCGTAGGATACTTAAATTTAAAATAGATATCCATACGTCGTATTTGGTTAAAAACATGATAGCAGACATCTCAAACTAATAATATTAAAGGGGGCTATATGTAATAATTTAAAAGTAATAGTCTATATATAGACTATACGCTCGTATGCAATACAACAATCGAACAATAATACAACCAGTTTACTTAATAAAAGGATTAGCGAGTCATTAGTTATCAAAAGAGGCATCCGTGAAGCTTAGCATAGTTAGCTTGTAGATACGTTAGATGCGTTAGGCGAACTATACGGCATTACAGGCATTAAGGGGATACCATAGAACGCCCGCAATTTCGGTGTTTACATGCAATTAGATAGGATGTTTTATAATATTAAAAATAGCGGCCTTCATTGAATATATTACCGATTTTAATAATTTGTATATATTTATATTAATTAGAATAATATCTCTATTTCAATCACAGAATATTATGCAATTTAAGCAATTAGTTTGCGCATCTAGCAGATCATTGACCTCGTCATAAAGTAGATACGCGTGTATACACTATATACACTCTAAATATATATATTGAATATATTGAACAATAATATGTGTCAATAGCTATTACCCTTGTTAGCGTGGGTTTTTAGAAAAGTATAGAATATGTGTGCTAGGGAAAAGAGTTATAATAGAAACAGACCCTAAACGATTAATCTCAATCTTATACATATATGTGTATACATCTCATACATCACGAATCGTTATTCACGATGTATATATAACAACGATGTAGACACATTATCTCCTTGAATTCAGAGAATGCGTCTTAAAACTATGAGGTATGCTTATGGAATTATATATATACCAGGTAGATAAAGCTATTTTCCAGATATGTTATGAAGACCATCTCAAAAAATAGAGCACATATCTATAGATGAAGTAGAATCTGTTCAAGAGTATTGTATAATAGAGCCTATATATATGGGATAAAGCTTAGTAATATTAGAGACTGTCAAGCGATCTATGATATATGTAACCTCATTGGAGAAGTCACAAAAATAGGCTGACCTAAATATTTATCATCGTTATATACAATACTAACCCCATATTTGGATATGTAAGCGTATATAACCGAAGTGAACGAGATATTATTACAGGGCATACGCGTTTAACTAGGTTTAACCCTACTAACAAACTAGTACTCGAGTGACATTTATAAATGTATATCGTATATCATATAGGTATATAGGCTATATATAGCAAACTGATTTTCTTGCAACTTCTCAACATTTATTTATACCTATAGGTATAATTAAATGTTAAGAAGTTGCAAGAAAATCAGTTTGCTGTCCCGGATATAAGGTGATGAAGCCATATTATGGAGCCATGTTATGTGTGTAGTAAATTCAAGACAATTAGAATGGAACCCATGAATCCTATGTTGTTGCCTGAACAGCCATGGTATACATATAGGAACGGATCTATTCGAGTATGGGGTAAGAAGAGTTATATATTGGTAATGGATTATTTGTTGACATTTCAAGAGGTAGAGTTACATCTGTAGGTCTAGTCCTCTCAGAGTATTGATATAATATGGGAATTAAAAAATACATTTGGCAGAAGTGGGATAATGGGAGTAATTATATAATGACCTCAATACGCTTCATTATAGTTTATTAAGTTTACTAGGGAATAATATAATAGACATGTAACTAGCTAACCTATAGGTATCCTCAAAGTCTTAAGTAAGCTGAAATAATGATTATAAAGGTAAATATTATGCTTAAAAGAATGAAGATATTGATATTGGATTATTAATAATTATTTAATGGATTATTACAATTGTTATATAAGAACGACCATTTACGGAATGGGAGAGCATCAGCTGAATTACTAATGGGATACAATAATATAAGCTATCTAAAAAATAAGGAAACGAATATAAGATGTGGAAAAATGTCAATTAAACAGGCATAATACAATAGAAGCGAGCTAGCGTGGGAATTCCCTAGTGAATTAAATTATGGCGATAATGTAGTAGTTAAATATTTAAATAGAGAGAAAATTGTAATGCATAAAATAGTAGATCGAGATTGTCGGTTAAGTAAGATATACGTAGAAATCAAATTAATTTTAATCCTTAACCTAAAGTGTCTCTGACATCAACCGATAATCAAACACTCCATTATTTAACCTTACACATAAATCCATCGAAACCAATTTCGTACAACTTCAATTCGAACTGATATAGGAGACTACCCGAATTACGGAGATCTACCAGAGTTATCCGTAGACCGGTCAAGTAAGATGACTAAACTTACAGATTATGATCACATGAACATGCATAGCGTAGGACTATGTAGATGATATGTTGTAATATTATAACAATTGCTAAATATAGATTCCTACTTACATATCCTATATTTGATAGCAAGAATATGAATTCAGGTGACTTTCTGTTTTTAAATAAATTATCTAAACAACATTTCGTGTTAATAATTAAATTGTATATATATCGTTAGTAATCTATAAGTAATTATAGTTATTTATGTAATACTACATATGGCTAATGTATCTATCCTATATTAGAAAATAAGTCTAACAATTGTTAAATTGCAATTAGATACACGAGTTAAAACCAATAATATGTAGGATCGTAATCCCTAATCATTTTTAAATCGGTTTTATTATAATAAGCAATATATTGACAATATAAATTTAAGGTAAAATTAAGGTAAACAAATAAATTGTTCAAAAATAAGATTACATATTTATTTATTTAGCGATATATTTTCTTATATATTTTATTTGTTAACTTAAACATATGTATCTTAACTCACATATAATCCCAACATATCTTGTGAATTAGGGGAAAGTAACCGAATACGGACATTGCTCGAATACGGACACTATCGGTATCTCAGAAACCATAAATCCTACAAAAAAATATTTAATGAATAAAATATTCATAATTATATAAATAGTCTAAAAAAGTATTTTTTATTTTTTAATAATTCAAAATATTGCTGATATATCCAATAAACTGATATTTTATTATGTTTTTAAATTTATAAAAAAAATTTCAACTTAAAACCTTCTCAATAATATACTAATGTATCAATATAAAATATAACAATATATTATTAAAATATAAAGCATTCTAAAAATTATATATATATAATTTATATATTTGTTATTAAATATTCATTAAGTTATAATTATATATCTAGAGGTCATATAAGTCCCTAATACGGACACTCTAGATGTCTTAATACGGACACACTATAACCAATCAGTGCGCAGCGTATGAACTATTCTTATTTTCATAAAAATCGCATGCGTTATAATATTAATACCACCAATAAAGATAAATCTAAAATTTGTATTATTTAGATACTTAAATTGTATTATTAATTAAAAAATAATAAAAATAAATATATTATTAACTAATTAAATTAGAATAAATTATTCATAAAATTAATTATAAATAATATAATTGTAATTTGTCTGATTGATTCACCAATAATATATAGTTTATATAGTGGTATATAGGGTGTCCGTATTATAACGCAGGGTGTCCGTATTCGGACATGCGTACCGAATACGGACACCCCCGTTATCTATGGAATTAAAATATTAAATACAATTTTAAAATCACAATAATATCTATAATAATATAATATTAATAGATTGTAATTTTTGAATACAAATAATGATTCACAAAATGTTAAGACCATTTATTGTTAAAGTGTCCGTATTGGGTTACTTTGCCCTACAGTGATTTACATTTTAATATGATTATCTTCTATTATACCCGAACATTGTCTTTCTGAACACAAGTCTTTCTCATTGTTACACTAATTAGTATACTACCTGTTAACAGGTAGTACTAATATCTGTATTATTTTAATTTATTAAATAATATAATAACACAAATAGCAAGAGAAATAATTACCATGGTTACCTATAATTAAATTATTTAATTTGTTTTGTTGTTAACTTGTGTTTATAATTACTATTATTCCTATACCAAATACTATAGTTTTCCGCAATCGACATTCAAGCTCAGTATACTGTAAAGTACAGTCTGTACTATAGTATACTATAGTACATATCCTATAGGATAAACCTACTTTAGTGAATACACTAATAATTAAGAGTTAACTCTTTACACATAGGTGCAAAGTTAGTATTTATATATTATAATATATATATTGACCATGTAATAATTATACCGTCGTATATATATATATATATATATATATATATATATATATATATATATGTATACCTACCATATATATATGTGTGTGTATATATAGAGAGTTTTATTAGAAAATTATTTGACAATAGTATGGTGAATCATGACTGGTGATAGTTAGATTGATTCTATAGAAATATGGATGCTATATCATATATATATATATAGCATACATCTAGTTATAACTAATAAGTTATAAGTTACGAGTATTAATTAACATTAACGTCTTGTGTGGTAATAGCCTACTTAAGTAGGCTTTTATCAAGTAGGTGTTATAAGTAAGTAGGTTTATCAAGTAAGTAACCTATATATACCTATAGGTTGATATGTTAGTAGCAATTGCTACTTTAAGTGTATACTTTAAAGTGTCTACACAACTATAGTTTTATTAACAATTGTTATACATTATTGTATACATAATACAATTATAATTATACTAATGTTTAAGAATAAATAAATATGTTATAATAATATTGGTTGAATTTGAAATTTATAAATACACGATAATGGGAAAATGTAAACCATATACATAACGATAGCTGTATAGGTCCTGTATACTATAGGGTATAACTTATAAGTATAGGTATATCCTGTATAGGGTATAGGCAAGGACATGTCCTTGGTATAGGTGTTGTCGAGTAGGACCTATATGACTATATATAGGCAATATCCCTTATATAGGCAATATCCGTTATATAACCCTAATCTAAAATAATAAGGTTGGTAATAGCTACTAGTAGATTGTATGAGTAATCTATCTATGGATTACTCTGTCGTGATAGGAAACATATCGAAACTGGTGAAATTAATTAACAATTATAATTTTAATTATACTTATATAAATATAGATTGACCACTACAAAGTATTATTGAAGGGTGTGCGATGTAGGGTCAAGCTTACTAGCAATATTAGTGAGTTAATGAACTATAGTAAGGTAAAGTTATGTTTCATAGACGTATGACCTATATATTTAACGAAGTAGTTAATTAAATTATACATAAATGTAAGAAGGGTAGTTATTAAGTACTATATTAAGTATATATTATATATATATATATATATATATATATATAATATTTATTTATTCATTGAATCACGTATATATATATCGATACAATATAAATAACTAATACAAATGGACACCTCAAGAAATCATAGACGTGTACAATGTACAATGTACATTGTACATTGTACATTGTACAATGTATGTACATGTATGTTATAAATAAGTGTGAGCCACAAGCATAGAGCTAGAGAGAAAGCTTTCTCTATAGTTCTATGGCCACAAGACAATACAAAATAAATAGTAACATTTTTTTATTGTGTTTTGATTCGTTGTTTATTTAGTTTTCGATAAAACAAGAGAAAACTCAATAACTGTATGGAGTCGAACTCGATTACTATCCATCGATATAAATAAAGTTTCTTTTTTTATATCGATGTTACTAACTCGGTTACCGAAAGTCCCACTGAGCCATAAACCCCAGACAATATATATATATATATATATATATATATGTTTTTAATTACTAATTATTACTTACGTTATATTATATAAAAAAAGTATGTAGGTAGGGTATATATGCATGCATGGACTATATTATAAAGGATATAACTTGAGGACCTCAAGTTGAGGTATTACACTTGTGAGAATGAGATGAATTTATATGGACTAGTTAATATGATAATATAATAATATGATAGCATATAACACATATGTGTGGCTAGAGAAAAGGGAAGAAAACAAGTTATATATATAAACATGTTATACAAATATATGTGTTACGGGAGAGGAGAATGGTATGATAAATTGTTATAGCATATATATCGAGTATAAATATAATGGTATCATTTATATTATTTAAGGTTATTAAATATATATTTATATGACATATTTCACTTGCAGGTGTTAATTAATATTGTGGATAAGTTGTTTTAAGTTGTTAAAGAAGGTTAAATACAATATATTAAAATGAGATCGGAGCATGTGTGTCCTCGTAAGCTACGAGTCGTAGCTATTTGTGTGGTTTATTAGTTTATAATGATTATATGGGTATATAATACAATATTGTTAACATTATTAAGATATTATAGTATATGGTAGTTTATTTAAAATATCAATACCGTAAAAGAATACACTCACTGGTGTATAACAGAATAATAAAATGAATAAAACAAAACAATAAAATCGAAGAAAATAAACATAATATCATACTATATAAATATAAATATAAATAATTATTAATAATAACGAATTAGTTATAACCCGGGTTATAACTAGTAATTATAATTAGTGTTTATATAATGTTTTAGCTTATTTAAAAATAAACGGATATTTGAATATACGCAAATCATGTGGAAAACATTAGTTATAAAATATCTGCTAAATATTTGTAACCTATATATTAAAGTCACTGTCACAAAATGTTACTTTACTAAACGTCGTATATACAAAATGACTTATATCCTTTTTAAATATCTTTATTTACTAAATAAAATATAAAACAATTTAATCTCGAAACGATCGCCATCTATATGTTGTTTCATAACATTAGAATTTGAATATTTTGTATTTATTTTTGTAATCTCCATATTAATTTTTAATATTTTTAAATTAATTCATTCCATTTATACTATATAATGGAAGTTAATATATTTTAATTACTATTAAATAAATAATTTATATATATTTTTTAAATTATACAATTTGAAATTTTAGCATAATATGACGTTAGTTATTAATAGTAAATTTAAAGTAAATTATTTTTCCGTTATAAATAATTGTCAATTTCGCTCACTTTGTTTATATTTTTATAAATATTTATACTATACAATTATATATGTATTAGTATATGTCGTTATATATCCTATTTAAACTTATTTTGAAATTTATCACAAAATTACATATTTTTATAAATAATTAAAAATGTATTGTTTACTGTTTATAATTTTATGATATACATATATACATATTAGTTTGCATATAATATATAATATTCGATTAAAGATAATATAAGTATGAAATAGTGCATACATTTATTTGTATAGTTTATGATTCATATATTATATGTATAATATTTTATATGTATACATGTTTTATACTGTTATTATAACTATTTATATATTATATATAATAATGTTAGATTATATAATTATTATATTAATTATTAATTTAATAGTAACAATATTTACAAAAAAAATCATAGTAAAATATTATTATTTCTTTTGTTAAGAAAACACATCTTTTTTTTCATATTTACTTATAATAATTTATACATACATTTAGTATGATATTATAAAATTTGTATTTTAATACTTGTATTATTTATTAATAATTAAATACTTATATATATATATATATATATATATATGCTTATTAGTTAAAACTCTAAATTGATATATATTTATAGTAATATTCTATTTATAAATTTAAATGTATGTCAATTATATTTAAAGTGGTCATTTTATAGTATATTTAAAATATTATTGTATAATGGACAATTTTCGTTTATAAAATATAGTAACTTTTGTTCTTATACAAATATGAATTTATACTTAGTATAATACTAATCTTTATATTGTAATAATAAAATACCAAAATTATTTCTCAATGTATCTGTACAATATATTCACTTTATAATGTGAATAATTATATTAATTTATAATAACTATAAAACTTATTTTTATTTAGAACTACATGTATATAAATATTATCTAGGAAATAATAAAAATAGGGTAATTTAAATAAAATATCAATATATATATATATACATATGTATTTATATTTTGTAAACAAATTAGGCCACGAATATAAATCAGTAAATGTTAACCAAAAATAACTAGAATTTAACATTTAAAACACTATGAATTATATACTTATTGCAACGGCTCGTTTAATCCAATGTTTTAATTTTATTTTACTTCTCCGTTTATTTCTTGTTTTTTTGTATCGTGTCGTTTTGTCTTACTGTTATCAAATTTATATATTTTGTTTATATATGTTATATAATTATATGTTTATATATAATTATAACTTTCTTTATATATAACCAGTAATTTAATAAACTTTTGATATATCTATCTATCAATATCGATATTATCGATTTGATAATATCCTCGATGCGCTAACCACGTAACCTCACGATTATACAGTATAGGTGTATCGTCTGTACGCAACTCAACAGTTCGTAGGACGGCCGCAGTACGTCGTTGTTCCCCGCTTAAAGTTAAGGCGTCTAGCGAATCTCCGCAACCTAGGAAATCGCCTCCGAACAGTCCTGTTCACGAACACAGTTACTCTCGCTGCGATTTTGGTTCGTCGACTATTCAATCGTTTTATCGAAATCGACGTATAATATATAGTATATAGTATATAGTTTTATAACGTAGATACATATTTACAGTTTTGGTAAACTAATAAATTTTATTTATAACTTTATAATTACTATACATTATATTTTAATAATATTTTATTGATTTATATATGATATAGTTAGATAAGTATTAAAATCGGATTTGTTCTTAATTTAATATATATATATATATATATGTACAGGATAGATATAATATACATATATCCCTATTATCACTCATACTATGATACCTGGCATCACAGAAACAGCAACTCTCTACCTCGAAGATCTCCTGATGGCTAAGATTCACGACGAGAGTGAGAAGTCCGTCACCATTAAAGCCGAAGCTATCGTTGAAGATTTGAAACATCTCAGTTAGCATCATCGCGGTCTGTCGGTCGGTCGTAAGCTACACTATAGCATCGTTATTTAGTGGTATATGTAATTGAAATAGAATGCCAGATGTTTCGTATAGCGGATGTTTCGTATAAAAATATCGGACATTTCGTATAAGAATTGCAAACGTTTCGTATAATAATTTCGTCTGATATTTGTATACGAAACTTCTGTCACCCATTGAAATATACCACGTCGGTGAATAATTCTTTATTATCTCGATATTATTTTACAAGTTCATAAATGTATACAAATTACTTTTTCAGATAGCGAAATTTATTTAAATATTATGTACATTCTTAATTAAATCATTGATTATATTATTGTATATTATAAATAAATAATATAATATTTGTAATTAGTTTGTTTAAGATTTCACTAAATTATATATATATATATATTTAGTTCTATAAGTAAAAATTGCATCTAATGAATATTAACTAATTCTACGTATGAATAGGTCCAGTTAAAGAAATAATGCTGAAAGCCTATTCCACGCGACTAGCTCAGAAAAATTCCTCACTAAAAATAGAAAAGAAAACTAAATTGGTGAAGACTATTAAGAAAACCAGGACAAATTCTAAATTTAAGATTAAATCTGAAAAGAAATCTATTAAAATGTGTGTATTTAATTTAAATATTATAATATATCATAATACCATTAATTTAGTATTATTAAATTCTATTTTAAATAAAAATAAATATATATGGTATTTAATAATATTTGTAGATATTTTGAGTTATTTCATTATATATTTATAAATATTATATTTTACTATATTTATATAAGGTATTTAAAATATATCATTAATTTTTATTAGTGTATAGTATACAATTTATATATATATAATTCAACCATTAAATAATGTAACATATGTATATGCAATTATTATAAAATTGAGTTTTATTACTTTCAACACTCTTCATTTCATAACATAATCATATTTATTCACACTAGTTATGGTGGTTATATATGTTAACTCTCAGGTTATATAACCATTGTTTATTACATAACCTACACTACAGAGAAGTGAAGCCTAACCACCTGGTTACTGATTTCTTTCCGATCAGACGCAGTAAACGCACGACCTACAAAACGCTCAAGGTCAGTTTGTCAGTGCCAACTATTGTAGTGCATTTCTAAGCGTATTTCTGAAACCGACTTTATTTAATGTTACTTTTACTTAATTCTTTCTAAGTTTATACAATCTATAAATACCAATTGTTTTCTATTATATACTTTACAATTTATTCTTATTTAAATAGCACATTTTAATAATACATTTAATTTTATATTCATATTAATATATTAGATAGTAATTATATATATAACATGGAAAATAGATTAATTGAACACATCATTTATTTAGTTTATTTATTCAATGCATCACATATATATGTAATGCATGTCACCTCGTAAACTCTGTACATACATACACAGAAAGAAAGGGATATTACTATAGAGAATTGCTTAAGAACCGGATGTCAGGATGGTCTACTAGTTAGTTGTGAATAGTATACTTAACTATATACTTAACTGATTTATATTTAGTGATTACTGCACTTTTCTATTTTACATAATTATATACTTTATAAATTATCCTTTTTATATATGATAACTAACTTTTTGTAAATAAAATTTAAATAATAATAAATTTAGAAATTACTTATATATTAAGTGTAATTCATTAAATTATTTGTTGTAATATAATTATTAATTATACAAAAAGTATTAGATGTAAAACCATACCACTCAACTAGTTATCTATTTATGTGTATTAAATATTTATTTAAATCTGTAGATTTTTTTAATATAAATTAGAAAATTTGTATCGTTAATAATGTTATCATAAGATAATAATGTTACATACGAGTATATATATTTTAAATAAATAATAAATTTTATTATATGAATTATACATTAAAATAATGCTAATATACACATATATTTCATTAATCATGGGGCTGGTATACAGATTGTTATGCATTTACTAATTTCATTTAAGATTATTGTTCATTTAAAATATTCCTATATAATTCCTAAATATAACCTTTATTATAAAATGTCTATCGTTAATAGGCGATGTAATAATAAAAACTCTAAATTTCACCAGGTCAAAGATATAGAGAATAAAGGTCGCGGCATAGTGGCCAGTAAACAGTTCAAGAAGGGAGACTTTGTAGTGGAATACAAGGGTGAACGCATCAATCTCATAGAGGCGAAGAAACGCGAGTCCAACTACTTGTCTGTCGGCTCCGGCTGTTATATGTACTACTTTAGATTAGCAGATAAATCCTATTGGTTAGTGTGCTGCACCTACGTCTGTGTTAATCTCAAGCATCGATGCGAATTACGTGATAGATTATATTTTAATTAACGCATAAGTTAACAAATTAATTTTATTTTAATAATCAATAACTATTTTTTACCAAAATCACATCGATGAGAATAGAAAGAAGTTATATCCGTATTATATATATATATATGATTTCAATAAATTAATATTATTATCATTAGTAATACATTACATCCCGCCCCCCTAGAGTATTAACCCTAATACATTACCCCCGCCGCCCCCCACACAGTATAAACCCTAATACATTACCCCCTACACCTACAGTATAGACGCTACAGACGAATCCCCGTACTACGGCCGTCTACTGAACCACGCCCGTCAAAACCCCAACTGCATCACTAAATCGCTGTTGCTAGACTGTAGCCCTCGCCTGGTGCTGATAGCCGGTCGCGACATCTCGTCGGGGGAGGAGTTGACCTACGATTACGGAGACCACGACCCCAGCGTTATGAAGAGTCATCCGTGGCTCGCCTATTGATCGCATTCATGTCGACGCATTCACCTCGGTGCTCTCTTTTTATCCGAATGCGTGTGTGTGTGTGAACGCGCGCTCGTACGTATACGTACGCGCGCCTGTATAATTAGGTTTTTTAATACGTAATATTTATAAGAAAATTTTTAATAAATATATTAATTATTATATTTCGGCGGAGCTTTATTTTGTTCCGATTATACGTAACTTTGATATATTGTAACTTTAAAAGTATAATATCATTATTCATCTTCTGCAGTAGCTCGTTGATTCATTTTCACAATATATTAGTTCTTTGAAACGTGCCCTACCATTTTGTAGATTAGAATATAGTTCATTTAGAATTTCTGTATTAATGTAACTAGGTTATATGTTTATTTATACCACTAATACATTAGATATTAAAAATATAAACTGTATATATTTAGCAAGAGAACAATTTAAGTGTGCCTATTTACTAAGTCTAATTTAAATAGATAATAGAGATAGTTGTATATAAACTGCTTTTATCCAAAGATAAATATTGACATATTTTATTTTAAATCATATTTATTAATAATTATAATTTTTATATATAGATATCAATATATAAAACTATAAATTATTCATATAAAGAATAATATTTAAAATACACTTTAATTCAACATTACTAAATAATTTGTAGATTAACTTCACCTATATTTTGTAATTATATATATATAAAAGTATTGTATAAATACTAATTATTAAATAGTATAGAAGGTTAGAATAAAGTTATCTGTATATGCATTTTATTATATCTTTATCAATTATGTATATAAATCATAGATGTATAGTTTAAAATACAAATCTAGGATATCAAAAAATTACTTTTGACCAATATATATATTAATAGTAACTAATGATATTATTAAAATAAGTTAATATACAAGATTTAAGAAATAATAATAAAATCAATTGTTTATCATAATAAATACTATCATTACATTTATTCGTCTACTATTAATGTATCCAATGTTAACATCCGGGTTTAAATTATAAATGTAAATAAACAAATAATTACATTTACTCATAGATTTATAGTTTACATGTAAACTATAAATCTATGCATTTACTTGTAGATTTAGAGAAATATTACTCTATATCTGCATTTGCTAGAGTTTTTATATTTTAATCATTAATAGAATGAATTCAATAATAACTTATTAACATTATTATATTTTTTTGAACCAATTAATTTTACTAATATTTGTTTTTAATATTGCATTAATTTTTCTATTGAATATACCCATGGGAATATACTGTATTATATAGTAGGAGAATATCGAATATGGCATCGTTTGTTTTGATAACGATTTCCGAGTTCAAATTCAAAATACTTTATTATAAAGTATATAATGTTATATACATTGTATAATTATTATACAATGTATATAACATTATATACTTTATAATAAAGTATTTTGAATCGTTGTATTATAATAATACAACGATACTTATGATTTATATGATATAAAGTTGATATTATATAAATCATACGTATCGTTGTATTATACAATGTATATAACATTATATTTTAATTTGATATATAACTTACATATTATATAAGTCTTGTAATTTAATTTAATTTATTTAGTTTATAGCTAAATAATAATAGCAACTAAATGATATTTAATAAATTTAGTAACGTATTCGAATTTAAGGGTGGTCCTCATAGAACTAGGTAAATAAAGTGTATAATTTTACATTCTAAGAATGATTCTGTCGCCAATATATACATATTATACCAAGTGTGAGACCAATTAGTCTAAACTAATATACACTTAATGAATTATTATACAGTATAACTACTCCTTTTAAGTAACCTAAATAAGTTTCATAAATTAGTCGGCACATTAAACATGAATATCTGTGTGTGTCAGATATTCATGTTTAATGTGCCGACTAACTTATGAAACTTAGATACTTATTTAGGTTAATTAAAAGGAGTAGTTATACTGTATATTATATACTACAATAATTAATATATATTATATTTAAACTTTGTTCAAATAAACTAATAATATATTGTGTATATAACACCCGACATATAATAAAATATATAACACAATATCACCATATAATAAACAAGTCGGCACATAATATGTTACGTATACTACAAGTCGTATAGTCCATTTCAATAAGTCGGCACATTTATTCAATAGGAATATATACTGAATTAATCCTGTTGAATAGTTTAGTCCGCTGTATTCATATTATATGTGCTGATAATACATACTACTAATACGATATTATTTCATGAATAAGATACTATGAAGAATGAATATTTTCTCTATTTATTATACTTTGATTTTATTTATTGAATGTGCAGTTTTAATGTGACGCCCTCCATATATATATATATATATATACATATACATAAACGAGTGTGTCTAATACATGTATATATATATATATATATATATATATTATTGTAGATACACCATTATTTTTATACATCTACCTTAATAAGTGATTATTTAGTTTGTTTATTTTCTTAATTATTTAATGTTATTTGTTGGTCTCATTCAACCAAATACATGAAGTTGCGCGATAATAAATTAGTGAAAATGTAAGATTATTCGGGCCTTTATTTAATATTATATTACAAATATATCACTGTCCTCATCTAGTATTATATATTTTCTGATAGCATCTTACGTAAATATATAATGTAGGATAAATTTTATAATGTAATCATAACAATAAAAATAGTAGTAGTAAATATTTCGAAGTGTTTGAACATGATAATATACCATATGCATATTATATGAAATAATGTAATAATAACAAAGTCTATTGCTAATAATATATATATATATAATTAAAACATTTTGTGAATTAGATTATTTCATCGACAATCGGGTACAAGTAACGAGGTGAATCAACAAATGAAGGAGGCTTCGGGGTTGCCCATTCCCCATGCGAGTCGATTAAACCCTGAAGTGTAGCGAACACGTCCAATATAGCGTATTGTGTATCATCCCTATCATCCCATATAACAATCGTATATCATCCCCTTGTCACCAACTAGAAACAATCGTCGACGTAACAAACCATCTTATCAATATAACATACACGCTCGATACTAATAAAGTAAATAAACATTAATGTACATATATGTTCTTCGTAGCATGAGGACATTTACTTCTAGGGTGGATCCTCAGTGAATTGGCTGCAATATAATTCATCAATAGTAGTTGTGGATAATATGTAAGCACAGCCTGAAGTTAATGAGAAGTTTAATTAATACTTACTTAGATAAGATATTTGTTAATGAATAACTTTATATTTGTTATTGTTTTCAACTTTTCATTTAGCTTGTTCCAGTGCTATACTAGTATAATTTATCAAATATACACTAATATTTATTCTACATTTAGGTATAATAAATACCTAGTATTAATAAACTTATGTCAGAAATAAGTGTTTACATTATTATTACAAAATTAAATGCATTTTTAGTAATGTTACAATCCAACTAATTTTAAAAGCGATTATAAAAAAGCTAATATATTTCTGTCGACATTTATATATATATATACATAAACACTTATTTTGTAAAACAATTATCTTATTTATAGTTGATATGGTATAAATATTTATACCAACAAAATCAATGTAATATGAAAGTATAGAATATAATACAAAATTGTACAGCAAATGAATGTATATTAATTCGATGTTAGTTTATAAATAATTTTTTAAATTATAAAATGGTAGTTCGGATATGCTATTTAAATTGATATGAAGCTTTTAATATTTAAATAATTAAAACAATGAATATTAACTTTTATTTATTTGATGATTAAAATATCATTATTGTCAAAATTAAGATATACAAATATCCAAATTAAGTAACAACATAAATGTTCATTAGTTTGTATATTATTTAAAACAACAATTTGAAATAGATAATTCAATTATAAATGAAAATCTGGTTTTATTAAGGATGTGGATGTAATATAGTACAAACAATATTAATAGGTCATCTCAATACATTGTTATGTATTGAATTTATAATTATCTAAACATATATTATATATGGAATTTATAAAGTATTTTTATAAGAAAGATTTTCGCTGTTCCATAATTTACGTTTTTTATTTCTATAAAATAAATAAATGACCAAAATATTTCCTACCAATTCTGATTAAATTACTGATTTCAATTATTTATGTTGATAATATATGACATAAATTAGTTAATTTTGTAAATATTATTTTAATATAATTAAAACCAATTATTATAAATTATTAATTGTATACAATTTAAATACATTTATAATATAAAATAAGAAGTTTGTATATATCATATATAGTCTAGTATAAATATTTTAAATATTTAATTAGTTAAATAATTTAAATTACGTTTATTAATAAAACAAAATAAAATCAATTTTTAATAACAAGATAATAATAAATTTAATAATGATGTAAATTAAAAAATATATTAGATTTACATAGGTCATGGTGTACACATTCATTATTATAAACATTAACAGTGATAAACAAAATATAATACAAACAAATTTTACTATAAATGTCACTATAAATAAATAAAATAATAACAAGATAAACAATAATAAATTTTATGATTTAATAATGATGTAAATTTTATAATATATTAGATTTACATAAGTCATGGTGTACAAATTAATTATTATAAACATTCAGTGATAAACAATATATAATATAACCAAATTTCACTATAAATGTCACTATAAATAAATTAATTAATTGCTGTAATTTCTTTGAATGCTAATACTAAATATTCTCATTCCTGAGACCAGTATTTTCATTGTTCTCCACTGTATTTAAGAGTTAATATTAGGTAACTGTCAAATATGAAGAGATTTAAATTAATTGTCTTATTACTACATCACATATTCTATTTATTAAGTTATACAATTTTAATTAAATAATAAAATGAATACTCTTCTCCATTAGGTGGTGTTCTAACTTGCGATATTTATGTCTCTAAACATTAAATACATTTGTTTATGTTTGAGTATTTTATACAATACTATAACATAGATATTCTCATTAAAAAATATAATATTAATAATAAATAAATGGGGAATTAGTATTAAGGGGGTACTGAAATATGATGTAATGTAAAGTATATGGTTTATTAATAATAGTTAATATCTTATTATAAACAATTATAAATATGTAAATATAATAAAGATCAAATAATGTCTACTTTAAAACTCAATTATAGAATCATATTCATTCGAATTTTATGTATTTCCCAGTGTTTATTTATCTAATAGTATTTTATCAGACAACAATATTGATTAATTGCTTGATATAGTTGAGGTCATTTTTTCTTAATTTATATTGCATATAAAAATAATGAATTATTAAAAATTATAACTTGTATTGTAGTATATTGTTCATACAATTATATATATATATTACAATATTTATTAAAATAAATAATTATGTAAATCGATAATAAGTTAATTAAAATTAATTTAATTATTTAATTTATTTCTCTATTTTATAAGTAGAATCTTCTAAAAATGTATTGTATATTTAAAAAAAAATATACCTACTTAAAAAATGTCAGATAATTATTTATCGTAATATACTAAACTAGATTTAATATATATATTTAATATATATAATGACAGAAAAATAGGGAATGCATAAACTTGATTTAATATTAATGTAAATTATTAGTATGTTAATGGGATATCGCCATGGGACGGCCATTTTGTTGAATTTACATGTATAGGGAACGCATTGCCTCGTTTATTGAGTGTTTCGAAAAAATCTTCATTGCATTTAAAAAAAACAATTTTTAATATATACACAAACATAGAAAACAAATTATTCCAAGTAAAACGCATTTGAAAAATCAACAATTAATAAATTCAATAAAATTCAAATATATTATAAAGTAATAAATGCTAAATCAGCTAATATAAAATCAATATTTTAAAGTAATAGTTTTATATTTTCTTATCAATGTTATTTTTATAAAATTTAAATATATATATTATATGTTATATAATAATTGTAATACCTATGCTAATGTTATTTTTTTATTATATCAGAGTGTAAAAAAATTATGTATTCAGCTAATATAAAATCAATATTATAAAGTAATAGATTTGTTATCTATATATAAATGTTATATTTATAGAATTTACATATTAGATATAAAACATTATTAAAAATAAAAATGTATATTAGTTTTGAATGTAGATTTCAAAATGAATAATTTATTTTATAAATAAAATAAATGAAAATAATCCAATTTAAAATTTTTTTAAATTGTGATTTAATTATATATATATAAAACATTATATAACATTTTATATTAGTTTTGAATGTAGATTTCAAAATAAATAATTTATTTAAAAAAGTAATGCTATAAAAGATGCTTTTTATGCTATTTCTAAACTGATTTCATCTATAATTTTTGCAGTTAATAAAATAAATGAAAATAATCCAATTTAAAATTTTGTTAAATTGTGATTTAATTATATATATATAAAACATTATATAACATTTTATATTAGTTTTGAATGTAGATTTCAAAATAAATAATTTATTTAAAAAAGTAATGCTATAAAAGATGCTTTTTATGCTATTTCTAAACTGATTTCATCTATAATTTTTTCACAGTTACTAAATAACATTTCATTAATCAATATTACATAGTAATACAAAATATTTTTTTTGTGATTTTTAATAATTTATCCACGATCCCCTTAATAAACTATATAATAGTAAACAAATTTAAAATACTGTTATTTATAAAATATAATTTATACTATCTTGTCTTTTAAATATACTTTATTATGGGGGATATGCAATGTAGCCGTCGAATTCACAAGGGGTCTTCTATAAGCGTGGCTATATAAAAAATACTATAAATGCTAATTCGATTATATAATATTGTAGATAGTTTTTTATAGAGTTATTTTATTTAATTTGAATATTTATGTTAGTTATTTTATTTGCATGCGTGACTCGTGTTTATTTAAATGTTACACGTAAATAGATAAGTGGAAATGGGTGGTCTTATAAAAAGTTACTGGTCACTGAATATTGAATATTTTAAATTAATTTGTAGCAGGGTTGATGGTTTTTTCGGTTTTTACGTAAAAACCAAAAAACCCTGTTTTTATCGGTTTTTATCGGGTTTTAACGGTTTTTATCGGGTTTTATCGGTTTTTATGGTTTTTACGGTTTTTACAATACAAACAAGTACAAATTATAATTTTTTCATAACAAAAAATTAACTAAATTGTATTATTTTCATTATAATTTTAAATATATAGACATCACATAATGGAAGAGTTGGAATAGTAGAATATATTATTTTTGATTGTTACGAGTATATTATATATATTAAAAAAAAATATTAAATATTATCAAGCCTATCAAATATTATTTAATACTATTATATTATTGTTATCATAAAATAGATTATTAGCTATATGTAATTAAAGTGGTCTTGAATCAATAACAGGGTTGATGGTTTTTTCGGTTTTTACGTAAAAACCAAAAAACCTGGTTTTTATGGTTTTTTCAAAATAAACAAGTACAAATTATAATTTTTTCATAACAAAAAATTAACTAAATTGTATTATTTACATTATAATTTTAAATATATAGACATCACATAATGGAACATAATTATTATTCAACATTATAATAAATTTAATAAGTTCCTCAGTTAAAAACCATTATTGTTAAATAATTATAAATGAATAGATATCATTTTTATAGCTATTTAAATAAAAATATTATATCAAATGTAATTATATAATATGATTACATTTGATATTATATTTTTGATTCATATTTATAACATTTAATTTGATAATATAATAGTTAAAAATATTATAGTTATTTTATTTGCGTTTAGAGTATTTCAGCTATAGCCACACCCATAGTCCCACCCCTTTTGAAATCGCCGGCTACAGTGTCTGGTAACCGTTACAATATACTAAAAATTGTAGTCTAAAATAGTACTTTACTTAAGTTTGGTAATATTTGGATATTACATATAAATAACTATTATTAATAATAATGTATTATCATAAAAACTATGATTTAAAAGTTAAATTAATTTGGTAAAAAACGTAAAAACCGACGAAAAAACCAATTTGAAAAAACCAATTTTAAAAACCGAATCAACCCTGCTTTTAAAGCAGTGCTTTACTTCATATTATTTAGTAAAATGATTAAGTTTGGTAATATTTGGCTATTACATATAAATAACTATAATTAATAATAATGTATTATCATAAAAACGATATATTTTTACATTTCAATATATAAATAATTCATAATTAGAATATTCTGCCTAATGGTGGCGTAATTAAATTTGTTATCACATAATCATTGTATCGTAGGCATGTAAGTGTAATTAGATGAGAGTCCTACCCACTCACTGATATAACATATAATGTAGGCAATTATAACTTATAATTTAAAAGTTAAATTAATTTGTTAAAAACCGTAAAAACCGTAAAAACCATAAAAACCATGGTTTTTACAACTTGAAAAAACCGTAAAAACCGACGTAAAAACCCATTTGAAAAAACCAATTTTAAAAACCGAATCAACCCTGATTTGTAGTATAGTATATTCACAACATATAGCTCTAATTTATTTTTGTTATTAAAAAATCTAAAATGAACCTAATATATATTAAAAATAAGATAAACTAAGTATGAATAATAATCTATTTAATTTATGACAATTTTACTAATATTTTTAAGTTGAGTGCATCATTTAAGTAAATAAGGACCTATATAAGTGTATAAAAAGTATATAAATAAAATAGATAGATATATATATATATATAATATATATATATATGTGACAAGTTTTTTTTTATTAATATTTTTGTTGAAAAAATATCCAATATTCTAATATTACATATATAAAAAAGACAACGTCCTTAATATATAAACATACTATTTAATATTAATATTATGCAAAACAAAATAAACCAATATTAATTAACATTCAATTATTTTTTCTAGAATCCTATAGGATGCCTTAGGGAATATATATATTCCCTTTATATTACACATATTTCAGTATAATTAATACAAATATCTGGATTCAAATAAATACAAAATTATTTGTTAAAAATTCATTAGATAGAATTAATAAAGATACATTTATTAGTGATTAGTATAATATATATATATATATATATATATATATATATATATATATATATATATATAGATTAATGATAGACAACAACTTAAAATAACCATTTGATTTAGCTCAATATCAATCCGTAATTATAGAGTAATTTTCATCCAGAAGTCTGTATAAATAAGCAATGAATGGTGAGCATATTTAATTTATTATATTTAATAATAGAAAAATAATTGATAGCAAATATAGTTTGAATGCATAATTAATGCGTATAATTATCATAAAGTTTAGTAAAATTACTTATAAAGAATCTGTAATTAATAACATATGGTTTCTAGATTGTCATTATTAGAGTAACTATTGTTCCATGCGATGACACTCTCTTAAACCTATCACACTTGCTAATCTAGTTTAAACGTTCGCTGTGAGGTGTGTATAGTATGTGTGTGTGGGGGAATGTAAATACAGGGCATAGCATGGTTTAACTTTAGAATCAACTCTATCGATATAGCTCTCAGTGGTTCAGTATGTCTAACTTGTCAATTTTAAGTTTACTTTGCTGTTTCAGAAATTCCATTACACTTTGTGTCCTGATAGTGATGTAGTGGATTAGTAGTGAAGCGTAGCGGTGGTAGTAATTATAAAATAATAATATTAATTAATAATACTTTTATATATTAAACAAAATATTATTTATATATTTATGAAGTGCCTGATATAAATTATTATTGTTATTACGTAAAGCTATGCGCTTAGGATGTAATATTAATTATATAAGCTCATTATCTTTGATGTTATCGTCGTCACCAAAGTTACAGGGCGGTTACACGTGCCATCATTATAACTAGAGTCAGGTATTAATTAGTGTTTTCATAGATAAGTACTGGATACATAGGCGAGATTAGCATTCTTGAAGCCTCATCAACTATTATATACAATAACTTATATTATGTAATATTAATATTTTGTTATCGGTGAATTTTAATACGGTAACCTTAAATATATCACAGAGGTGTAAGTAAACAAAGATAGGGTATAAGGACGCAGATAATGGTGAAGAGTATAAATGAATACCTATTCAAAATTATAAGAAAATATATAAAAATTAAATTATTTATTTTTATTATTAATTATCAATCATATATATATATATATATATCATGTATAAGTTCTGAACATTTAGAATTATATTAATTAGAAGCTCTATAAAAAAAATATTGTATATGGTAATAAATTAATAATATATATATATATATATATAATTAGCATTACTTTCCTATATATAACAAGCAGCTGATAATGTGGTTACATTACATTAATGGTAGAATGCAACTTCTGAAATTTGAGAAAAAAAATTGTGTTTACATTTTTTTGTATGATCATTAAAATATTAAATATTATCTAATGTAAACTATAACTATAAAACAAACACTTTTAAAAGTATATCATTTAAATAAATTATAATAATTAAAAACAAAATTAATTTAATTTAATAATCGTCATAATTTAATGAATATAATATCGTTTTTAGAATTTTAAAATCTAAAATAAATAATATTATATATAGATTTAAATAATCAACATTCATAGATGGCTCTTTATCTATAATAACATAATTTGATAAGTTATCGTCTATTTATATATATCATAAATTTTTCATAATTGTATTGTTAGAATTGTATCTTTAGAATATATTTACTTAGAATTTTTAATTTTTCAACAATTTCTCTCATTCAAACTCTATTAACTCATTAAATAATGCTCTAAATTAATTTACAATTTTGGATAATTTTTAATATATAAATTTACACTATATTTGCATTTTTAAAATGTTATATCTAATAAAAATTTTATTATAAAATTCAAAATATTCAAGTTTTCGTTTATTTCAAAATAATATAGATTAGTTAAAACATAATTTATATTAAATATTTTCTTTCATATTTTATATAAAATGCAAATAATAAAGATCTATATAATATCTATCATTTTTTTATATATTGTATTGAATAATTAAATTGAAAATAATATAATACACTTTTAGTAGATTACTATTTTCCTATTAAATATATATGTAAAAATCTATTTATAGAATATAGGTCGCACCTACCCATAAGTGAATACCACAGTGAAAAATAGCTAAATTCTGTACAAATTAAAATAAATTTTAATATGTAATATTCATTAATGATATTTTATTTAGTATCTGTTAACACATTTTCCATTAAATCAGTAAATAGCATATTTTATAGCTCATTATTATAAAATACATATTAACTTATGATTATATAACATCTAATATATTATATTAATATGGAAACATAAAATTATTATTTTATAATATTTATTTTATATTAGCTAAATACATACATAAAATTATTACTTTATAATAACATTGATTTGGTGAATTTTAATCGCTGACATTTCAAATACATATTACTCGGAATGGTTTGTTTACTACCTATATGTATAACACTGTCAGATAATACTAGTATAGCTATATAATGTCAGGTACAGCTAGTACCTATATAATTTCTGTTTCTATATATAAAGATGTAATATGAAGAAAAATTCACTAATATAATTAAAATAATTACTAATGTATACATTTCTGTATATTTATGTCTATTGTTATGTATAACATTTTATTATTTTCATATAATAAAAATGATTTTTAACAAATTATAAATTGAATCGATCTAGAAATACCATAAAAACATTATTTTATGTATTGAAAAATAATTGATTATGTACTTTATTTATAAATATCAAACAAACAAATATTTAATATACATAAGTATATATATATATATATATATATATATATATATATATATATATATATACTAGGGTGGGTGGCGGCGTTGCCCGTGAATTAGATTATTTTAGGTGTGGGTGTAATGGGTTAGTTGAGACCATTGGGTCTTTTTTAGATTTTTATATAATGTTTTCTAGCAGTCAGTGTGCCGTTATTTATCTTTTTTTTATATTAATGAAAAAATCCAATCTAACCACAAATGTGAAAATAACAATATAAATAAATATTATTTTATAGGCTCACTCGGGAAGTAATGCAGCTAAAAAAAACCACCAATATTAAAACTTAATCCAATTAACAACAACAATTAAAATAACTAATACTCCAAATATCACACATATATCACTATACTTTTATAGACTCACTCTGGAAGTAGTGCAGCTAAAAAAACCTACACAAATTAAAACTTAACCCAACCTAACCACAACTGTGAAAATAACTAATACTCAAAATATCACTTAACACACATACACACATATCACTATACTTTTATAGGTCCACTCTGGAAGTAATGCAGCTAAAAAAACTATCAATATTAAAACTTAACCCAACCTAACCAAAACTGTGAAAATAACAATATAAATGAATATGCTTTTATAGGTCCACTCGGTAAGTAATGTAGCTAAAAAAACTACCAATATTAAAACTTTAAAAATATATATATACAAATTATTTTAAAAATATATATATATATATATATATATATATATATATTTGTATAGACTCACTCAGTATGTAATTCATATATAATTATAGAATAGATTTTAGAAAAAATATTTTTTTATAAATCTATATTTTGTTCTTTGACCATATATATGATGACATTTGGCGAAATATTAAAACCGAGATGGAAACCCTATTATTCATATTTTCATGATTTTTCTGATTTTATTACATGTATTTTCGTGCTCCTAATCTGATGAATTCATAATTTATACGAAAAATTTACCGGAAGTCGGTCAAATAGAATATTCTAAAATCATGTATTTTTCACTTTTTCGGCCGTAGTTCGAAGAATATTAAACATAAGAAGTCACAATTTATCAAAGTATATTCTATTTTAATTAACTATTTAATAAAGTTAAAATTATTGAAATCGATTAATTATTGTAGATTTTGAATTTTTACATCAACTATGTTTAATAATGTATGTTTACATGGCGTAGATAGGAAATAATTAATATAAACTCGTAACGTAAAAAATATTAACTCGATTTTACTCGTTCTTGAATTTCACCTCAGTAATACGGGTAAATAAATTCCGATTTACCAATTTTTATTTAGATATTCAAACCGGAAGTACCATTTCGTAAATCTACGTAATGTATTCGAAATTAAAGAAACTCATTTTTACGAAATTATTTACGATAAAATTCTCCACGATAATGTTTGTTATTAAAAATTTGCGTCGAATTTAAATTTTTCGATTACGTAAATCGATCAAAAAATGACACTATTTAACGATTATTGGTATCGCGTGAATACATATTCAAAAAAGTAAATCATTCATGTTACTCCCGCTGCCCCACTTTATCTCCCGACGTTTTCCTTACGTTTTCCTTACTGCGAATTTTAATTATTTGAATTTATACAAAATATAAAATATTAAATTTTAACGATAAAAACCCAAAATACTACCAGAAATATTGCCCGTAGATGAAAATGAGTGTGCGCATACTATGTATTCCTAAACATATTTCGGGTATCTAACCTCATATATATACATTGGCAAAAAAAAATTTCAAATCGAGCATTATTTGAATTTAAGTATACACTTTGTTGAGATTTATGACGGAAAAAGACTTTTATGGGCAAGAGATTTTGAAAAATTTTGAAAAAAAATCATACGTCAATTTAATAAAATTATTTTCCTATCCGTTAACGTCGAGGTGGGGACGGCTCGGCCTGCGGCCTCGGCGTACGAGCCCGCCGCGCACCTCCTAATTAAAGTATGTTTAGACGAATATATATATAGACTAGGTTACTTTTTTCCCGGATCAAGGGCTAACGCTCCTTGTAGGACAACTTTTTTACTAAAGCAACTAAACTTTATTACTAAAACGTAACTACTTTATTACTAAAAGAATGCTACTTTAGTACTAAAAGAACTAACATTTATTACGAAAAAAAATAAACTTTATTACTAAAATGTAACTACTTTATTACTAAAATGTAACTACTTTATTATTACTAAAAAGTAACTTCTTTATTACTAAAATGTAACTACTTTATTATTACTAAAAAGTAAATTCTTTATTACAAAAATGTTACTACTTTATTATTACTAAAAGTAACCTCTTTATTACTAAAAAGTAACTACTTTATTACTAAAATACCAACAAAAATTAAAACTTAACCCAACCTAACCACAACTGTGAAAATAACAATATAAAAAAATATGCTTTTATAGGCTCACTCGGGAAGTAATGCAGCTAAAAAAAACCACCTAAAATTAAAACTTAACCCAACCTAACCACAACCTTGACAATATACTTTTATAGGTTCACTCGGGAAGTAATTCATCTAAAAAAAACCACCAAAAATTAAAACTTAACCCAACCTAACCACAACCATCAAATATACTTTTATAGGTTCACTTGGGAAGTAATGCAGCTAAAAAAAACCTACCAAAATTAAAACTTAACCCAACCCAAACCCAACCCACCCAAACCCAAACCCAAACCCAAACCAAACCCAAACCCAATCCAAACCCAAGTGCCCAAGATACCTTTTATAATTTATTCGATACAATTACAATTATTAAAATCGAATTATTAATATAGATTTTGAATTTTCTACATGATAAAATAATTATAATTTCATGTTTTTACATGGTGGAGATAGGAAATGTACTTTTGTAAAATCATTTATGAGGTAAATAATCTTAGTAAATGCATCGCGGATGGTTACATTAATATCTACTCATCACACTTAACATTATAGAATAGAAATTAATATTTTTTTTTTTTTATAAATTTCAAATTATTTTCTTGACCATTAGTACGATGAATTTTTGTGAAATATTAAAACTCGATCCGTACCCTAAATTCTTCATATATTAATGGTTTTTCTAATTTTATATTAGGTACTTTCGTCCTCCGCATCCGTTGAATCTATAATCAAGGTGAACGCGTTAACGGAAGTCGGTCAAATTTACCACTCTAAAATCACGTATTTTTCACTATTTCGGCCATAACTCGAAGAATATTAAATATTAGATATCACGATTTATAACACGATATTATATTTTAATTATATATTTAATAAAGTTAAAATTATCGAAATCGAATCATTATCGTTGATATTGATTTTTTACATCACCTAATACGTTTAATAATTTATTTTTACATGGCGGAGATAGGAAATAATTATTATAAACTCATTAAACCGAATAACTGAAATCTAGTACGTACAATATATATTAATACTCGTCATAAATGTTATTTTTATAATTATATCTATATATCATCGATTTTTTTAACCGATACGAATATTATAAATTTAAATTTTTACATGGTAGAGATAGGATATTTTTTTTTATAAACTCGAAATTTAAATTTAACGAAATCTATTATTATTAGGGTTCGGGTAATATTAGTATCGGGCGAAAAAAATGCGTATATAACGTATTTTATGTCGTCCGTATACGCGATATAAGATCGCCCGTAGAATTTTTACGTTAACGAAAATATTTCGTAATTTTTTTTTTCACGGCGGAGATACGAAATTTTTTTTATAAACTCGAAATTTAACTTTAACGAAATCTAGTATTATTAGGGTTCGAATAATATTAGTATCGGGCGAAAAAAATGCGTATATAACGTATTTATAACGTCCGTATACGCGCTATAAGATCGCCCGTAGAATTTTTACGTTAACGAAAATATTTCGTACATTTTTTTTTAACGGTGGAGATAGGACATTTTTTTTTATAAACTCGAAATTTAAATTTAACGAAATCTAGTATTATTAGAGTTCGAGTAATATTAGTATATGGCGAAAAAAATGCGTATATAACGTATCTAACGCTCCTTGTAGGAAAACTTTTTTACTAAAGCAACTTTATTATTAAAAATTTACTTTTTAACTAAAACAACTTTATTACTAAAAAACCTATACAAATTAATTTTTTTTACTAAAGCAACATTACCGTTACTTTATTACTAAAAGAACTACACTTTATTACTAAAAGAACTAAACTTTATTACTAAAAGTAGTAACATTATTACTAAAAGAACTTTGTGACTTTTTTACTGGTCAAGGGCTAACGCACCTTGTAGGGGAACTTTTTTACTAAAGCAAATGTATTACTACAAATTTACTTTATTACTAAAACAACTTAGTTACTAAAAGAATTGTATTACTAAAACAACTTTATTACTAAAAAAAACCTACATAAATTAAAAATTAATCCAACCTTAACAGTGAACATAACTATGACCACACACATACACACACATATCACTATACTTTTATAGGCTCACTCGGGAAGTAATGCAGCTAAAAAAACCACATACAAATTAAAACTTAACCCAACCTAACCACAACAGTGAAAATATACTTTTATAGGTTCACTCGGGAAGTAATGCAGCTAAAAAAAACCACCAAAAATTAAAACTTAACCCAACCTAACTACAACCGTGAAAATCTACTTTTATAGGTTCACTCGGGAAGTAATGCAGCTAAAAAAAAATCTACCAAAATTAAAACCTAACCCAACCCAAACCCAACCAAACCCACCTAAACCCAAACCAAAACCCAACCCAAACCCAAACCCAACCCAAATCCAAACCAAAACCCAAACCCGGGAAGTAAACTCGGGAAGTAATGCAGCTAAAAAAAACCACCAAAAATTAAAACTAAACCCAACCTAACCACAACCGTGAAAATCTACTTTTATAGGTTCACTCGGGAAGTAATGCAGCTAAAAAAAACCTACCAAAATTAAAACTTAACCCAACCAAACCCAACCCACCCAAACCCAAACCCGGGAAGTAAACTCGGGAAGTAATGCAGCTAAAAAAAAACCACCACAAATTAATACTTAACCCAACCTAACCACAACCGTGAAAATCTACTTTTATAGGCAAACTCGGGAAGTAATGCAGCTAAAAAAAACCTACCAAAATTAAAACTTAACCCAACCCAAACCCAACCAAACCCACCTAAACCCAAACCCAAACCCAAACCTAAACCCAATCCCAACCCAAACCCAAACCCAACCCAAACCCAAACACAACCCAAACCCAAACCCAAACCCAACCCAAACCCAAACCAATAATGCAGCTAACAAAACTTTTTTTAATTTATACCAGGATATTATATTTTAATTATCTATGTAATAAATATAAAATTATTAAAATCGAATCATTATTGTGGATTTTGATTTTTTACATCACCTAATAATTTTAAGAATTTATTTTTACGTGGCGGAGATAGGAAATAATTATTATAAACTCGTTAAACTGAATAACTGAAATATAGTACGTATGATATATATTTATAATAGTTAGTAATCTTATTGTTATAAGTATATCTATTTTATAAAGATATATTTTGTTTGTAAAATTTTAAAATATAATTAATTAATATAAATATAATAATTAATAGCGATTAATATAATAACTTATTTGATAATATTTATATTATTTTATTATATTAATAGTATAGTAATACTAAAATAATTAAAACATATCTATATATATCTATAAATATCAAGTAAATAGAATTTAATATTTTTATAAATATATAATTTGTTTATAAAATATAAAATTATAAATATAATTATATATATTTGTTAATAATAGTTACCCTAATTAATTATTCGTATATATTTATATTATTTTATCATATAGATAGTATAATAATAATAAAATAAGTACAAAAAACTATATAATAATATAAAATAATAAGTTAATAGAATATAAATATTTATAAATTTCTAATTGTTGTTATAAATTTATAAATTTATAATATAATTAAATGTATTAGTTCATAATATTTACACTACTATACTTTTCGATAATATTTAAATTATTTTAGTATCTAGATATTATATTATTATTAAAATAAGTAAAAAATAATGAAATTATATTAATTATAGTATAAATTATAAAGTTACAAATATGGAAATCCAATGATTATTATAGATTATCTATGTTTTACATTATACAAATATTATAAAATCAAATTTTTACATGGTGGAGATAGGAAATGTACTATTTAAAGACATTTATGTGGCGAATAATCATAGTAAATGCATATCGGATGGCTACATTTATATCTACTCATTACCGTTAACATTATAGAATAGAAATTAGAATTTTTTTTTTTTATAAATTGCAATTTTTTTTCTTGACCATTTGTATGATGGAATTCGGTGAAAAATTGAAATCGAGCTGGACACCCAATTATTCATATATTAATGGTTTTTCTCAATTTATTATAGCAACTTTCGTACTCCGCTTCCGTTGAATCTATAATCGAGGTGAACGCGTTACCGGAAGTCGGTCAAATTTACACCTCAAAAATCACGTATTTTTCACTATTTCGAAGAATATGTAATATTATATATCACAATGTATACCACGATATTCTATTTAAATTATCTATGTAATAAAATTAAAATTATTGAAATCGAATCATTATTGTGGATTTTCATTTTTTTACATCACCTAATAATTTTAAGAATTTATTTTTACATGGCGGAGATAGGAAATAATTATTATAAACTCATTAAACCGAATAACTGAAATCTAGTAAGTACGATATATATTAATACTCGTCATAAATGTTATTTTTATAATTATATCTATATATTATCGATTTTTTTACGCGATACGAATATTATAAATTTAAATTTTTACATGGTAGAGATAGGACATTTTTTTTTATAAACTCGAAATTTAAATTTAACGAAATCTAGTATTATTAGGGTTCGGGTAATATTAGTATCGCGCGAAAAAAATGCGTATATAACGTATTTTATAACGTCCGTATACGCGATATAAGATCGCCCGTAGAATTTTTACGTTAACGAAAATATTTCGTAATTTTTTTTTTCACGGCGGAGATAGGAAAAAAAATTTATAATCTCGAAATTTAAATTTAACGAAATCTAGTATTATTAGGGTTCGGGTAATATTAGTATCGCGCGAAAAAAATGCGTATATAACATATTTTATAACGTCCGTATACGCGATATAGACTCGCTTACCTATCCTCGCCATAGCGAATTTAAAAAATTTAATTTTTTTAAAAATATCCTCGATCAATAAATAAAATAAACAAATATATAAATATATAAAATATATATAATTATAACCGTATAATATATACTCATTACTCACTAATTATATGGTAATTATATACACATATTATTACGGTTTTATTATCTATAGATTATCTATATATTATTTTTGTAGAAAAATTTCGAAAATTCGTCGATATGGCTCGCTGCGCTCGCTCGCAAAAAAATGTCAAGTGACGACGACTACGAAAACAAACATTTAAGCGCTTTAATATATATGTAGATTATATAATCAATAAAATAAGAAACATATAATTATTACTTATTTGTTTCATTCTTAAGGACATACAGACACAAACCTATCCTAAAGGACATACTAATAGATAGGTGAACATATCCTCGTCGAGACATACAGACACACCGACTAACTCGTCCTTGGTGTGAAGTTCTAGAGCGGAGCGCAGAGCCTCCCGAAGATAGGCGTTCTTACGGCTGAAGTCAGTAACGAGGTCTGTCAGCTGACACAGTTCATCTAGATTCATCATCAACTCATTCTTATGCTGTGATTTATCAACGAAGCTATTATATGGTATAGATATATTTGATATATTAGATGTTCTATTTGATTTGTTATTTAAGGGTTCCATTATTTTTGGCAAACCTGTTTTTATCAGGGAAAATGGCAAAAACGTCCAAAACATATATTTACCATGTTAATTTACGGCAAACACTAGTAATAACCTATGTAAAATATGAAATATATGAATATTTATGTGGTAAAGATAAGAGATTTTTGTTCACTAAAAGTAAGATAAATTCTGAATTAAATAAGAGAATGAATAAATTTTTTTATGATAATTATAGAATGATGAGACCTAAAAACATTAATTTTAAAATAACAACATTTCTAGTAATCTCCAGGAATTCCTAGTAACTATGTTTTAATTATAATTGATACTTGATATATATTTATGAAGAGATATATATTATGATTAAGTTCTAAAATTTCATATAAATTTACCGAGATCAAAAGTTATGGAGAATCAAAGAATAAGTTTAAAATAAAAGAGTAGTAATATCAGTTTTTAAAAAAAGTTATAAATATATTACTAACATTTAAATCTCTATTTTTAAACGGTTGTATTTATAAATTCTTATTTATGACACAGTAGTTACTTTTATGCATTTAGCCATATATCATTTTAAAGATAAACCATTACATTAACTGATTTTTATATATCATTTTTAATAAAAAATATATTTATTTCAAAAATCACATATTTCCTTTTGATGATAATTTTAATTAAATAAATATTTGTTTTTAAAATTATATTAAAAAAAACAAACGGCGTTTACCCTTAAGGGGATTCGCGGCACCATCATTTTGTTGAAAATAAATATTGTTTTTTATTTGAGTAAAGTATTATTTAATATATATTTTATATCCTCTGTAACTTTTAGAGCATATTTATATATATAAATGATACAATTTGATAGTTTAGTATATGACCTATTTGGTAAATCTCTTTTTTAAGGCTATGTGCAAAATAAATTAATTTATAATTTTTTTTATTATGATTGAATTTGATTATTTAATATATTATTTATTAGATGTGAAATTTTTGAATGTAATTATTGCATATAAGTGTTAAAAAAAAGGCTTTTAAAATATCTACTTTATAAAAATAATGAGGAAAATATAATTTGTTTCGAAATAAAATATCAACTTTTTCAATTATACATTTATAGGGTTGTATTTTACAGAATTTAAAACGGTTTTTAGCATTCGATAAAATTATTTTGATAAATACAAATACGTCAAAGGTTATGTTTATATTTACAATAGTTTCATTGGTCGAGTAAGAATGACAGGTATTAATTTATAGCATTATTTTGAAGAAAGAATTTTATTATTTTATAATTATGCCTCTCCACGCTAACCGCTCACAAAAGGAAAACTTCAAGAACCGCAAGGTATGATTATATAATGTATTATTTGTTTATTATATTAGTGTATAGATGATAATAATAAATTTTGAATTATATATGATAATATATGATAATGTAATAATTATTATTAATTTCAAAGTGAATCCATTTTTATTTTATTTTATTTTATAATTTGAATTCTCAAAATAATAATTTAATAATTATATTGATATAGTTTGTACATAAGATATTATTTGTTTATTATTTTAGTGTATTGATATATGTAGAATTATAATTTATACAAATTCTAATCATATATGATAAAATATGTAATTATTATGAATACAATGTGATTCCCTTTGATTTCCTATGAATATAATTTAGAAATATATGTATTGAATTTATATATTTCTTTAATAAATTATTTATTAAATTCTAAATAATCTAATAATCTAATTCTACTGATAGTTTATTATTTATAAATATAATATAGTTTATTTATAAATATAATATAGATTCTTATTTATAAAATATTGTGTAATAAAATATATTTAGTCTAATATAATTTTAAATAATCTAATAATCTAATTCTATTGAGTTTATTATTTATAAATATAATATAGATTCTTATTTATAAAATATCGTCTAATAAAATATATTGAGTCAAATATAATTTATAATTCTAAATAATCCAATAATCTAATTCTATTGTATTGATAGACTTTGGTTCAAATTTGTTCGATAATAAAAGGTCCATGAACAAGAAGCGATACGATTCGGAAGAGTTTCACGCTAATAGAAAAAGTCGACTTATAGACAAGTCGTCCTATGCATCAGGACATTTTTAATTATAAATAAAAATATATTTATTAAATGATTCTTATTATTATGAAATAGAATTTATATATATCATTTATAATCAATAACTTATAAATAATTAAAACTAAGTTGATTTTTTCTTATTCAAATGACTACTACTCAGTCAATAATTTACAGATTTCAATAATGTATTCAGAGAATGTATATCGTATAACAATACATAATTAATTTTGGACACATACAAATTTGATTGGTCAACAAAAAAAATGGTCCGAAAAATTACCAAATTTTGGCCAACAAATTCTTGACCAACCCAAAAAAAATGGGATTTTCATACCAGTAATTATTGTAGAACCATATAAACTAAATAAGATACAATTTATTTTAGAATGATTCATTCATTATTGAATGAGGAGATGTAGTTAGGGTAATGGTATTTTTCCTATTATTATACATTAGAAATGGGTGAGTTAAAATATGATTATATTTTTATTTTAACAAAAAAAATTTATTGCATATTTTCCATGTTTAATATCTTATTTATATATTTGTAAAATTTCTCTAATTATTTTTGAGTATTTATATCAATATAAAGTGTTTTTATAAGCGTAATCGATATAACAATTATTTGAAATTGACAGGAAATGTATTAATATATTAGGTATTTTTGTAAATACATGTCACATTTAATTGTATAGTTCAATATCGTATACAAATATTTTACAAAAAAAATTTCTATATTTACATTAGCATAGATTATAAATACAATCCATATATTTAATGAATACATAATGTATATATAACAAGATATCATTGGTTGAAAAGAGACACTTGCACAGAAAATTTAGAAATGCGTTTTTTCTATAATTATCTCTGTCTACCTAGAAATATAACGTTATATTTTTGTATTTATTTTATATTATTCATTATTTATTTTTTATAATACTTTATAACTATTATTAAACTATTACTATAAATATAAATTTATATTATTCTATTTTATAACCTCTATAGTATAGAGTCTATACATATATTTATTTGTATATTGCATTATAATATATATTTGAGTACTCTATATTAGTACTAATTATTATTATGTCAGTGTTGTTTATAACCATTATATTTTAATTGTCATTTATATATATATATTTTATAATCTTTTGTGATGATTTGTTTTAAAAAAACTTGGAATGTCATTTTCTCAAGTTTCTACTTTTTCACTTAGTAACCACATATAAATGCCTACTACTTTTTTAATTTGTATTATTTTTATCTGAAATTTGTACTGTAAATGTATAACATATATTTTATATTAATTAAATAAATGATATAAACTTGCATTTTAATGAACAAAATAAAAAATAAATATTTAACTAATTGATACTAGTTTTTTTACATCATTTTAAATTATATAATAACTACATTTATAGATCCTATATGTTGAATGAAAGTATTAGTTGAATAAAAAAAAAATTAAGTAATTATCTCTATTAGTTATTATCCTTAGCATTTTTAGATAGAGCTAAAATAGCATTGTTTAGAATCTAAACTTTAGATGAACGCGCGCTTCCCCCTTAAGGCCGCACATAGCGTATAGCATACATAGCATATATTAAAATGGCGTAAATAATAGAAAAATACTCATATTTTAAACGTATAATATGATATCTATAAAGTTAATATTTTTAAATAATTTAAATGTAGTGTTATATGCGATCTAAGATGTCAACTAGCGACATATATAATTAATGGATTGATATCAAATGAACGCATTGGGTGTAAAATACGCATTATATTACAACGTAATTGAGATTACATCATTTATTTGTTTAATTTCAAAATGCCAAGACAAATTAGGAGATCGATTGCCGGACTAGTTAACAAGGATACAAATGCATATGATAATATAATATAATATAATATAAATATTATAAGAATAACATCATAGGGTATATTAGTGTGGTATTCTGTTATATTATAATATTAGAAATTAATAAATATAATAAAAACAAATTATTTTCTTGTAAACAAAATGTATTTTCTTTTTTAAAAAATGTCATAAATATAGCTTATTATACAAATTATTTTCTTGTAAAAAAAAATGTATTTTCTTTTTTTTTAAATGTCATAAATATAGCTTATTATGTGTCATTAATAATGACTCATTATTGGTAATATAATATAAATATAATAAAAATAACTTTATGGATATATTAGTGTGGTATTCTATTATATTTTAATACTAGACATGTAGTCAAAGATACAAATAATAAACATATATAATAATATATAAAATAAATGTAGTAAAACTTTAAACTCAATTTACTAAGAATATTGATTTTAATTTATTTATTTTAATCTTAGAAATTTGTCAGCCCTCTCAATAATTATCCACACTTGATGACATGATTTCACAGTATCTTTATTATTATATTATTATTCAAATTTACTTAAAAGATATTTATTACAAATAGTATAACATATACAAATTAAAACAAAATTAATTTAATTTAGCATCATATTTGCCTCAAAATATTTCATGTTTTCAGTGAACCTTTTTTTAATTAAGTAAATTTTATTGTCATTATATTGGTTAACAATATGCAATTTACATAATGTAAATCGGATCAAAACCCTAGATGCTGACAATTTGTTTAAATACATAAAAAAAAATAGTTCCTATCTTAATACATTGTTTATATCAAAGGCCGCGGCGAATCCCCTTAAGCAAATGTATAGTCGAAAGTATAAAGTAGAAATATGGGTTAACGACAACATACATTATAGAAATAAACAATTATATATGAAATTAAACAAACAGAGAAATTAAAATGTTTTACAGTTACCGTAAATAATACCGTAAATGGTTTTCTTTTTCGATTTCTTACTATCGGATGTTTATATTGGAAACGTCTATTATCGTCACCGATATATCAGGATGTTTTACTAATAATACTACGTAAGTAAATAATAACCGATAGCGCGCACTTAATTATCTTTATGGAATTGCTATAGCAGGTGACCCTCCTTTGAAGGTCGTCGCTGAAGACCTTCTCGGTGGTGTAAAGGTCGTGCACCTCTTCGTATGCTAGTTTATACATCTAAGATGGGGTGGTGGCTGTACAACAGGACTAAGTTATAAGTTATAAGTTTAATGTTATTAATTCTTTTATTATTTATCAGTGTATGGCAATGTATGAGTGGGTTTATAAATATATATTTATTTAATAAATATTAAAAAAATCGGTATAGTTAGTTTAGAAAAAATGCAACCATTATTCATATAGTATATTAATGTATTAATTTATTATTAAACTTAGCTTAAAAACTAAGTATTATATATCAAATTATATTAAGCATATTATTCAATATTTATATTAAAATACAAATATATTCTTGAAACCTTAAAATCTGTTGGGTTCTCATATTTTAAAACTTTATCTATAATATATATATATATATAAATTATTATAGTATATTCATTATAATAGAAATAGATTAAAATATAATATATATATATATATATATTTAAAAAATATTATATATATATATTGTTTATTTATAATGGTTTTATAAGAAAAATGTAAAAAATATATTGTATAATAAAAAATAATAATAATAAAATAAAAACAAAATTACATTATATAAATAAATTACAGTTCAATTTTGCTTTTTTTATATTATTAATTTATTTTATATTATTACTATATATATTAATTTAATAAAAAAGTTAACTTTAAAAAAATAATAATATATATAATATAAAGAATAATATGACCAGGGTAATATAACTAGTTATCTTATAATTAAATGTAAAATAATCACAATAAATAAATTATTTATAAAATTTAATATATAATAAAATAATTATAAATATATTCATATTAAATACATGTTATCATAAAATAATAAATATAGTTTATAAAATAATAATTTAATTTAACATTAAAGTAAACTATTTATAAAATTAAATTTTTTTTTATTATTAAATATAAATTATTATGTTCATAAAAAAAAATACAAATTTGGGTATAAATAAAATATTATATGTGCATGTATATATATATATAAATATAATTATATACATCATTAATAAATTAAAAAATATTGAAAGATTGTAAGTTACATTAAAGCATATAAATATGTAAAAACTACGTAGTTGTCTATCTACTAGACACTATGAAGTCGTACACCATATCATACACGCTAACCCGTGATGCCGGTATTCAAGTGATCCACGGGGCTCGTTAACAGCCCCACGTCCATCTTAAATTCGTTATTCTTGACCGCTCGCAGGATACGATCGGTCAACAGTTCGAGCGTGGCGACCTCCTTACGATCGTCCGCGATCGAGTGGTCGCCGATCGCGGCAGCGTACTCGCACCTCGTAATCAAGGAGGCGAACGTCTCCCGTACGAGGTCGTGAAGGTCACTTTTGGACGAGGTCGCACTGTCGAAGTGGCGACGCTTAGACTTCAGATACGCGGCCCACCGACTGTATGAGTGGGCGCCGGTCGTAGTCGCGGTTAGCAGTCGCCACAAGTGGGCGTGTTGCGGCGGCGTCGTCGACGAATCGGATTGGAGCCCGGCTACGACGACGTCCATCGAGAACACGGCGAGGAAAAGCTGTTGTCCGGCCAGTTCTCGAGTGAGATCGGCGACGGTGCGACGTCGCACTCGCAACTCGAGCTCTTTCACGACTTCGGCGCTCCGCTTCAAGGTTACCAGGTCGCCGAGTTCGAGGTCGTCGATGGAACCGACGGCGACGTTGATGGCCGCCCTTTCGTCGGCGAGAACCGACGCCAGACTAGCCTCGTATACCTTGCCGTAGGCGTCCGACTGGGTGCTGATAGTGGCCGCGATACGGGAGTCGAGCTCCACTAGCGCTAGGGTTTTACGCGAGATGTACGGACTCTCGGCTATGGCGCAGAGTCTGTCGAAGCTCAATGCCTTCACGTGTTCCGCGTCGTAGAGTTTATCCTCCAGTCGAGGACTGTCATTTGACGGCTTCGCATTCTAGGATCGGTGGCGGGAGTGAGGTCAGCGGTGGTGGTGGTGGTGGTAGAGTAGCGCAATACACATGAATACTGATGAATAACTCGTTTTATAAGTATATATGTTTAATAAACATTGTTTATAATATAAACTTTATATATATATATATAACCAGACCAGATTTGGTGGAAATTACTAGTATAATATTAATATTATTATTATTATTTAATATTATTATGGTTAATTAACCATTTGGTAGACATGATTATTTTGTACACAATTCGTTTCCACTAAATAGATATGGCAATAATTTATAACGTTTGGTATATATTTGACTTATAAAATGATATCATTAATATATATAAACTATATTTGTATATTTGTAGATTTTAATTTTATTATTTTATCATTTATTTATATTATTACATGATGATTACATTTAGTTACATGATAAGTTTCATTTTATTTTTTTGTTATTATATATATGTAAGCAGGAAGTCATATTATTATAACATTATTATTTATTTATTATTCTTATCTATAATGAAACTTATCATGTTAATAAAGGGGTAATTCTCTTTATAAGCAACACTGCTTCTATAATTACCCTGGCATTGCCTAAATCTGATAATAATAATAATAAAAAATAATATTATTTATTAATAATTTTAAAATCTATAGAATAAGTAAGTTTAGATAATGATCGAATTAACCCTATATATTGGATTCATACATTTTTTAAATCTATTCAGATGACATACCTTTTAAAATTAAATATATATTATTATTGGATATATGTTTATAGGGTATTGATATATTCAGATGTTATATTACTTATGGATAATATATATTATATACAAAAATAAAATTTTACATTCATAATCAATATATATTTTTAATTAATTAATTTATGTTTAAAATTAATTACACATGGCGTAATGTGTTGTTTATCATTAATTATAGTATTATTGTATATAAAATCATAACTTATACATAATATATATTTGGTAGACATTATTTTTATATGTTTTATATTGTTCATTATTTTGAAACAAATAATTAATATATTCAGAGTATATCAGAATTAATTAATATGTAAATTTTTACCTTCATACTATCTTTTAAAAAATGGCTACCAAATGATTATATTTTTCATTGTCTATCAAATGGTTATAATATGACTATATTTACATGTTGTTATGGAGAAGTACAAATTATAAGGCAATAGATATATATTTAATAAATAAATTATTCAGAATTTATAAATAAGCATATAATTTATAATCTATAATAAATCTAATTATAAATTATAATTTATAATACAATATTTATATAAGATTTATCAATATAATTGAATATAGAATTATGGGTATATTACCAAAGGGCTTTGATATTACTAAGCAACACAATATTGGGTTTTATTTTTATAAATATTATATAAAATGTAAATTCTTGTTTCTATCATTCAAATTAAGGGTTTTGTACATTTTATAATTTTAATTTATTTTAAATGAATTTTTATTAAAAAAACTTTTTAAAAATTATTATATAATATGAAACGGATCTATGAAAAAAAAACAAGAACAAAAATAACAAGAAATAAAATAACAGGAAAAAAAATCTGATATGTTGATATTTTATTTATTTTATAGCATTTATTTTTATGTAATCTGATATATATCCATGGATATTATTAGACTTTTTATACAATATATTATTTCCTTATTATACATTTTGATAAGTACACGCTTTTAAAGGATCATTTATGGATGTAATACAGGTAAAAAAACTAAGTAACACAAAACCAAACAAATCCAAAATATCAATCAGTAATATATATATATATGTAGCAGACTAACGTCTTATATATTTTTAATGTAGTTGTTATTAAGTTTATATTATATTTTTAATTAGTTATTTTGTTGTTATGTATTATGTAATAATTATAAATGTTGATTTCTTATATATTGATTTTTATGTTTTTTTAGTTAGTTGTTATGTATTATGTAATAATTATAAATGTTGATTTCTTATATATTGATTTTTATGTTTTTTTAGTTAATGTTATTTAGTTTATTATATATTTTTGTTTTGTATTATGGAATAATTATAAAATTATATATGTTGATTTCGTGTTTATTTTTTCGTTTATATTGATTTTTGTGTTTTTTATTTAGTGTTATTTGGTTTATTTAAATAGAATTGGTTGGACCTTAACTGTCTTGTAGCAATAATATAATATGAATTATATTAGATTTAATAATATTATTTCATTTTTGATTATACCTTAGCACATGGAGGTTTGTACAAAGTTAAATATTGTAATATTCTATAATGTAATGTTGTATATATTTTAACAGCATTAGTGTATGGTTTTTGTTTCGATTGATTAATAAAGAGAAATTTAAATACAACGGTCCTCTATCATTTTGAGTTGTGTAATATTGCTAACACCTATTTCGACCATTCATTATTATATATATATATAAATAAGAACATCATATATCGCAGAAATTTCTATTATACATTTTCAAAATTTATATTCAATGTGCAACATCAGAATTAGTTATTTCAGAAAAGCTAAACATTTTTTATTATTGATTAAATTATTTATATTTTTTTTATTGTTATATTTTTCCTTTTTTTCTGTTTAACTGTTTGTCATTAATTTACTGTTATTTTGTTTATATTATTTATTTTCAGTCACCATATACTAGATTGAATACATGAAATATAGATTGTACATTTATTTTTTTAAATCTAATATATATATATTTTATAATAAATACTTGAATTTTATATTATTTACATTAAATTTAAATTAAAAACTATTTATAATTAATAACTAATAGTTATAATATTTTACAAAAATATATAATATTTAATACTAATAATAAATAGAGCTAATATTAATATAATTAGTATTGATTAATATAAATTATATATAACATATGTATAATACATATTATATATATATTATTTCCTAGAATAATGAATCACAACATCGTTGAATAAAATATCATAGATTTATTAATTGGCATAATTGATGAATCTATATAAATTTAAAATCTACCCACCAATGTACCAGCTACATTGAAACACATTTTCAAATAGTTTATTCAAAGATTTAATCATTTAAAGATACTAAGTTATTGTAGAATGATTGATAATGAGTAAATAGATATATGTAAACATTTAGTTATTTTTAGTTATTAACTGCCGGGTAAAGAGGCAATCTCTTTACATGGGAACATATGTTCCTATATAGGAGATTTTTCTAAATTAATAGTTTTTACTAAAAATACGATTAAAACGTTATAAGTGTATATAATAATAACTAATTTTGTTAGTATCTTATATAGTGTTGTGAGTTAATACAAAATATATTTTAAACAGACGTTTTAAACAAAGAATAAAAAACAAGAGACATAAATTTATATATTATGCACTTTATAAATTTTAATTGAAAAATGAATGATTATTTAATAAATGTATAAAATAAATTTATAAAAATACAATATTATCAAAGATTTTGCGAAGCAAATATATAACACTCCCTATGCATGCAACGTAATTTAGTAATATCCCCTGCCGCTGCTAGCAGTAGTATCGAAATTACTGAAATAGATTTAGGTTCAGCTCTGTTTGCATACAACAATGTTTTCATTGCTCTATTAAATTACATGCAATATAAATTAGCTTTTACTTACTAGATATATACTTATAGAATTTAAAACATACATATCATATGTGTTTGTTATATATTAGTAATGAACACTTAGTTTTCATCATATAAATATTAATTTAAAGCATATTATTTAACATTTTAAAAGTGTATAGTTAAATACGAATTTACATTATAAACAACACATAGTTCCTAAAAGTAACCCGCTATAGTGGCATTGGAGTATTTTGTATACAAATCCGAATTACACGATTTCGCGTAAGTGTTATATCTTTCCTTCGGAAAATCTTTGATATTATTATATGATAAATTGTATATTTGAAAAATTAATGATAATTTAATAAATGTATACAAATATAATATTAATATTATAATAAAGTAAAATTTGATGTATTTTATGTATTGATATAATACATAATATATATTATATTATATATTAACATAATATATATTATTATACAATTTATTATATCAAATCATAAAAGAAATCTAATTTTGAAAGCTCAACATTGAAAACTATCTTACATAATCATTTAACATAAACTAAATAAAGTAAATACGTAAACTAAAACTAGAAATTGGTATAATTATATGTTAACTCTAATAACACATTCATATATGAAATATATTTTTGAATACATTATTTTAATAGTGAATTGATTTTGTGATTTAGTTTGTCTGTATTTATAAAATTTCTATTTTATTATATTTAATATATTGATATTATAATATATAATTATATGTTAAAATATACATAATATGTATTCTATATATTTGTTTATATTATTATTTCCTTTTCAGTAATCTCCCAAACTTGCCTAATATTTCTAATTATTATATCCAAACCAGAACTGTTAGTATATTTATATAATTTATATATAAATTATGTATAATTATCTTTATAATTGTTATCCAAATGTGCCATAGTAAATTATAGTTACATTATTTAAATTAAATGAAGTAAATTAGGTAAATTGTCTATAAATTTTAATATATTTTTAAATAATAATAAAATATTTTAAAATATATTGCTATAGAATATTATATATTATAGGATAATAATTAACTCAATCATAATTTAATTCATACATTTCTTTTATATCAATTTATTCCTATATTTATAATATATTATAATAATTAAAAATAATAAAAGCTATTTCTATATATTTTAAAATGTTCAAAATTCAATATTATATTGAATTTGTATATAATATTTATATTTATATTGAATAAAAATATAATATCGGTATATAAATTATTACAATTACAGCATAGAATATAATTTATAAATAATATAAATAACCTCTAATATTATATCCATTATCTATTGATATATTAACTATATTCGTCATTATTGAATATAGTTCACATAAATGTTTTCAAATTATTCAAATAAAAATAATAAATAAAAATAAATATAAAGGTATGTAAAATTTGATTGGACGATACGATAAAAGTAGATAAATAATTCTGATTTTCAACAGTAAAATAGAATGATAATATATGATAAATAGAAAAAATCATAGATATATCTGATTTTTGAGAGAAAATCAAAGATATATAAAATCAGAGTTAAAAGTCAGAGATTTAGACATGTGGCTTGCTGATACATTTTGTAATAAATGTACCTATGATAGGTAACCTATCCTAGATTATATACTAGTTATTATATATTAACATTTTGTAATAAATGTACCTATCCTAGATTATATACTAGTTAGTATATCTTAACATTTTGTAATAAATGTACCTATCCTAGATTATATACTAGTAAGTATATCTTAATATAAAATCAATATTCTATATAAAATTTATATTATACATTTTTATAAATAGATTATATAATTTACCAGCCTGTTATATATTAATATAAATATGTTTTATATATATATATAGCATATTTTAATATGAATTCAATTTTCATAACATCACTTTAAATTAAAAATGAATTCCAATCATTTATAAATAGATTTGTGAATCTGAATTTTAATAATTACATGACTAAAGTAGATGATTTTATCATAAAAACCTGGTTTTTAAACTATGAGCAAATGCCTTTGTGAGCATTCTCTACTAGAACAATAAAAGTATGGTTAAAACCATACTTTTGTTGATCAGGTAGAAACAGGGTTAATAAAGTATTTGAACCCAGCTACTACTACTAGCATAAACTAACGGCATTTGGAGGTTGAAAATCCTTGTGAATGGTGTCGTCCTTTCTCCCATAGTTGGCGATGAGTTCATGCAAGCACTCCTTAACGAACCTATACAATAAGGAGCTGTTCGTCGAGTAGCCGAAAGAAATCGACTGAAAAATCTCGACGCACCGATTAAAAAAATTGTCGGAGTTGGGTTTCACGTGATGCCTGTCCACTAATTCGATGATCATCGTGTCCTTGACGTATGTCTGAAGGTCGATACGATCGTCGTCGCCCACTTCGGCTAGCGGTTTACGAGCCAGATTAGAGGTCACCCAAGAGGAGAGTTTCTCTCTGACGTCAGATTCACCGTCGCCGCGCTCAGACTCCATATGTTCAATGACGATACGACGAGATATCCGTTTGTCCAGTTCCTTGCCGACGAATATCCTCTTTTGAAGGTCGCCGGTCACATCCGCTTGTAGGTCGGCGTGACGCTTCACGGCGATCATCTGACCCCAATCCAAACGAGCGTAGTCGCAGCGTTCATAACACATCAACTCTTCGAAGGTCACATCCTCGCCCGAGGTTTTCGCGCCTATTTCGAGTCTAAGCCGTTCGACCTCGCAGTCGAATTCGGCGCCCATTTCTTTCTTGCAGACGTTGAACAAATCGTTCAACCGGTCGGAAACGAGTAGTTTCTGCGCGGCGCTGATCTCCCTCGACTCGGAGACATCTATCAACGACTGAATCGTCATAGAAGCTACGTGGTCTGCGTCCAGTAGGTACGAAGTCAGCTTCTCGAGGTGATCCGCGACCACCATGCGTTGTATGCGCGTATCGATCTCGAGATTCACGCACTCTAGTTGATGGGCGTCGCTACCCGCATCGCCCGTTGCCCGTTTGTCGGCGTAGACCGCGATCAGCACGTTTAGCGGAGTCACCTGGAGGACATCTTTGATGCTGTCCAGCGAAGGAAGCGGTGCCGGCGGAGAACGGTTATTCGAGACTACGAAACCCCGCGTCAATAGCGTCAATTTCTCGAATTCGGCGCCCATTTCGACGGCGTACTTTGTGATTATACGGTTGCTGTAGGTGATCGAGAAGTATTTCTGCTGCCTCGGCAGGGTGGCGCATTCCGCTATCGTGCACAGTTCGTGGAACGGCACGTCGCGCATGTAAATGTCGTCGATTAGATCTTTACTGTCCCATCTTTTCATGGGTGGTGGTGTCTGTGGTGGTGGCGGTAGTGGTGGCGAAGGGTTTGCGGTGGCTACCGGTTGTGCTTTTGATTTGCAGGATTGTTCGGATTTCGACTTTGCGTTTACCGATTTCTGAGTGTTGGAAAGAGTAGGTAGAACTATATTTTAAATCGGATAACATACGTGATAGGTATGAGATAAAGTTGTTATACGTATTCTACAATTTGAAGTAATTAATATTAAATTTATAAATTGTATATAATTAATAATAATATACGTTTTACAATTTGAAATATTTATAGATATAGATATTTTTATGTAGAATTAAGAAAATATGTAAAAAATTAGATATCTAATCTTATTTATATATAAATTTACGTTTCATTGAATCTTATAAAAATATACTATTTACTGAATACAGTGAGAAATTATGTGATATAGGCGTTACAGAGAGAATATGAACCATCATTAGAACATGATATTATCAACTTTTTGGGCTGTGGTTTCAATGATGCGCTGGTAATATCTCGTGACCGACTCATCCAATTAGATTATTATATACTATGAATATAACATATATTGAATAGCTGATCAGCGACGAATCGTTAAAAGTGATAACAATGCGCCCATCCAATATATATTATATTAAAATTATAAAATAATCTGATGCGATGTGACGGTGTTGAGACATCACCGTTGACCACGCCCCTCTAGAGCAGATAGAGTAGAATATGTCATAGCCTAGGTATATCTAGATCTGTGGTTCCCGACCTATGACTCATGACCCAAAATTGGGTCATTGGGTTTTTTGTTTAGGTCATACGCAAATTTCTAAAAATAAAATGCTCTCTTTTTATATACAGTTAAATTCAAATCTATAATTTAGGACTATCGTTTACTAAAGTTTAATAATACAAAATATAAAAATATATTTTTCATTGGGTCATGGTATATTTTTAAATTTAGAATTATCAAAAAAGGGTCACGATGAAAAAAGGTCGGGACCCACTGATCTAGATAATACTGGTTATGTAACGACGACGACGATGCGAATACTACTTACTTGATATCTCTCCTCGATAATAATGTGATTCAGCAACACGATATACGGTAGTCGAATATCCAGCTCCGAAAAGGGGGCGCATCTCTTCTTCTGTTCCTTCATCGTGTTCTTGACGTCGTCCAACTTGAAGTTCGCTTTCAGATAGTTACTGTGCCCGATGGCGGCGAAGAGGTCTCGGATAGAAACCTGCACGAACTTTGACTTCTCGTAGAATTCCAGGCTGGAGGATGAGAGTAACGGGAGGGTCGGGATTTTTGCGATGATATCTGTGCGGATACTTTTGATCACGGCCTTAGAGTCGCAATTCTTCTTGTATAGTTTGAGCAGCACCTCCAGGGGTTCCTTGTTCTTAGCGGTTAGTATGGTCTTTAGTTGGGCGGCGTTAAGAGATCGGTCAACCACTAGTTCGAAGGGTGGCGGCGGTGAAGGCGAGGACACTCTTTCCGCTGATTTCTTGTTTTTGTTCTTCGGTTTCGGAGAATCTTTAGGTTTCGGAGCGTCTTTAGGTGATGATTTCTACAGAATAATACCACGATTAATTACAGACTTACGTATACGTATTATAATCTAATTATTATGAATAGCGGTATTAAATCGAATCATGAATATTGTGTTATAATACGAATAACTCATTCATGAAAGAAGTGAATACGGTTTACTAACCGGATCCGATGGCTGCTGCGGTAGGGATGAGCCGGAAGCGGTTTCAGACTCCCTCACGATCGTCCTCACGATATCGAACACGAACTCGTCCCATTCGCGTCGCTTCGCGCGAATCTTATAGGCATCCAACACGCGCCGGTAACACGCCTGTCTGAACTCTGACCTCGAGTACTGACCGTCGAACAGCAGATTGTCGGTACACGCGGCATCGACAGACGCTAGCCGGGCGATCACGATGCTACGAGTGGTCGGGTCGGATACTACTAGTCCGCGGGGTAAGAACTCCTTACCGGTAGTGGTGGTGGCGGGGTTATACTCTCTCAACGATTCCACGGCGGCCGTTAGGTGATTGACAGCCGCCTCGAGGTAGACGTATTCCACGACGATGATGCGAGGGATGCGGTTGGTTTTCATCTCCTTGAGGAGCTTGAAACGGTCGGGCTCCACTTGTTTCAGATCGTCGATGATGCACAGGAGATGCGGTAAAGATAGCGTACCGAGTTCGAGGATGTTGTACGGCTTCTCCTTTAGCTGAAATGATCGTGATGTATTCAAATTTGAAGAATGAACATATCGTAAAATTTAATATACGCGAGAAAAGAAAACGGAAAATAAAATGTTTTCTAGTAAATTATTAACATTATTGTTGTATTAATATTTGTATCAATTAAGGCCCTATCGCAGTGTACACACTGATTGGACCACGTTTACCAGATGTTTTCAAAATACAATGTATATAAATATAGGAAAATATATGTCTATTCGGAATACTTGTCATGATAGAACTATTATCTGTATTGAGTCACTTTTTGTTGTATAGTATACACATTATATAGTATAACAGTATTACAATAGAACATTCATAATATATATATATATTTATTTTTAAATTATTATTTATAAATCAACTTATAAAACTATTTTAAATATTATTTTTATAATATTCTATTGTAATGATATCCATATAAATATATTTTCTATAAATCAATAAAAATTATAAAAAAATATCAAAAAGATTTTCCTGTAGAGCAACGAATACATACACACCTAGAGTGAAAATATTGATTACTGAGTAATATGCGTTTGAAATTTCATAGCATAATATTTTCAATTATTATTTCTTATCTTTTATAAACTTATTTATAATCTATCACATTACATTTATAAATGACTATAATGATGTGTATAATATATAATAGTATCTATATAATAATGTACTATAATAAATATTACTATATTCATATTATATAAAAATATATATATAAATTAAAAATATTTCTACTTTTTTAAATATAGTAGGGTCATAAAAACATGTTTTTATGTGATTTATATATCGTTTTGGATGCACATTTTTCATAGATATTAAATTTACTAAGTAAATGATAGTTTTATTGAATAATATTTTTTTTAATTTTTATGATATTTAAACATTTATACACTACGATAGGGCCTTAAATACCTGTTGGATAACGTCTGCCGAGAGATTCTTGAAGGCCTTGTTCTTAAAGAACTTAAGTTTCTCCCTGAACGCGGCGCCGTACACCGGTTCGGTCATGCGGCACTGAAAGAAATCCACGAGCAGCGATAATCGTTTCAAGGACGCGACCTTCACGGCCCCGGAGTAGGCGTCGTCGTAGATCACGCGCAGTAGGGTCACCACGTGAAGTTTACTCACGTAGTTGGGGTGCTGGAGTTTGTCGGCGGCTATTTTCACGCTAGTGTTCGGCATAGAGTTTAAGTGCAGCTTTATAATGTCCGTCTGATGGGGGTGGGTGGGGGACACGTATTACTATTATTACTATCATCACATACTATATATATATACTATCAATGGGTGAAATATTATTTTGAAGCCCTAGGAGAAATAAATAATATATATATAATATAAACAATAAACAACAAATTTCTTCTTTACACAAAAAAAGTAGCCTGATTATCTGGAATTTCGTCATGTATTTCAGCGATACAGATATTTTAATTTCATACAAAATGGTCTTATGGGGGGGGGGGAGTTTATAATGGGACACATGACACTTGTTTACTGTACATGTAAAAGATATGAAAAAATGCTATTTTTAGAAAGCTGATAACTTTTTCAATATTTTCTTCTTCTTTTAATATACTAATTTTAACATCTCAAAATTGTAATATTATCTGTATACTTTTTTAAATTTGTACTTATTATTATGAAATATGCATATTACTAAAATATTACACAAATATTTGTAAAAAGTGTTTTTTTTGTCTAATCATTTGCAAATATTTAAATTTAATATCAAAAATTCAAAAAATCTATATGGATAACTTTTATCAAATAATTTCTAATTATATAGAAAAAATAAAATTAAAATTATTCAAAAGTAAAATTATTCAATTTAAAAAATATTATCATATTTTATATTAGCACAATTGTTAAAAATTAATTATTCAGAGTAAATAATGTATAAAGATTAGCATTATCACTAAATGTATTAAATACATCTCATGTACTAATATTTTTCAATGCCTATCTATTGATAAATAGTACCACCTATAGCTTATATTTTAAAACTAATATAAATCTTTAATTTAATATTTTAATTTAAAAAATCGATATAATAATGAATTAGTAGTGTATAAAAGTATAAATGATAATTGGATTACATATTAGAATTTAATTCTTTCTAGTTTAGTTGTATTTTAAAGTGCATATTTATATTTAACGTATAAACACTATTTAAATGGAACTTAAAAACTATAATATTTAAAATATTATAATTTTACATTGATAACAAAATTGAAAATCACTTTTTTTCTTTAAAAAAAACGAGTTTTGTATGTCCCCTAAAATATAATATTTGTATAATATTCTAAATATATATATATATATTTTAGTTTTTTAAGAAAAATTAATATATATAAAATTTGAATTTGAATGCTGAAAAACATCTGTCTTCTTCTTCACACCAAAATAATATAAAATCAGGCTAAAATCATTCTCACAGATATATCCGTAAATAAAAATATGTTAGAAAATCTGGCTACTTTTTAGTTATGAAGGCAGCATAATAAATTATTATTATTACTTTATATGAGTGTACTATATAATACATACTGAACATACTGATTATTATATAGATTCAGATAATATAGTATACAATTGACTAGAATATATACAATTACAATTATTTTATAATATTGTAATTTTAATATATACTTAATCCACATACTCCATAACCTTGTAACCTTGTAACCAATTTGTTTAGACACTGCGATCAACATCAGTAATGAGTTTTCGGCAGTGTATCGTATATTAATTATTATAAGCTATATTAAATAGATGTGTTTTCAATTTGACTTTAAAGGTGTGGTCAGAAACTATAGATCTAATTGAGTGAGGTAGGGAGTTCCATAGTTTAGGTGATATTATAGAAAAAGAAGATTCCTGTTTTTTATTTAGTGATAAAGTTATTGGTATATTTAGTTTGTATTTATGTATTGTTCGTTGTGGTCGGGATGACTTGTAGTTCGTAAGTAGTTCAGTAAGATAGTCAGGTTTATTATTATGGGTGGCATGGTGGGTCAGTAGGAGTAATTTGTATTGTATGCGGTAAGGGATGGGTAGCCAGTGAATGGATTTCATATAAGGTGTGATATGTTGTCTTGAGTATTTTTTTATCCTGAAAATGATTCTGATGGCTCTATATTGTAATTTAGTGAGCATTTTGATAGTATGTGCTGGGAGTGAATTTAAAGTAGAGTTACAGTAGTCAAGTCGGGGTAGTATTAAGGAAGTAACTAGTAGTTTGGCAAGTTCAGTAGTTATAGAAGGTCTAATAAGTCGGATCGTATGTAAGGTGTAATTAATGGACTTCGATATATTAGTTATATGTGGTAGATAAGACAGCTTTTGGTCAAGTGTGAGGCCGAGGTTTTTAGCTTGGTTAGAGTATTCTATAATATGATTATTAATAATAATAGGTGGTATGGAATGATGTCCTGGGGATGTATTTATTAATAAAGCTTTTGTTTTAAGGCTATTCAATAGTAGGGAGTTATTTGAAAGCCATTTACTAATGTCATTAATGCATTTATTTATAGTATTTATGTTATTGATTGGGTCAGGTAAATTACAGTATAGCTGTAAGTCATCCGCATATGAGTGAAAGTGTATATCGGGGTATTCGTCAAGTAAGTAAAGTAAAGGGGAAATATATATATTAAAGAGAATTGGACCTAAAACAGAACCTTGGGGTACACCATGAGTTGTGTGGCGGGGTTCTGTTATGGCGTTATCTATACATATAGAAAAGGATCTGTTAATTATACCATATCATAATATAAATATATATATTATGTACAATTAATCACCTTCATTGAATAAATAATAATTACAAATAATTTGTAAATAATTAAAAAAATAAATTGATTTAAAAAGAGTAATAAAAGTTTTTGGAACTTAATACGATACTTTTAAACGTTGTTCGAATGAGTACTTACATTTATTTCTATTTATTCAACCCTATTAAATATAATAATCATATATCGAAACTATAGATTATAAATAAACATTTTTTCATGAACATTTTGAATGTGAATTAAGAAATGAGAAATAAAATATGTACATTATTAACCCTACTAATGTTATTTATAAAAGACATAATTAATACAAATATAGATACATATAATATTATGATAATTTCATATTTGAATATTCAATTTAGCAATTATTAAGCAATATTTAATTATGTAAAATAAAAAATTATACTTTATTTAATCGAATTATAAATGTTGATGATATCATAGTTGACAAGATTAAGGGTCAAATCTATATTATCAAATAATAATTTAATATGATGGCATATGAATGATAGAAGTTGGAAGGTACATTCGCGAACGCAATATGTCACAACTGTAATGATTGAATCCTACCTTATCTTTCGATGAAAGTTTCGCTAAGTCATTGTTCTGCGAATTATCTGTCACTTTTTTATTCTGAGAGGAGGAGGAGGAGGAAGCGTGTATCGCCTTGGTATTCTGAGACGAGGAAGTGGGTGTCGCCTTAGAACTCTGAGACGAGGTAGAGGGATTGACGTCGCCGTTCTTTTTGTCGTTGAGAAATTTGATTTTCACGCGCCGTACGATCCTACAGTGCAGTTCGTCGTCGAGTTGTTTCAGGCAATTGTTCATAGACCTAAGAGCCGCATCCTTTCTCAGGTAGAACTTCACGACGACCAACTGACGGGTGGGAACGGTGACGAGTTTACATGAAAAGTAGGCCTTGACGAGTTCGGCGGAAGGGGTCGACTCACGATTAGTGCGGTAGATAGCCACCAGACGGTGCTTTATGGCCGCGTAGTCCGTACGGAACTGCGGCTCGGGCACTAGTATCCCGCTCAGCTGCGAGTCGAGTCGTTGTTTGCTCGAGTTCTTGTGATGCGTGCTGAGTTTCTCGTCTTCTACGATCGCCTGCAGAATTTCCAGGCTCAACGTGTCCAGGTAGACTTTCCTCTGCAGTTTATCGGTGTCCCACGTGTAATGGGCGTTTACGGTGGAGCCGGCGACGCTCGCGAAGTCCGAACACGAGTCGGAGAACGAGTTGGAAACGCAGGACGCCGTGTCCCAGTTCTCGCACTTGAATACTCCGTCCATGTCTGCTGTTTTGAACGCTACCTATGCTGTTACTGATGCTGATGTTGTTACTGATGCCGTTACTGATGCTGATGCTGTTACTGCTGCTGCTACGGCTGCTGTTAGTGTTAGTAGTTTGATCCTCCTCCGCAGTGGGCACTAGTGTAGCGGGTACTGTAAAATGGGTTCTAATTAGACAAAGGATTATATGGATATCCGTGCGTATGTGACGTAGTTTTATTTAATTGACTTTATTTTTAAGACTCTTTGCGCCAGAGCAATCGAGCGTCTAAAGTAAAAATAAAAAACAATATTACGTAACATAAACGAACGTATATTTCTATACTGATGTAGTATAGAAATACGCAGTCGAATAATTGTATGCATTATCAGTAAACCTTTTACAACTTAGTACAAATGTACTCGATGTCTTTGTATTAAAATGCTGTAATACTAGAACAATAAATACTATATATTGCGGAGCACACATAATAGAATGCAAGTGATAAAAAGTAATATTGCGATATGCGGGACTATATTATACATATACATGGGCGATACTTGATTGATTAACATATATTGTACGTAAATATATATAAAATATCATGTAAAAAGGTTTGAATATATTAACAAATTAAGTTGTATTGATTTGTAATCCATAATCTTGTGATGATAACTTATTAATTGTAAAAATATTTCAAATTAGGTTTATACAGGAAGTAGTATACGTATATTAATGAATTACTATACGCAATTATATAGTATCTAAAGACATTTATTTATTGAGAAGAGTTGATAATAATTATATTGTATAGATGTATGAAATAAATCGAATCACTAAACTTTATGGTCTAAAGTAATTATAAAATAAAAAATAATAATAACTAATTTTTAAATATAATAATAATAATTTGTCAACTTCATAGTAGTAGAATGTTCATTGCAATACATTTTATATATATAGGTTTATTTACGATTAAACTTACTAAGATCATGATCAAGCCTAATGAGTATATAATGCATGGAGAAAATATTGTATTATGAGGTATTATAATATAAATACATCAATCATAGTTTATCATATAATTGTATTTACTTCTCTTCTATAATATTCAAAATTTAATGGTAAACCCTTGCTTAAACCATGGCCGCAAATTCATAATAACTAGGCATGATGTGTAAGTAGGTAGATAGGTGTATTGAAGTATATATATATGTAATAAAAGTACATAATAAAAATGTACATATAGTAGATAGAAAAGTAAATCTAAATAAAAATATAAAAGAATATTACATACTTTCTATTGTTATAAAATGTATGAAATACATATTAATGAATACAGCGCAATGTATGACATACTCGATGGTGATCAAATAAAACATTAGTACATTAACCTAAATAATCGAGTCTATCTAAAAACTTCTATGAAATTATTATATCATATATTTTATCGGATAAATTCTAGATTTATATATCATAATGATTCGAATAGCAGTATATTTCGTGGAAATGGACAGAAATATCTCCCATTGAAGTTTTTGGATACACAAATTTAAATATATTAAATAAAATCTATTCAATATTATTTATAGATTTTAAATATGGAGTTTTGTGTTTTTTGTGGGTCCATCATAATATGATATTGTATTGGAACTAGATAATATTGCTCTATCAAACATAAATAGATGTAATTTTAGCAACAAAATAAATAAACACAATTATTTTGAAAATATACAAAAGTTAACTTTATGGGTATTCCAAAGATTTTCCAAAGGAAAGATATTGCACTTGTGTATATTTGTGTAACCTAATAATTCGATATGGCCATCTAGCGGTATTAGTCAGATAATAAGAATTTTCTATATGTATAGTAATTTCTTAATTTCTTAATTAAAATATCACATGTTATAATATGTCATATACTATTTCGCCATCTAGTGTTAATTGTCAGATTCATTTTAAATTTACATTTTTAAAGGTACTAGAGATAGATAGGGAGTGCAATATCTTTCCTTTGGAAAATCTTTGGGTATTCAGATATATATATATATATATATATATATATATATATATATATATATATATATATATATATATATCATATATAATATATGTATATTGATAGTTGTGTTACATGTATTTAATAAAAACAATTTAAAAGCTAAATAACTTTTTATTATTAATTTATGAAATACAATACTTAGAATTTTGAAATAAATTATAATGATCTATAATATAGATTCTTATATAGATTCTATATAATTAGATAACAACTTTTTATTGAAATTTATGAAATATATAAAAATACCTTGATCACATGATGTTATTATAAATAAATCGGTAGCTTATTTATAAAGCAGATTAAATATGTAAATAAATATTTTTTATTTAGATTTTAAATTTATAAAAATGATCATTCATTAGATTACATTATTATTATAATTTATTTAGTTATACACATTTAACATTCTTATTTTGGAGTTATATTTAGCATATAAATATTATTTATATATCATTTAAAATATGATATTTCACTTTTTATAAAAAATAAAAAAATAAAAATATTTATTGTCCTCAAATTCATCTATTCTTAAACGATATTTAATCCCAAACCCTACCTAGAATATTATTTGCATTACTAGTAACATTTGAATATTATTAATTAAGTGTGTACATTAGTTAAATAATTAAATATATAAACTAATCAAATATATTTTGATTTATAACGTTATTTGCTAATTATTTTTTGACATTTTTATATAACCTGTAAATAAATAACTTGTTAGTCAATTAAAATGATATATATATATATATATATATTTATGGATGGTTGCATGTGTGTATATATGTGTGTTTATAAAAGTAATATAAAAGTGAATAATAAAATCATAAATATATTATAAATATAATCATACAAATGATATCAGATTTATTATCTTCAAATGTATAAAATAGTATAAGATTATAAAATTACAACAACAAATATTATTACTCTGCAAATAGTATATGAGTAAATATGATATTATATATGTATATGTTTACTAAACATTATATGGGCAAATATTAAAATATATAAAATAAATACATACATATTTTATATATAATAAACTATTTAACAATTGAAACAAGTAATTATCATATATAATTCTTATAATTAATAAAATTATTAATTATTGTTTATGGCAATATATCAATAAAGCAATATATAAGCAATATATTATACTCATTATTATATAAATCAATATAGAGATTTAAGCTTTTAAGCTATTTTCATGTAGGTGTTAAAGTTTTGCTTTAATATTTAGGTTAACTAAAATAGTAATTACAATATATTTTAATAAAACATTTAAAATAAACTCCTACTTTTATATAGGACAATTGCCAGAATTTCTACATGTGAATATATATGAATAGTATTACTTATCTACATAATGTATAGATAATACCAATACCATCTGACTAGTTCGTAGTCAAACTTTGTACTGTAGCCTGTTTTTTAATAATACACTCTAATATATATATATATATATATATATGTTATACTCTGTACTTTTTGATTCTACACTTTCCTTCATTCCTCATATTACTGCCATCACTAAATCTGCAAATTATCATCTATTTAGAATTAGAAAAATACGAAAATCAATTACTGTATCTCTTACTAAAACTCTAGTTAATTCCCTTGTACTCTCATGCATAGATTACTGTTCCTCAATCCTTATAAATATTCCATTATCATCTATCTCTCCCTTAAATCGAGTTATTCGTTCATCAATCCGTACAACATATAACCTACGTATTCGAGATCATTCCTCTACTTCCTCATACCAACACATATCTCCATGGTTCACATTTAACAAACGCTCTGCTTATCGCATATTATCTATTGTTCATTCCTCAATATACTCTTCAAATTGCCCTTCATATATTTCTGCTTCTCTAGTACAAAGAGCTCCCCTTCCATCACTTAGAAACCATGCATCTCACCTTCTATCTACCCCTATTCTACGTCCCTCAAAAATGAATACTCGGGCACTGAGTTATATTGGTCCTAAGCTATGGAATTCACTCCCGCCCTATATTAGATCCATAAAATCGCATAAAACATTCATGAAATATATACAACAATTGATCTCAGGTGGTAACCTGAATTATTAATATTGTTTGTCATTATTATTTTATTAATTAATTTCCGTACGGCTTATTCTATTTTATTGTATTATTATTATTGGTATTTATTGTTTACCTACTTTTATTATTTGTATTCTATTATATACACCTTTGAGAAATCATTTATGATTTATTTAAGTGTCTAAATAAACATTCAATCAATCAATATATGTATAACCTATACAATATATGTTAAGAGAGCATTAATATATATAATATATTATATATATATATATATATATATATATATATATATATATATATATATATATATATATATATATATATATATATATATATATATATATATATACTGTATATATAAATATAGATAAATTATCCTCTAGAGTCTAGAGTCTAGACTCTAGACTATTATTATTAATATAATTAATACTGGAAAAGCACACTTTTTTATTATAAAAATTACTTATAGAATTTATCAATCACGTGAGGTGTCTACCTCATGTATAAATTATATTATAACATGCTAAATAACTATTTTTTTTATTGAAAAAATCATTGGATAGCAACTCACATCTTGGTTTTACTCTTACAAAAAGAAAAAGCATGATATACCCTGCAGTAAACATTACCGATATTGACTATGCTGACGATATAGCTGTGATAACTGATAGTCTGATAGATAATACACTACTACACCAAATATATGATACAGCTAAAGATATCGGTTAACATATAAACTCAGACAAGACGGAATATATGTTTAAATATCAAGAAAACCAGATAAATATGAAAATCAATCATGATATTAAATGTGTAGAAGAATTCAAATATCTATGTAGATATATTCGTTCACCTCAACGTGGCGTAACCATATGAATAGGAAATACGTGGGCATGCCGGGCTGCAGCCTTGAATAGCATAAACAGAATTTGGAAAGCAAATTTCTAACCAGTCAAATATTCATAAAAAACATCTTCAGAGCTATAGCTGAAACCGTCATTGTATATAGATCTATGATAGAGCCTCTATCACTTCCTATATTTCCTTTATAAGAATTAGTAAGAAATAAAAATATTATAATTTAAAAAAATATCAAATTATAAAAAATATATAAGTAAAAAACATTCAAATTATTTGAGAGAGTATTCAATAAAATCAGAATATACAATAAAAGTTATAAATAATAAAATAATTATTATATTATTTGTTTAATAATTATTATATTATTTATATTATTACTGATGTATTTAATTTTAACATATAACGTTTGTAATTTAATTTATTTAAAATCATAAATGAGGTTCTAAATATTTAAATGTTCTCATTATGATCTGTATCAAATATGGTCCCAGTTTGATTAAAATTTACCAGGATTAGATTAAAATCAGATTTTTGTTAAAAAACCAAAAAAAACGATTTTTTTAATTTGTATCAATTTTTTTTGATTTAAATCTGATATTTGATTTTTATTAAAATTATGAAATAAGTACAGACTATTTTTTCTTAATTATATTTTATTAAAAATACTATATTATTTAGTATTATTAATATATATTATATATTATAGTGAATATATATAAGTAGTATTGGGATTCACTTATTAAATAAAATGCATTATATTATTAAATAATAATATTATAAATGTAAGAATTGTTAAATATTAGCATCATATTTTCAATTATATATTCAAAATAATAATTCAAAATAATATTCATAATATTAATATCATGGCTTTGATATATTTTATTGAAATTGAAAATTGAATGATATGAATATATGAAACAATATATTTATAATAATATTATATAATATAATTAATATAATAATAATATACATTTATAATAAGATCAAAGGTATCTCAGCAATTTATCTATATGATTATAATGTAATTCATTTTTAATGAATAAAGTTACGATAATAAAATAGATTATCAATGTAATTTATAAATTAAATAATATTTATGAATACTCTATAATATTTATTAAAGAGACAATTTTTATTATAAATTGAAAATTAAAAAAAAATTAAATCAATATTTTAGTTAATGGATTAATATTAGTTTGTAATTTAATTGTGAGATACTAATAATATCTATATTAAAAAATTAAATCAATATTTTAGTTAATGGATTTAATATTAGTTTGTAATTTAATTGTGAGATACTAATAATATCTATATTACTAGTACATTTTTTCATTATTTTATTTTATTTTAAATTGATTGTTTCAATGATATGTAATGTTTTTTTATAATATAGTAAATGAAAGAATTAAAAAATATAATATTTATATATACTCTATAATATTTATTAATATCAAAATAAGCTGAATACTGACATCGGCCCCCAATAAGTCACGTGTCAAACAAAAGTTAAAATATACATTTCGCGGTTGGCGTTATATTTCTAAGTAAAGTATTCACCTAGTAGTGAATTCCTGTTTTATATATACATACATATCATAATACCGTTTTGTATACATTAATATGATATTATATAAGCCCTATACGCATTGTTTACTTTAACTCTTGGTTAGTCACGTGACATATTGGGGGCCGATGTCAGTCTAAATCCAAAATAATATCTATATTATATTATAGATATTAATAAATATTATTAATGAGACAATTTTTATTATAAATTGAAATTAAAAAAAATGTTAATACATTTTTTATTAGGGGATTCAATATTAATATGTGATTTAATTGTAAGACTAATACAATCTATTATACTACAATTACTAGTACATTTTACATTATTTCATTTGTATCTTAAATATATGGTTTTAATGATATGTAATGTTTTTTTGTAATAAAGTAAAATAAAGAATTAATTTTTTTTAAAGTTGATTTTAATCATGATTTTTATTGGGTGATTTAAATCATTTGATTTAATCGGAACAAACCTGCAATTTACGAGTTAAAATTTGAAATACTATCATTGGTATTTGGTATTACACACTAGTATATATGATAAAATAATCTGAAAGATACGCATGTAGTATATATTATGAGATATATATATATTAGTTTTTATTATGATTATTATGATAATAATTATAATTATAAATTATATAGCGATTAATGTAGAATAAAAACCTCAATAATAGTAAACAAAACAAGTAGGGCCATATTCAATATTCTCCTCTTTATCAAAAAATGTAGTTTATTTAATATATTTTCTATTTTCTCTAATTTACGGTATCTGTGTAAGTTTTATAATTTTTATTTTTGTATATTGTACTATTGTTTGTTTATTTAAATAAAGCATGTTAGAAAATAATTGAAATGTATGCTTTCGAGTATATATTACTATAGAAATTAATAAATATAGTATAAAATATATAGTTAGTAGTATTAATATTCAAATATATAATTACTATAATGATAAGATTAGTCACGGAAGGGGTATTTACGAATTATTCCATAAATTCGTCATACTCCAATGACATACTACTACTACTACTACTACTACTACTACTACTACTACTACTACTACTACTACTACTACTACTACTACTACTACTACTACTACTACTACTACTACTACTACTACTACTACTACTACTACTACTACTACTACTACTACTACTACTACTACTACTACTACTACTACTACTACTACTACTACTACTACTACTACTACTACTACTACTACTACTACTACTACTACTACTACTACTACTACTACTACTACTACTACTACTACTATAACCCAATAAATAGGTAGTGGTAGAATTGATGAGTGTGACTTTTCATCTACTCGAGTTTAAAATGTAAAGTTCCTCTCTAAAGTTATACTTAAACTTTAAATAAAATGTATAGGTGTATGAATCATCATACAGTACGATGCAACAAATACTCGTCCTACTATTAGTAATATAATGGTATAGTATACTAGAACATTACTATGAATGAGCCAATCTAACTTTAAATTCATCGGGACTATCCATTTTTAATAATGACAGTTTTTATTAATATAATATTTAATATATAACCATATATATATATATATATTGGATTACAATTATAACTTAACAATTAGGGGTGCTGGAACTATGGTGTGTATGTAGGGGGGACCAACCAATCAAAATAAATGTTGTGGTAAAATAGTGGGGGGGACCAATAGATAGGAGGTCCCTCTAGATTTTAAAATGGGGGGGGGGGACATATCCCCCCATCTCCCTGTGGCAGCGCCCCATTAACAATGACCCTCATTCGTATCAATACACGTTTCAATTGACAATAACGAGTTCAGTTTATTTGATTCAATATAATGTAGGCACTTTGCATTGAATTAAAAACATTATTACAAATACAGATATTGATAAGGGAACTTCTTATTGATATACTAATGACACAACATTTATTGATGTACTTAAAGTGTGTACTACTACTTCATAATATAAATTTGATTGAATTCTACTGGCTATGCGTTGAACATATATTGGAATGCCAGTAATCTCGTGCGAGGTAATTTGGTACGACTTATTTAGTAATCTCGTACGACTTATTAAATTTAATTTATTTCATAATTATACAGTTCTTATACGAATATATATATATATAATACAATATATGATATCAATATTTAATAAGTTATTATATATAATCGTATAAAAACTGTATTATCATGAAATAAATTAAATTTAACAAGTCGTACGAGATTACCTTGTACGAGGTTACTGGCTACCGTATATTGTGTTACCAACATCTCGTTTAATTCTATAGAATTGTCCACCCTCAGCTATTAAGGGTCGGTGAAACATATTAATACGTACGTGGTGAAGATAATCGTATCACAATAGTATGAATATAACAAATCTCATTCTCGTAGTTATTAGTTGATCGTAATAAAAAATATCATAATCTAATATTTCCCGAATTATATACTCTATTTATACTTATGCACATAATTCTCTAAATATATAATTATATATATATTTATATAAATATACATAAAATGTATATAAATTGTGATGTATTCGAATGTTTAATACGAAAATTATTTTAAATTAATATTAAATATTTATAATATATTATATTATTCTAAGTATTTAATATTATACTAATCTAAACAATAATTATGTTATCCAATATTGATTATAAATATAAATTTACTAATATTTATATTAAATATACTAAATTAGTCTCTAGATTAAGTAATTATATACGTAATTGTATACTATATGACAAATTTAAATAAATTGTATGTAAATAACAAAGACATTTCTAAATATAACCACATCAAGATGGACATTTCTTAATAAACCATTAGACCGCGAATAAAATGTCTGAATGTTATTACTTGACTGTGTATCTTGAGGTTTGGTACTACTATTATGTAACTTAGTTACATAGTATCTATAAAGTATAAGTTAAATAACGAAGTGGGAGTCACGTAAACACAGAAATGAATATATATATCCAATACAGATCTTTCTATGTCCTTTCTATAATATGTACATTTTATGATCTAATTCAAATTCGAATTTTATCATCAACTTAAATTCAATTCAATGATTCAACTCCCATCTCACGGGTTTGTTTTTTTTAACTATTGCACGCTAGTGTTGACCCGTCACCCAAATCAATATATAAATGTATAAGTAGTCTTACATATATGTATGTACATTTTAATGATAATGTAATAGATATTACACAGTTATACATATAGGTAATCTATTGTGATGTCCACTCATACTTTATGTCCAACCTACCTACCACAACTATATAAAAAAATTATCTATGGCGGTTAGCATGATGAACCATCTCGGACGACTTATTAAATTAAGTTTATTTAATAATTATTCATTATTATTCGATTATTTATAATTTCATTATTAAATATTGATTCCACATATATATTAAATATATACATATGTTTATATAAATAAAGAGTATTTAGGAGAAATTAAGAAAATATTACTATTAAATTGATATAGTAACTGGATCACGAGAACTTTCTGATCAATTTTATATTTTGAATATTATTTAATATAGTTAAATATTATATGTTATTATAATAGTATATAATATTAAATTATGTATACATTATACAGTGTTTAATGTATATTAAATAATATTTAAAATATAAAATTATTGTAACATACTTTATTTTCATAAGTTTTACTTATAAATTTTATAATAAAATAAACTAGATGTAATAAGTCGTACTAGATTACCTAGTCCGAGATTACTGCCTAACATTCTAATAAAGAATATTGCGCGCATTTAGTACGTAGATTATTTTTAAAATCGCATATATAATATGATATTATAATAACTAGTTTATAATAAACTTTTTTTTTATTTATTAAATTAAATTTAAAATTACCAAAAAAAAAAAAATAAATATATTATATATAGTAATATACTAACTATATTAATATGATTATTAATTAATAAAACTAGTTTAAATTATTAAAAAATATAATTATAAAGTTGAAATATGTGGATAAAATAATTTAAAAATAAAATATATGTACAATTAAAATATAATATGGATTTTTCTTGATATTATCAACTTCCTGTAAAAGTCTTTGTATATTAAAATTCAAAGATTTTCCAAAGGAATATCTTGTTAATTTAAATTAAAAATAAATTTAATTTAATAATGAATATTTGTATTGAATATAATAATATTTCTACGGATATACATTTTATATTTAAAATATATTTTATAGAATTGTATTAATATATATGTTTTAATTATAATTGAATCATACTATATATATATATATATATAATATATAAATTGATATCATAACTTGTATTTAGTAAAAAATATGGTCTGAAATATAAATAGATTAAATAATTGTGTAGGTATCTCATAGATTTAGTGGTACTCTAAATCTATGAGGTATCTACTAATCACTATAATAGTGATTCAAACATAGACATTAGAGTGAGGATCCTCACTCTATATCTATGGATTCAAATGATGCCGATCCGAGACTTATTATTGATGCTGAATCGAGACTTTCATTTAGGAACAAAAATAACCCGAACCGAGACTTTAGATAACTGAGACTTAGACTTCATCGATGCCTTATATTTAAGAATCATTTACATCACTTTCACATGATACTATCAACCGATTAATTTGTATAGTCTAGTAACTTTATGAATCATAAATATTATCACATAAAATAAATAATTAATTTATAAATTATATATACTTTTACATCATTGAAGAATCATTTACATCACTTTCACATGATAATATCAACCGATTAATTTGTATAGTCTAGTAACTTTATGAATCATAAATATTATCACATAAAATAAATAATTAATTTATAAATTATATATACTTTATAATAAACTTTATTATAACTATAAAGTTTATAGGCGGGATTAAATATTATATATGTATAGATGTATAGTTCACCAATAATATATTATTAATATTATATTGAATATATGTAAATAAGTATATACAAATATATGTATATATGTTATACAAACGAAAAAGACCTCCTAGGTATTGGAACTACCTAGTAAACCATATTTGAAAATAATATACAACTTTAATTTTTTTTCCACTTGAATATAATTTAAAATACATATATTATAAAAATTACTCTCAAAGTTTATAAAATATTTGAATAATATTGAAAAATATTTTGTATTTCTAGTTTCAGTTCAGCAGATTTCTCTTTTAATTTTCTATTTGAATCCATGTAAAACATTAAATCTCTATTTTGTCGATCCTATAATAATTAATATAATAATTGTTTTAATTACATTTTAAATATAATTTTGAAAAAAAAATGAAAATTTAATTTGTATATAATTTTCAAATATTTTGCAAACTTCGTATCATATTTTCAAAAAATATACAGGAAGTTGCATAATTTGTTAATTATTTACAATAATTTTCAAAATTCGTAAATAAATTACAAACTTTAGAAAATTGTTCACATATTATTTATGTGGTACTCACAAGATGCTTTAGATAGTGCAACACCAATATTCTGAAATTCCATGCCATCTGATATACGATCTATTGCTATTTATTCTTATTTTAAAAGTAAATTATTCGACTACTTTATTTCTATAATTGAATTAATATTATCTCTATATATATCGATATATTTTCTCGTTATTTTATTAGTAATTAGTAGATATCCATTCGCGTAGATACTATAGTATATATATATATATATACATTATGATATCAATGACAATTTTATCTTAGTCAATATCATATTTAATAATAATAATAATCTAATCACATGCTGCATGCGTCGATGTAACGAAAGTTTCTTAATTTTCTTTACATCGATGGGTGTACGTAGTAAATCGTTCATATCTATTATAATATTAATTACGAATTACTTGCACTTAATCTTATACACCTATTTAACATCCGTGTTATTTCTAAACTATACTTTATATCAAACATTTGCCTTACTATTATATTACCTTATAGGTTATCGTCATATTTGATAGCCTATAACATCGCTTCACTTGAAGATCGAGAGGGCCCAGTACAATGCAAATATTAAAAAAAAAAACTTATTTTGATTTATCTTTCATTAGGTTCTTAATAAACACGAGAGAAAAAACAAGAAATACCAGGTGTCAAACTTTAAATCTATGACATAATTAGCATCACTTTAGAACTTAGGTTTCAAAACTAAGACTAATGTCAATGATATTAGATTACATTTATATTGATTATTGCCGACCTTTTAGGGAAAACCTATACAGCTCTATAGCAACGATCTCTCTAGTTATATGGACAAACTTTAATAGTTAACCTAACATTTCATTTTATTAATTCTTACTTCTATTATTCTATCTAAAACTAAGGGTACATATATGGCTACATTAGAATGAGCTGAAGTTTATCCGGTAGACTTTTATGCGTTTTGATTACATTCATTATTTTATTTAAAAATGTGGTTTTTTAGACTCCGATTATAATAATATATCTATCAAACGTCTTAACAATATTATAATGTTAATAAGTGATGTTAAATTCTTGTCTTGAATATCTATCGATAAGAAGTTATCCTATATAATTGTGTATAAATAAATGATCGGCTCTCATTAAAACCATGAATGCCTTAACATGAGAGCGGCTCTGACAAAGTGACATTAGAGCCTTATGGTTACAAGTAGAAACTTCATCTAAGTTCCTGGAAGGGATGAAAGTCCTTTCATAGGACTCCACCATAATAAAATATATAATAAATGTGGATGCAAACTTTAGATTTAGAATTTATATTGATAAAATATTATTTGAAATGAATTACGAATTATACTATATAATGTATGATTTATATATAAGTTTGGATAAATAACACTCTATTGACATGCGTCACGAAATAATTGGATTCAGTTGCAAGTTACGTAAGTTTGATTATTAATAAAGTATAATTCACCGTCACTTGTATGCATAAAGTCTAATATATTATTATTAGGCTATTAATTTATCATTTTATTTATATAATATATACACTATATAATAAAGTGTATATATTCACTTGAATCATACAACATTACTATTTTATAAATTATATTATTTTATTGTTTTGTTTATTTATTTATCTATTTTATTTATCTATTTATTCTTCTCGTTCTATATTGTTATATGCACCTACGAGTGGTGGCCACACCTATGATAAGTGCTAATAAACCTTATCATCATATATATATATATATATATAGATTATATTGTTTATAAAATGTAGATGGATATTCTCATAAATAAATCTTCGCCGAATTACTAAAAAGAAACGTATATTTATTAGTTTTAAGTTACGCAAATTAACGACAAATGTTACGTAATACTTTGATGATTGCATAACAACATTCCATAATAAACACACGCACACTCGCACCTAAATATCTTGATTTAAATATAAATTTTGACTTAACGAGACGTTCGTTTACGATTCCCGCTACGATTCCCGATACGTAATCGCGATAATCGTGATACAAGTGAATCGTATCTCGCGCGCGGGGGATAGCGACTTATCGAGTTAGTCGTCTCGCTTAGATCTGTGTTGCGACGGCGGCGTCTTAACATTGAGGTTCTTGAACACCGAGTACCGCGAGTAGGTCGTGAACTTTTCGGACATGAACGGGACATAGAACGCCCGGTACAGCTTCTTAGATCTGTGAGAATGATGTAGCGTTGGTGATTAGCGGGTGGTATGGGTGTTAGTGTGGTATCGCCGTCGACTGTGGTTTAAATATACCCGGGTCACGAATTAATCGATTAAATCTAATGCGTCTGTTTATATAATAATCTTATTGGATGGCTTATCGTATTGATATTATATATATATATATATATATATATATATATATATATTATATATATATATATATATATATATGTACAACTTATATATATATATATATATATTTATATATATTATGATAACTCTAAATACATTAACATATTTTGAACAATATTTATATTTGGAATGTTAAAATGAAATATCGTTTAAAACAATAACTTATCTTTTAATATATTTCATGGATTTATATTGTCAACTTATACAATAACTATTATATACATGCTGATATTAAATAATTATAAATAAACAAAAAGTTCTTTTTAATTAATCTATAAATAAATTATAAATATAAAAAATATAGATTTCATGATATATAAAATAATATTTATGTGTCATCAAATATTTATTTTTATGTTATTTTTTAAGTGATGTAATTAAAAATATTTTATATTTCATACTTAGAAATACTAAATAACAATATAAGGTGATCAATATTTTAATAAATTATATTTGTATAAACTATAAACTCTTATGTAATCATCTAAATTAAGTATACGATGTAATATAATGAATACATATAGTTGACATTATAATCTTAAATAAACCATATCAATATATTCATTCCCAATTGTGTATTACAATATTTTAATCATATTATTTATATGTCATGCATGGACCTATTCAATTATTAATGTGAAAGTAAGTCGCGCAATAGCCAGTGATAAGTAAGATGTACCAACTCTTGCGCGTTCAGGAATTGAGCGTGGATCACGGTTTTGAACTTATCCTTGAGCTGGGCGTAGCGATGTTCGTACTTGGAGCGATGCGGGGAGTCCAGGTCGACGATGTAGTGGCAGTACTTCTCCGGGGTCTATAGCAGTCGGTTTGGTAATGTTAATGCTTACTCTAAACATATTTATCTTAACTCCGTCTCAATATTCATTAAACTAGTTATAGCGTAAAGATTTATTTTTATTCGAAAAATAATCTATATATGTTTCAATCTAATACAAATATTAATATTTATTATATACTTTATTAAACAATAGATGTATATATATATATATACATTATAAATAAGTTTTTAGAAATTAAAATGTAGTCGTGTATTAACTTATAATTTAATTACTATTTCAGAATAATTTATTATAGAAAATAGTTTTTGACAGAAAATAAATTTGAGAAACTATATAGTAAATACTTATATTATGTCTAACTATTGAGAATTAGCTATTTCGTATTTTTTTTATTCAAATTTAAAATCACTTGAAACATAAGTTAGACATAATATAAGTATGTATATGTATAAATAGTACTCTAAAATATAATGTAAGGTGATCAGGGCCGATTGTTCTGAGAAAATATTGTCTTACATTTATCCTAGGATAATATTTAACATTACGGAGATGGCTAAGGATTGTTCTAGAATAACATTTAACATTAAGGAGATAGCTAAGGATTGTTCTAGAATAATCCATGGAAAATTTATTTTCTTATAACAACAACTGGCCAGGGGTCAAATATTGAGAATGTAAACAGATATTTTTTAATTGCGTATTATTTAGAATGCTGATGATATAATACACAATCTTACATAACATATCACTATACGTGCACAATGATAACGGATCACTTCAAACGCTACTTTATATGTACTGCTCAAATCAATGACTAATCATAAGTTATGATTCATAACCCAATATATCCATATAAATGTATAGTATAGTATACATATCTAATTAGATAGTTTCACATAATGTTCTAATCGTTAGCGATATAAATATTCCTACTCGATTACTAGATAGATTTACATGTTTCGGTTAAGGGGAATCTGTGATAATGAAGACATCTGTGTTCTACGGATATATCCGCAGAATTAGAGCTATGGTTACGTTCATATTTACGATTGAAGTTTTCACTAGTTTCTTGAACTGTGGAGATAAGGTGAAGCCACACACTTTCAATGCTAGCCCGCGATGCCCGCTTTCACAAATATCTAATAAGTTTATGATCTATAAAACACCGCAAATATTCGCAAATATTCACAATATTAGTAAGAGTGGCCTCCTCACCTTTAGAGGTATTATACGGATGTTGGCCTAGAGAATATGTTAACAATGTGAAGTAGTCTACATCACGTAATGAACTCGGATAGGCTAACGTTTATTATTGTAATCAGAACGCAGCATAAACAATGCACGGACAAACACAATAGTTGGTAAGTGACTCAGTAAGAGGTGTTTGAACTACTCAACGACCAATCAGATGCCTCCGCCGCCGCCCCCTCTAGTCGTCTAACCATGGTGAAATAGTTCTCTTGATTCTTATCGTTCAGATAGGTGGGCGTGTAGCGAGTGATGCGGGCGTCTCCGGGTAATCGGCGCGAGTAGTTGTAGGAGCCGGGCAACATTCCGTCGAAGTCGGATTTCACCAGCTTGAATATCCACCTGGTGGTGAGGGTGATTATTGTTATATGTACAGTGGGGTGTGATCGGGGGTATGTGGTATGTGCAGTAGTGTATGTAGTGGTTTGTAGTTATGTGTGTAGTGGTGTGTGTAGTGGTGAGTGCAGTGGGATGTGAGCAGAGTTGTATTCAGTGGTAATATTATTTAAATCAGTGCAATAGTCATTGCAGTGATATGTGCAGTGTTATGTGTAGTGTCATGTATAGTGGTGTGTATAGTGGTGTGTAAAGTTGGATGTATGGTGGTTAACATACTGCTACATACATCTATTCTATATCAATATATCGTAGTAATGTTCTATAGATATATTCTAGAGTTTATAATATTCAAGTTTATTCACAATCATTTACTCGTATAATGATATCCTTACGATATAATATTTCATAGTATAATATGATATAGGTATAATATTATTATAAAATAATGAAATAGAAATAATAAATACGTATTAAAAAAATGAATACTACTAATCACAGTGTAGTCGCTAATCGTAATAATTAATGAAGTTACTTCATTATAGTATATTTGCAAACAATGTATGACCATACATTTAAAATGTACTATCTATATTATAAACCCTATATGGAGTTTTCCTGGTTAATAATAAATTTGAATTTGTACGATGTTTAAATTTGCAAATAGTTAAATATGAATACTTTATTATAGGTAGTTCTTAAATGAACTCTATGAAGTTATAGACTCGTAGAATATGTATCGGAGAAATTAGAAAATAAATTTAAAACAAAAAATACATATGATCTTGATTTAGCTCTCACAATAATAGGATGAATGCTTTCTATTTTCTGATTGGTCAAGTTTTAGACATTGAATTATGATTTATATACCTAAATATATACTTATACATATATACAGTGATATATTTTTATTCTTTAAAGCTGAGCCAACACTATTTTCGAATAAAAATCGCAGTTTTTACATATTAAACATGTACATTCATGTATGTGGCCACAGCATAATAATTTATTAAAAAAAAGAAGGTGTTACAAATTGATCTTTCATTAAAAAGTAATACCACCATAGCATGTATATGCAGTCATAATCATAAGCTGATTATGTACTCCACACATAAGTGATATACCCTAGCCCTAATTGACCCCATAAAGTATAGCTCTACTTAGGGCCTACTGGCCCCCACACAGTAGTACTTTACTCTATACCCTACTAGACCCTATATAGTGGTATTCTACCCTAGCCCCTAGTGGACCCCGTGGTGCTAACCCTTCTGGCATGAAGAACGAGGATGGGAATCTGTACCACTCTTTACCGGCGCAGACGTTGATGTGTCCAGTTGTGTCGAAGTCGTGTATCTTCGGATCAGTCGCTATCGTACTGATACGATTGTAGACGTCCAGTGGGGCGTGGTAACCTATCCAGGTAGTAGTAGTGGTGGCAGTAGTAGTGGTGGTGGTAGTAGTATAGGTGGCAGTAATAGTAGTAGTATAGGTGGCAGTAGTAGTAGTGGTGGTAGCAGTGGTAGTAGTAGTAGTAGTAGTAGTAGTAGTAGTAGTAGTAGTAGTAGTAGTAGTAGTAGTAGTAGTAGTAGTAGTAGTAGTAGTAGTAGTAGTAGTAGTAGTAGTAGTAGTAGTAGTAGTAGTAGTAGTAGTAGTAGTAGTAGTAGTAGTAGTAGTAGTAGTAGTAGTAGTAGTAGTAGTAGTAGTAGTAGTAGTAGTAGTAGTAGTAGTAGTTGTAGTAGTAGTAGTAGTAGTTTACTATTACTAACTGTATTTATTACTACTATCACAAACTGTATTTTATTGTAATTTATGAATTTCCAAGTTAATGATATTAATGAAATTCCATTATTGCGATAACAATTGTTATCGTACATATTAATATGTACGTTCACGTACAAATCTCGTTCTACTATTGATTACTATTGATTACCGGTAAGCGCAGCGTTACCTACCGAAGTATAGCGCCAGTACTCTGGACAGGTTGATCAGGAAATAGGTGACGCCCGCCACTCCTAGTATGGCGTTACTCGACGAACTGTAGTGACCGCGCCGACGTCGACTACTACGCTGCTGTTGACCCTTGACCCCCGGCCTAGAGGGCGCCACCGACACCACCGCCACTAAGGTAGTGTAGCCGGCCTGTAGGTAGTCTAGCGTCAACGCCCCCGCCATACAGATCAGCGGGTACACGGGGAACAGGAAACGCTCTTCCTGCGGAGATGCGGAGTGTTGTTACGTTACGTTATTCGGGAAGGGGTTACGACGTTAGAACTCTATGATATTATTTGTGATTTGTTTAAAATGAGGCTATTGTTTTTAGGGGGAGGAGGTGAAAATAAGATTGGGTGAAGGAGGATGGGGAGGAGGAGGAGTTTGAGCTGGAGAAGGTGGATATGAAAGATTAGTAGGAAGAGGAGGAGGAGGTGAAGGAGAAGTATGCGGAGGATTAAGAGGTGGAAGAAGATGAGTATGATGAGGAAGAGCTGGAATATGAGAAGAAGGTAGAAGAGGTGGAAGATGAGAAGAAGAAGGAAAAGTAGTAGGAAGAAGAGGTGGAAGATGATGATGAGGATGATATGTATACCTTGTGAGGTTGATTAAAGAACACCAACATCCATATGTACATAGGACTGAGTGCCAGCCACGTGGGAACAGGGCCGTCGGGCATTCTCAGTATCTTTGTGATACCAAACTGATGGGGGATTGGAGGTATTACTGTGATGTAATGTATTCTCACAATGTAATGTATTCACACAATGTAAACTATTCTCACAATGTAATGTATTCTCACAATGTAATGTATTCTCACAATGTAGTGTATTCTCACAATGTAATGTATTCTTGTAATGTAATTTATTCTTGTAATGTAATATATTCTTATTGTAATGTTATGTATTCTTGTAATGTAAAGTATTCTAGTAATATAATCTAGGATATTCTCGTAATATGTCATTGTGGTTAGCAGTGGTGTGTTAAAGAGGAGATCGGCTGCCTCCTCGTTTAGGTTCAAGTAAAGAGAATGAAAATGAATAACATGACATTAATTATGAAATAACGCATTTATATCATTTAGAAAAATAGGTACATTAAAAATAAGTGTAGTGTAAATAGTTACATTAAATAAAAGTTTTCAGATTGATATAAAACTATACAATATATACGAGCGTATATATATATATATATATAAGTGCGTATATGTAGGCTTTATTCTGGTGTCAACATCAACTTCAATAGTTAACGTAGAGACACGCGAGAACATGATATAGTGTGGTAGTAGTAGTGGTTTGGATACTAACCGTAATGGGCAATGAAAATAGAGCTATTCCGAAAATGAAGTTGAAATTCAAAAATCCGTTCAAGAAATAAAACGAAAAAGGTTCGGTACCTGTGAATAATGTTGTATATTACAAAAATCTAATATAATATATTACGCTAGATAGATGTTTTATTAAAATATATATTTAAGAATGTCTTCGTATTGCTAATATTTATTATTTCTACCTATTTCTACCAATTATGTTTAATAAATTAAATAATAACAATGTCTAAAAAGGTATCCCCTTAAGGCCTTAATAGGCCTTTAATGCAACAACAATGAAACTTACCGTATAGAGATGGGCCGTTCTCGCTGAATAGGTTGTACTTGATGATGTTCCATGGGGCAAACACAAACTTGCCGTAGTAGAAAGTATCGATGACAATCATAGGTACCTTGAACACAATCGAGGTGTAAGTAACATAATATATTAATATTTAGACACACAAGCAGTAGGACGCGGGTTCAAGCCCAGTCAGGACCATTAAAATAGATCTTAAAATAATATTTAGAAGTGATCTTTTATAATTGTATATAAATAAATGATCGGCTCTCGTTAAAACCATGGATGCCTTAACATGATAGCGGCTTCGAAGGGACATTAGAACTATATGGTTATAAGTGAAAACTTCATCTAAGTTCCTGGATGGGATGAAAGGTTACACCATAATACAATAACAATAACAATTAATAGCTATAGATATAAGAGTGGTTATTGAATTATTTTCTTTACTTTTTGCATACATGATTCTCGTATATTTCACTTTATATCCACCATTACAAGAAAATGATAAATGTAAGAATTAAATAGTTATTATATGCAACATGTAATGATAATTACATACAATAATCATAGAATAATTACAATAACTACTATACAAATTTGTATATAATGTTATTCTGGTATTTTACACGACAATTAGGTAAACAATACCGTTACTTACGTAAGACGTAGTACTAACTAGCGATCTAAATGTGTTGGTTTCATTAGACCAATGTACACTATAGATATGTCTTGGTGTCAGCAATAGAAAAGAGTACAATCTTATTTTCGAGTCATTTAGAAATGTTGAGAAGTTAATATTTTGTTAAATTCGCTAATTATGAAAACATCTAATAAATGATTAATATTATTTATATTCTGTAGTTCTATTACGATTAGGGAACGACCGCATTGCAGAGTGGTAAACACCTATCATCACATAAACTCGTAATTTAGTTGCATAGAAAAAAAATTTAACAATATTATAAACCAAACCTGCAGACTTATTTTTAAGTTCCAAAATAAATAAAACTAACGAAAATACTAAATTGGTTTAACTTTCAACACAGTTTACAAAAATCAATTTACAAAACTCTAAATATTATACATACTAAACTTCCTGCATATATTAATGAATTTATATAAATAACTTGAAGTCATCAATTATTATCCTTTTAAAACACAATCAATCGACTAACTATACATATTAATGGAATATACTTCCCATGATAATAACTAACGAAAAACACTTAATTTAAGAACAAAATAATTAGATACTTACTTAAACTAAACTAACGTAGTTTATGAACAGCTCTCTAATACTCTCGAATACATTTCCAAATGATTAATTCTTATTATTATTTTATTTATTATTATGGATGTCTCCATATCTTTATATATCACTTCCAACAATTTATTTAAAATTGAATTTTTGTGACTAAATAAATCATACTACTACTACTACTACTACGACTACTACTACTACTACTACTACTACGACTACTAATACTACTACTACTACTACTACTACTACTACTACTACTACTACTACTACTACTACTACTACTACTACTACTACTACTACTACTACTACTACTACTACTACTACTACTACTACTACGACTAGTATACTCTGGTCCACTGAGAGCCTATCTTTTACAACAACCTAACGAAGTGGTATTATCTAACTGTTAACCTAATTGTTTTAGGCACTTCCATCAACTTCTTTATAAAAGTGTTAGGGCATGCTTCATGGATATAATATAATTATCACTCTAACAGGATTATCTTTAATTTTGACTCGAATAATAGAGTTGACTCAATGGAACGTATATTTAATTTAATTTAAAACAGTAATAATCTAAGGTTTGAATAAAACGTAATAGAATAATAATAAACAAAAATGAAACCAGTGATAATGAAATAGAAGTAAATATATACCGATGAACCTAGATACGGGGGGGGGGGGGTCGTGTTTTAATAAAATATTACGATTACTATTACGATATATAATTTGATGAAAAAGATGCAACTCGCGCGAAACATCACATAAGGGCGGGCGGGTGAGTGGCTGGTGCGAGGGCGGGCTAGTCGTGTTTTAATCAAATATTACATACGTTACATGATTCAGCATTAATAATGAAGGTGGATAGGCGAAGGGGGGGGGAGGTAGGCGAAGGGGGGGGGAGGTAGGCGGGGTTGGAGGTGACTAACCGCGAACACAACAGCCGACAGGATGCTCAGAGTAACGAAAGAAGCGTACATGCGATGACGGAACACCATGTCAAACGCTATCGGAAGTCTGCGTGCAATGCGTGAAGTTAAGGCATCAGCAGTATCTGGCTCGACGCGTCAATACAGCGTTGATATTATGTAGGTATTGTTATATATTATTGTACTATTATTATCGCTAAGCTATACAACGAACGCGCCGAGTGTCTAGCACATGCCCGCGAATTCCTGTATATCCGTCACGCATGACCGCCTCGTGCATGGCTATATATAGCAGCACATCACCACATGTACGGTGCTACCTTATGCTACCTTAATAAACGTATACATCAGCCTCGTCGCAGCTTTTACACGTAACAAGTATTATGTAACATCTTTAGACTTTATACATATATATATATATATATATTATATATAATATATATAATATATAGGTGGGAGTGAATTTTGAAATAATTATGGCGGTCTGGTTATGTCTCGTGATAGTGAGGTACTGATATATGTGAATTAGTGACATTATTGAACTCCACGTATAACGTTACATCACTATCGTGAGACATAACTAGACAGCCATAATTATTTCAAAATTCACTCCAACCTATAGATATATATATATATAAACACATGCACATACATAAACACCAATACACACACATACAAACATATATATATGTGCACACATATACACATATATATATATACATTTGTTTTGTATTGTCCTGGGCCCTTCACAGTTATTTATAACATGTACCATAAGTCTATGACTTTTTGAGGGGTCCATTTATATCCGCTATTTGTATTGTATTCAATATATGTATTCGATATGATTCAATGAATACATATTATTATTATTATTACATACACTTATATACACACACATATGCACATTAAGATAGAGTGTACAGCATTTTTATCATCTATAATAAATCATTATTGTTGATAACATTTTGTTATTATTTATTTTTAATTATATATAATTATATTATATTCCGAAAATTAAAAAAAAATGGTCCACATAGTTCTTCCACCAGCCCCTAGAAATTTAACAAAGGTGAGATATAAATTCTATAATGGAGTACATATACAATAAATATAACTCATGATTTTGTATATTAATAATTTTTACACTACAAAAATAATATTAATTAAATACATATTATATTTCAATATTCTATTATTAAAATTTATATTTTTTAAATGTCTTGGATTTTGATAAATTTACAGGAAGGAATTTTTATTTTTAGAATTCATTTATTTTTTGAATACATTTTATGATACAGTTTTTTATACTATTAACAAAATCTATTTATCATGTAAAGTAACATATATTGAAAACAAAATGTAAAATCTAGAACCAATAATAATAAAATATCAAAAAAATAGGGAAATAATGTTAATTTTTAAAACTAGAGACGTAGGAAAAACGATGCCTTCTAAAAAATGTGGAAATGCTGAAAATTATATTTTATGATTTCATCTAAATAAATAATTTGTTAATACTTCACTCCATCGTAATGCACAGTGTGCATCTCACACACACACGCATCAACACATACACAATAACCTACCCGAGAACTGCCGCGAAGGGCCAGGCGACGATCGACCCCGCCGCGACCCCCGCTACTGCGGTGGCCCAGTTTCCGGACAACCAGCCGGCCATCGCTAGCATCGTGGTGCTGGCGCAGAACGCCGAGGGAAGGAACGCGGCGCAAGAGATGAACTGACCGGCCGAACACAACGACACCGCTAGGAAGATACGACCAGCGTTAGATCCGAAGTGATTGACGATAGCTCTGGCAGGGGGAGGGAGGGGTGGTGTTATAGGGGTGGAGGGGTGCATGATATGAGGGGGAGGAAAGGAGGAGGGAAAGGGAGGGGTGGGGTGGGTGAGATGAGGGGAGTAAAGGAGGAGGGGAAGATAGCTCTGGCACGGGGAGGGAGGGGTGGGATGGGTGAGATGAGGGGGTGGAAAGGAGGAGGGAAAGGGAGGGGTGGGGTGGGTGAGATGAAGGGGATGAAAGGAGGAGGGGAACATAGAACTGGGAGAGGCGATGGTATTATATTTAGATATGGAGAGAGTAGTGGAGGAGAGGGGAAGATAGATCTGTGAGGGGGAGATGGTGTTATATTAGGGAGGGGTGAAAGATAATGGGAAGGGAAAGAGGAAAGGTTGAATACAGTGTTATACTTAGCGAAGGTTGTAAAGAGAAAGGGTTAATAGATGAAGGGTGGTAAAGAATTAAGCGGTTAATAATGGAGGGGAAGCTAAATATGGTGGAGGCAAAGGTTTAATACTTAATGAGGAAAATAGTGAATGACGGGGAAGAGAGGTGGGAAGGGGAAAGATAAATAACATGTTTATAATCGTACGAATGCAAAATAATATATGGTGTTTTTGTTTCATTATTAACATTATTGTTAGAAAATATTTAAAATTTTAACTTTCGATTATATATTTTATCATATAAAAATCGTTGATATAACTACGATTAAATTAATTGTAAATATTATATATAACATATATATAATTGACATCGTATGTATAATGCAACCTGTAGAATTTCATTTCACAAAAAGAATGGAAGAACGCCAACAAACATCTCATCACATAAAATTGTAATATCTGCAAGTATGGAGACTATATGATTCTTTAATTATAGATTGATTTTAAAAATGAACACACAAATATATATATATTGGTACAACTATTTAATTTTAAAACATGTAATCTTATAGTATATAAATGCATAACCTCTATAATATTAGGTAAATAGTATGAAAATATCCAATCCACAATAAACTTGTATTCTGATAGGGGTTAATATTTACATATATTATATTTATATATATATATATATATATATATATATATATATATGAAGGATATATATTAATAATACTAATACATACACATATTACTGGATGATAATTTTAATAATAAAAAATATCAGACTTATTTAGAATCTCTAGAGAATAAATAAGAACCAGAATATTTATAATGATGATATAGATAGATAGGTAGATAGATAAAAATGTATTTTAATAATACATAGAATATTTGCATAACTGATGCTATAAATGATATGCTATAATAGGTAATAATAATATATATTATTATTATAATTACTATTACATAATGTCAAGACAACGATGGGTGCAAACTTTATTATTCTGAGCGAAGAACGTGTAGAACCTCAGCGGGATGATGTGCAGCCAGATAAAGCCGTACGACCTCAGCGCGTAGTTAGGGTTGTACTCCCAGGTACGCCTGCCTTCACCGTGCATCATGAAATGCATCTGTAGGCGGGCGGGGGAGGTTTTAATTGGTTGTTAGCGTGGGGGAGCTGGTTTTGATTGGTCGATAGCGTGGGGGAGCTGGTTTTGATTGGTCGTTAGCGTGGGGGAGCTGGTTTTGATTGGTCGATAGCGTGGGGGAGCTGGTTTTGATTGGTCGATAGCGTGGGGGAGCTGGTTTTGATTGGTCGATAGCGCGGGGGAGCTGGTTTTGATTGGTCGATAGCGTGGGGAGCTGGTTTTGATTGGTAGTGATCGCGGCAGTGCGTTGTTTAGACATAGTTACGTTATGCTAGTAATAATAGGCATGTGTACACCTCCGCATACTTTATTATTGTTATTTTGGTGGAGTTATTTATCCCCTCTATCAACTTAAACGCAGTTTTTACTTATAACCAAATAGTTCTAATATCTCTTGGTAGCATCTTACATGTTAAAGCAATGATGTTTTAGTACTAGCCGATCATTTTGTATAAAAATTATGTAAGATTACATCTAAATATTATGTTAAGACCTATTTTATTGGTCCAGGTGTTCGTACCCGCGTCCTACATCCTATGAATCTAACGTTTTAGCCTGCTGAGCTTAACAGGTTACTTAAAAAGTTACCTTTAGTGAATTACGCTTTGTTAATGATCAACTATTTTTGCAAGTATAATAGTTTCGTCATTATTTCTTTTCTATAGGTTATCATATGACATCTTTGTCGAATATATACTCTGTCTAATATTTGCGATGCGCGGATATTATAGTGTGCATCGATAACCCCGCTCCGTCACTATCGCGGTGATTCGTATCAACGAGTGATAGCGTTCGAAGATAGTGATATCGGAATGTATTCGTGTAGGAAACGTGCGCGAGAGATGTGTTTCAAACTCACGAGAATATCACCGATTATCGTACTCTATTAATACATTAGAAGGCGTATATCGTATTTAATATATATAGCGGATTAAATTACGCGGTGTCGGGTTAGCGTGTATATCGGGCTGGGTCATCGAGTTATTGCCGGTAGATATATGCATGTGTTAATACTAGGTTAACACACTACCATACACTTGGTGTCAGCCTGGTTGAGATTGAATATGAGCAATATATGAAGGCTTGCAGCGAATTAAAAGTCTGGCATGTTACATTGACCATAGCATTAATATATTTATATATATTTACTTGCGAAAAGATGGAATAATTGTGGATATATATTGAAGGATTACATTTGGCGATATATGTATTAGGTGTTGGTTAGTTTATATAGGAGTGCTTAATGCGTGTGCATATGTGATCTTCCGCAAAAGAATGAAGAAACATCTGTTATTAAAATTAGTTTTTTTAACATTATTATTTTATTACACTTTAGAAATTTTTTCTACTATCAATTAAATGTCTAAATAAACTATTATTATTATTATATAATATTATTGTTATTATAATAAAGATCTACCGGTTCCCAGTAATTGTAGGTCTCATCGCAGTCAGATATATTGGAGAACACGGCGGCGATGAGACGGACCGTAGCCAACAGTTTCAGCGCGGTGTAGGCGTCCGGTGTCCATATTCTACTGTCTGTGGGCTTTGTATCGTCGGCGACTGGCTGTGTGGCACTGTGAAGAGAGGGGTAGGAGTGTGAGAAGTTATTGTAGTGGTGACTGGTTGTGTGGCACTGCGGGGCGAGGGTGGGGTGGGAGTGTGAGATGAGGGTGTGGTGGGAATGTGTATCGTGGGGGTAGGGTGGGTGTGTGAAAAGTTGTTGTAGTGGTGACTGGCTGTGTGGCACTGCGGGGCGAAGGTGGGGGTGTGAGAAGTTGTTTTTGTGGTGACTGGCTGTGTGGCACTGTGTAAAGTGGGGGTGGGGTGGGAGTGTATGGCACTGTATAATTAGGTAGTGTGGGAGTGTAAAAAGTTGTTGTAGTGGTGGTGACAGTGAGACGTTATTGTAATGGGCTGGGGGTACGGTAATCAGTTATCTTGTGCAAAGTATTTTCGTGCGGAGTATTTTAATTTTGTTTAGTTCATTTAAATTTGGTCACTAAAGTGATTTCATATAAATATATATCATATATAATATATGTGATGTAAATTCTGCTGTTTATAAATAATAATTAAATTAACATCGCGCACGATATCACCGATACGCATGAGAGATTACTGATATCACGGGGGTGGGGGGACTGTTATGTCGGTGGTGGGGAGGCTTTGTTGTATCGGTGCTAGAGGATTACGAGGCAATATTATAGTGGGGGTGGTAAGCTGTGAGGTCATGTTGAAAAGAGGGTTAGGGCGATGAACTGTTGTTGTGGTAGTGTCAATGAGGTAATTTCATATCGAGGGTGGTAAGATGAATATCATAATTACAAATATATATATATATATATATTAACCTCAAATTAGGTATTACAATTATATAATATATTATTATATTATATAATATTATAATAATATTGCCGATTTATTATACATATAGAATTATAAGTGAATAAGGTAAACAAATAATGGAGAAAATCGAATATAGCCCTAGTTCATTTTGTTTACAATTGCTGAGGTAAAATAAAAATATTTTACATGAATCATCATATATTTAAAATTATAATAACAGCTATATATATATTATAATATATACTATATTTTAATTATTCATATTAGTTTACATTGTGCACTAGTATGTACTAGGGATGTAAATGAATACGAATAACGAATATACGAATTGAATCTTCTACAATTTGAACCCGAATTTAAGCTTTCTAAATTATAAAAAACCGAATACGAATACGAATTGAATAATTCGTAGAACGAATACGAATAATTCGTGTTTATTTGTATTCATTTATATTAATAATTAAATTGTTATTTATTAATGTATTTTAAATTGGGATATGTATTTTATAAATTAATTATGATATGCCCCTTGACATTTTATTGTTACCCGCTGAAGCAAGATAGAGTTGATTTTAATACTTTTACTCTGAAATTGTGGAGGCACAAGGAATCAATATATCCAAGTCTACATAAAATTGCTTTCACGTATCTGATTGCACAAGCAACATTAGTTGCTAGTGAATGAATATGTTCAACTTCTGGAAATATATTGTCAACAAATCGTAATAGATTATCTGATGATAATGTAGATAAGTTAATATTTTTAACAAAAAATAAATGTATTTCTTCTTAATAATTATACCTCTTATTTCTTATATTAATAATAATAACTTAAGCTTTAAATTAGTTAATACAATATATAATGTAATGAATAGTCAAATAGAGCAATCCAAGTAAACCACATTTGAAAATAATTTGCAAAAGTTTTTGAAAATTTTGTGGATACATTTTTGCAAACTTTGCAAATAATTTTCAATTATTTCGACAAATTTTCAACAAATTAATTTCTGAACTCACAAATAATTTTCAATTATTTTCATAGATTTTTTCTAAAATAATTTGCAAACCCTAGCACATACTTTTCAAAATTTAATAAATATTTAATCAACACATTAGCAAATCAAAAATAAATGATCTGGAGAATATAATAAAAATAAAAGATATAGTTATATATATAAGCCTAAAATAAATATATTTACTTCATTGAATGATTCAAAAATTAGTTTAACTGAATAAAGTGGTTTATTAATTGGTGTTTGCAGACATATCTCCATTATTTTGTATTGAATAACCATTAATAATGACGTTAAAAATAAAATATGTATATCAATATATATAAATAAAAATCAATTTTAAGAATGAAAAATTGTATCTATTTTAAATTTATTTCGTTAATCATAAATAAATAATAGAAAGGAGACTTTTATTTAAATTTAAACACTTATCTGCAATAAAATTTTTATTTTAAAAAGTAATTAAATTGTTTAATAATCTTACTATATTAATTAATTTATATTAATATAGGATTTGCAAACTTTGTGTTTTATTTTTTTTTAAACTCCAAAATTTGAGTTTTATTTGTAAATTATTTTCGAAAATAATTTTCATATATTTTCATAAATTATTTTCAAATATTTTGTAAATTCCGTGTTTTATTTTCAAAAAATATACAGAAAGTTCCAAACTTTGTCAATTATTTACAATAATTTTCAAAATGCGTAAATAAATTACATACATTTACGAACATTTTTCAAATATTGGTTTACTGGGATCTAATATGAAACGAATAGTAGAATTTTAAACTAATTGAATATGATATGAATATTAGAAATTTTAAATGTAAATGACTCGAATATGAAAAGAATATTTGAATTTTTAAACGAATCGAATATGAAACGAATATTATAATTTTAAAACGAATCAAATTATTATTTATATATTCATTTACATCCCTAGTATGTACTAGTGTGTCAACTACCGAAAGGAATATTTTTAATTTTAACTCATGAATAGTATTCAAAATAAATGGGTATTATATTTAATATGCTATTCGATACCATAGATTTATATATTACTATGTTCAATATAGATCTTAAGAATTAGTTAATATTATTATAATATATAATAATCATAATAATTATTATAATATAACTACGAGTATTAATAATTAGTTATTAATTATTAAAACTAATTAAATAGTATTATTATCATAATCACAATAACCTTTGTAATAATTTATTATAATAAAATAAAGCTGTAGTCTCTACACTCTAGTCTAGAGTATTGAAAATCTAAATATTAATAATAATTACGATTACTATTATTAAGAGAGACTATTATTATTGTAATCATTATTAATATTTAGATTTTAATATTCACTACTGTAGACTAGAGGCTGTATACAGACTAACGACAATTTTATTTCAAAAAAACTTAATTTTAATTTTGAAAATGTATCATATAATTAATAATTACTACTATAATAGTATAAGTTAACTTAAATTATTAATTATCAAGAGGAGATTATATTCTTGTATTTAAATATATATTTTAACACACTTTAATATGATATTAGTAACTGTTGAAATAAATATAAATATTCCTTTATATTTATATTTATGATAATCATTATGTTATTATGATATTAAATATGGTTAACAATATAATAGTATAATATAATCATTATGCTATTATGATAATGAAATATATATAATATATACGGTCAGTATTAATTAATATCGATATAATTATTAGCTTATTATAATAATTATAATAGTAATTTAATATATATACATGTTTAAATAAAATTGCCGTTAGTCAGTTGATACCGACTAGAGTCACTCTTAGACTCGAATAGACTTAGAGTGTTACACTACGTCACTTAGTAAGTTACTAAGTTAGTAAGTTTTGTATTAATTATGAATTTAATAGTATTAACAATTCAACCATACTCTATAATTAAAAAAATATATAGGGGAGAATACCCGATCGTTGACCATTGGCTATATCTTTTTATTGGTATCATATTTTTAAAATCTGATATATACAAATCAAAGATATTTATATATTCTATTATTATAGTATTTGATTATTTTTTTTTAATTAATCAGTAAATAATTATTTCAAATACAAGTTTTTTGATAATTTCCTTAAAAATGCAAAGGTTTTTCTAATTAATATAATTTATGCTTTTAATTACTATTATTTATATTTACACAATAATATATAAACAAACTAGATATTAGATTTATTAAAAATTAAAAATAAATAATATTTACTTATATGTTTGAAATTTAATTACCATACAATATTACTCGATCGTGGACCAATAATTTTGAATGATTTTATAACATAATTTCACCTCAATTATTAATGTATAGTATGATATATATATACAGTGAAAGCCGCTTACTTCGACAGCCACGTACATTGATAATTCGGCTACATCGACATTTCGAGATATTTTTGTTGGATTTACACCTATTTACATGTTAATTAATCCACGTACATCGACAATCCACTTATATCGATAATTCGGCATTATCGACATATTTATAAGTTAATATTTGGAATTTAATCCACTTATATCGACAAATTTGATTATAAAACAAATTATTTACAAATTTTAATTTGTATGAAAAGTATTCCCATAGTATTCATTGCTATTCCCCTACTACTTAATATCGTCAGTATATCTATAAATAACTTGAGCTTTAAGTAATTGGTCAATATTTAGATACGCCTACAAATATGTATTGTGATATACTTACGTATGTCTTATTTCATTTATTAAATTATTGTAACAATACCAAATTGTAAATTCATTTCTATCGTTGATAAATCTACTGCTATCAATAATATTAAAACTGGTAAGGAGAGAAAGATTGTGGAAGAGGAACTGGGTGTTGGATTATCTACTATTGTAGGATGGATGAAAGATGAGAAAAATATAATAGAAAATAGTAAAATTGTAAATTCAAAAAATGTAAACAAAATTAAATTATCACCTTATGATGATGTAGATCTATATGTAGATAACAAGTCGAAAACCCATTATTAATATGGTTTGCTGCAGCGAGACAAGGTCTCCCTTTGAATGGTTTTTATTAACTTATATAAATTGTAATTATGATTTAATAGTGTTATTTTGCGTACGTTATTACATTTTTATATCATATTATAAAATAAGATTGTTATTAGCATGAATAGTTGGTAACATCAAATAAAATACAATACGCTAAATAATCATCGATTACAAAATATTTTTAGTTTATATATAAACTTTTTAGTAAATACATATATATTATTTAATAAACATGTAATTAAACCTTTTTTGTTATTATATTATATGCATATATTATATTATTACATACAATTAATTATAAATAAACTAATGCGTTATACATCATTAGGGCTACGCCCCTATCGCTCATATCGACAATCTGCCTATATCGACATTATACTAGCTCACATAACCAAGTCGATGTAAGCGGCGTTCACTGTATATCCCTATCATTCATATATCGCTATATATCAATGATATAATATCATATATAGTATATATGCCTATATGTATTTAGTTAATTATTTACTAATTAGCTATTTAATACATATTAAATTTGATATTTATTAAATTATAATTATATATTAATTATATTAAAATTTTATTAATTATATATGCCTATTAATTTACATATCCATGAATTGTGACAACAAAGTAGAAGTTACAAATCAGAATGAAGATTGTAGATCGCAATCATTTCTGTTTGCCTAGAGTCTTAGATGAATTATCGTATGAAGATATAGAACTGACTGCTCCAATACATGAACCAAAGAAGGTATACCTTCTGTTATAACATCTAGGCATGTTGAAATGCAAATTAATATATTATCACGATTTTTACTTTTATATTTTATCATGATTTTTTATCATTTATTGTAATATTATATAGTATATTTTTACTAGTAATAATAAATGATATTTAACCTTTTTAATTATATTGCATTATGAATCATACATAAAATTATTTTAAAAATACTAAAAGTTAAAATTATTTAAAAAATATGCATATTATTAAAATCATGTTAATAATGGTCCATGAACGAGTAACTTTTGATATAATAGCTGTTTATTATGAATCCTAATACATTTTTAATAAGGAATATTTTGTAGTACCACATCTGGATTATATGATAGATTAATATAATATTAACATAATTATTTAATAATTATAATAATTTATTATAATACAAAAAAAATTGGTAACAAATTAAATATTAAAAAAGGTATTCATGTTTAAGCTTAGGTGGTCCACGATCGGGTATTTTCCCATATGTATTAAGATTTACAATTATTATATAGTTAAATCTCATTAACTTATACCAGGTACACATATTATAAGTTATACCCAATACAAATGAATGTTAAAAACTGAATACGTGTAGTATTCACGGTATATAATAAATCTTATTTATATGAAAACATGTAAATATATATATTTAATAATATAATAAATGGATTATTCATTTTAATTATTTACAGTCACAAACATAGTTTCTGATTTGTCGTTTTCTTTTAACTGTTTCAAATGTTTAGATCTAGAAATAACCATATTTTTTACAAATAAATAATTTCAAATTGATTATTAAATATTCATCACTGAAATATATTTTATTATATATCTATAATTAGTGTATATAACAAAGATTTTAAGAACCAAAATAAAAAGTGAGAGAAATTGTTTTTCTCACTTTTTATATATTTCAGAAAGAAATTTAAATATATATGATAAGAATAAATTATAAACTTGATAAATACTAAGTTTAACATATATATTGAGTAATATTTTACTCAGTTTAGTGGGTAATTTAATACGTATTAATACGTGTCTTTTCTTATTTAACCTGTAAAAATCATCCATATTATTGCTTCAAAGCCTCCCAGCTAACAGTAATAGCCTCATAATAGCAATATAACAGCATATTTAATAGCATCAAATATTTTTATTGTGCTATTATGCTGCTATTATGTTGCCATTAAATGTATATTATGCTGCTATTGGTTTGTAATGCTAGTATGCTGCTGTTATGTTACTATGTAAAGTATATTATCAAGGACATGTCCTTGCTATTATGTTATTATTATGTTGCTATTAATTTTAAAAGTATATTATGCTGCTATTATAATAGCAAAATATATATTGCTATTACTATAATATCACTAGTATATCGCTGAATAATTGGAAATATAGGTAGAAATACTATCTTATTAAATAATGCCAATAGATGAATACCCTAAGTATTGTTACATACTACTTTATAATGTTACAAAATATGTATAATTTTACATTGAAAATTGATCTATTGATTTATTATATTTATTACATATCGAATATGACTGTATATTTTAAGAAAAGTTATTCTCATTTTAAAATAATGTTATATTTTTTAAAACAAACACTATACATTGCATATTTATATAATTCAAAAATGTACATATCTTTTCATTTATAATTGTAATACATTTTTCAAATTAACATGTCAATAAATATAAACTAAAAATAGAATTACAATAAATAGTTATAAGCACATGTAGGATAGCACATGGTTATCAGTAGTACAGGTGGTGCAAATTTTCACTAATTTCACAAATTTATTAGAGTGACATATATTTGCTTCGGATAATCTTTGTCCTATATATCTATGTTTTTTAATTTACCTAATTAGGGTAACATTAATGTAAAATATCACTTATATGTTGATGATATTTACCTATATATAAACCTATCCCACAACTATATAGTATTATCAGCAGGTCGTAAACTTCTAGACTGAATTTCAGCTATTAATTACTATTTATTTATAAATAATATTTTAGTTAATATTTATAAAATATAATTTATTATATAAAAACTCCATCTATATTCCGAATAGTTGTTGTTGTTAATAAACCAGCTAATTAAGTTTGAATAATTTGTATAATATTATATAGCTCATTAGCTTTTTCCGGTCTCTTAAAACTCGTTTCAAAATATACCAACTTTAACCTTTTTCGTATTCTTCGCATTTGTAATTTATTTTCTATTCATGTTTCCCTACGTCTGATAATACTATTAGTTCTTCATAGGTTCATTTACTACAGTTAACTGATATATCATGTCTATCGCAAATTTATGCAAACAAATTGATTGTATCATCCGATCTTATATTAAATTTATATGTCTCTCATCATAATATTTCGTCCACTTTTGACAACATTTAGTATTTTAACTGTCTTCTACTCAGACTAATATATCAACTTATTTTACTTAGTATAACCAAATCTCTTTGAATGTTGTATACCTCAGAATATTCTGTTTATTGCTAAACCTGATTATTTAAATAATTTACTAAACATGAATTATGAGCTTGAATCCATAAAGTTGTTAACTCTATATAGATGATATCATACGTACATATAACTCTAAACGCCCCTCCTTTGATTAGTATTAAGTATATGTAATAACTATAGGGGAAAGTAACCGAATACGGACAGTTCCCGGATACGGACACTCTCGGTATCTCAGAAACCATAAATCCTACAAAAAAATGTTTATTGAATAAAATATTCATAATAATATAAATAGTCTAAAAAAGTATTTTTTTATTTTTTTATTATTTAAAATATTGCTGATATACCCAATAAACTGATTTTTTTATTATGTTTTTAAATTTATGAAAAAAATATCAACTTAAAACATTCTCAAGAATATACAAATGTATCGATATAAAACATTACAATATTTTATTAAATATTAAAGCATTCTAAAAATTATATATATAATTTATATATGTATTATCAAATATTCATTAAGTTATAAGCATATATATAAAGGTCATATAAGTTCCTAATACGGACACTCTAGATGTCTTAATACGGACACCCTATGACCAATCAGCGCGCAGCGTATGAACAATTCTGATTTTCATAAAAATTGCGTGCGTTATAATATTAATACCACTAATAAAGCTAATTCTACACATTTTATTATTTAGATACTTAAATTGTATTATTAATTAAAAAAATAATTAAAAAAATAAATTATTAACTAATTAAATTACAATATATTTTTCATAAAATTAATTATAAATAATGTAATTATAATTTGTCTGATTTATTCATCAATAATATATATTTTATCTAGTGGTATATAGGGTGTTCGTATTATAACACAGGGTGTCCGTATTTGGGCATTGGTACCGAATACGGACACCCCCGTTATCTATGGAATTAAAAGATTAAATAAAATTTTAAAATCACAATAATATCTATAATCATATAATATTAATATATTGTAATTTTTGAATAAAAATAATGAGTCATAAAAAGTTAAGACCATTTATTATTAAGGTGTCCGTATTAGGTTACTTTCCCCTAATTATAGTTAATACTAGTTAACTAGTTGTAATGTGTTAGGGTATGGCATGGCCTCCTTTAGTTTCTTGAAGCTAAAGGAGGCCATGGGCATGGCTATAATATGTAGTAGGTAGTATGTAGTATGTAGTAGTCTACTACTACAGACGTCTAATATATACTAATATCAAAGATCTTGCGAAGAAAATCATTCAGAAAATCTTTGCTAATATTCTAAGACGTACCTTTTAGGGTAATTCGTAATTAAGTAGTAGATATATGTGTATTGTTTTTTATGTTATTATGTTATTAATTAAGTGTGAATGTATAATTGAACAATAGAGCTATAGAGAAAGTTATTTCTTTTTAGTTTCTATGTATTTACCTTTCGATGACCTATATTTTAAGTCGCGTGGCTACATAGATTTAGAGTACCATGGTACTCTATATCTATGCGTGGCTATCAACATTGTATACAATTGCCTATAGAGGAAATGTGTATTTCTTTACACTAGTAGATGAAATAAACTGGCCGCTAATTTAAGTTAATGTACGAACTCCTCAATCATCTCATTATTTCTAACAATGCATTTCTGGCATACCAACATATGTTGTTATATAGGTATACAATATTGTTATAAACTTATGTATAAAAACATTTATAATTATATTGGGTGTAATATATATATTTATAAATATATATTACAAAAAAATAATCTTATACAAAATTAAAAATAATAATAATAAATAATATTTAATTTGTTATTGATATTAAATTTTAAATATAATAAATTGTATGTTATTAAATTATATAACTAATATAGGAAATGAATAAATATATATATATAATAATTGTTATATTTTAATAATATAATATATTAAATATTAAACTAGTATGTTTTATAAAAGAATAGCGTAATGTTAGTATATTATATAATCATTATAGAAGCCATATAATAAGGGTATATATATACATGATACATACTGACTTAATTAAGTTATTATGTTAACATATATGTAAACGTGGCATTGGATATATAATGTTATAATAATGTATTATTAGTTTATATTAAATTGTACATATATAATTTATTTTGCATACTTAATATATTCAATATGTTATATCTAATTCTATTGTATTCCTATTGTAAGTTACAATATATAATATAGATATATATAATATAGATACCTATTATAGGTAACCTATATATATATATATATATATATATATATATATATATATATATATATATATAATATAATACCTATATATATCAATATTTTAGTGTAATATTAAAATATGATATATGATTATATATATACATATACTGCCTGTATGGCTCAGTTACCTAAGACGTCAGATACACAAGCAATATACCAAAGATTTTGCGAAGCAAAGATATAACACTCCCTATGCATGCAACGTAATTTAGTAATAGCCCCAACCGCTGCTAGCAGTAGTATCGAAATCACTGAAATAGATTTAGGTTCGGCTCTGTTTGCATACAACAATGTTTTCATTGCTCTATTAAATTACATGCAATATAAATTAGCTTTTACTCACTAAATATATACTTATAGCATTTAAAACATACATATCATATTTGTTTGTTATATATTAGTAATGAACACTTAGTTTTCATCATATAAATATTAATTTAAAGCATATTATTTAACATTTTAAAAGTGTATAGTTAAATACGAATTTACATTATAAACAACGCATAGTTCCTAAAAGTAACCCGCTATAGGTGGCACCAGGGTATTTTGTATACAAATTCGAATTACACGATTTCGCGTAAGTGTTATATCTTTCCTTCGGAAAATCTTTGAATATACTATCATATAGGACGCGGGCCAAATACCGCCCGGACCATTAAATATGCCTTACAATATTAGTTAGAAGTGATCTTATATAATTGTGTATAAATAAATGATCGGCTCTCGTTAAACTCATGGATGCCTTAACACGAGAGCGGCTTTGAAGGGACATTAGAGCCATATATGGTTATAAGTGAAAACTTCGTCTAAGTTCCTGGATGGGATGAAAGAAGTCCACCAATATAAAATAACAATAACAATAACAATACTGTTATCCGTTTATAACACCCGGTAGATTATTATTAGGACCTATACACTAATGACCTAGGAAAACGTATATATATATATATATATATATATATATATATTATACGTTTTTAGTGGATGGGCTATAGCCTATATATATAGGCAAGACTTCCTATAACAATAGGTTATAGGAGGTTTTCTATAGGGTATATGACATACAATCTAGGAAATATGACATAGGACATTGGTCATAAAAACATATTATATAGGACATGAAATCATATAGGGCATATCATTCTATAGGACATATCATTCTATAGGATATATCATTATATAGGAAATAATATTATATAGGACATAACATTCCATAGGACATATAATTATATAGTACATATAATTATATAGGACATAGCATTCTATACGACATAGAATTCTATATGACATATTATTCTACTGTGTATATGCTAAACACGTATTGTAACACAAGTTTCCATGCATTCATGCTAACTATATAACCTACGTATCAATTGAATTATGTATATCATAGTAACTATTCTAAAGCATATATGTATACATATGTGCTTTATATATATATATATATATATATATATATATATATATATATCAATATCCTAAATATATTTGATATTTTAAATTTTTAATTTGATAAAATTCTTGACCACACTGTAACATTAATACAAAAACGTGTTATTTATTAGATGACTCTTAACAACAACACCAGGGGACCAGATGGTTAGTTAATTAATACATGTGTGTGTGTATGTGTGTGTGTGTGTGTTTGTGTGTTTGTGTGTGTGTGTGTGTGTGTTTGTGTGTTTGTGGGTGTATATATATATATATATATAGGTATTAGCGAAGCCCTTTGGTATCAGCAAAGGGCTTTGGTATTAGTATCGTAAATATCATGAATTAATATCAGCTACTTTATTGTTGTGAATGCACCTTAACGAAATTGGGGTTAACGAGTAAAATCGCGTTGAATCACTTAAATCGCGTAGATTTGGGTAATTACTATTATATATAATAATAATAATTATTAGTATTAATACTATAGTATATTTTGTTAAACACAAGATGTGATAACAGTGATAACCTCACATCAACATATAACAGCCCCCAGGTATAAGTATATATCACCATACACTAGATGTATCCTATATACCGATATCGGCTGCAAATATATATATCTCACATTATTTGTTTAGAACATTTACTAAATATCGAGAAAGTAATTTTAAGAGAATTATTATAATGTTATGGAAATAATTTGATGTATATATAGGGTGTTATATATAAACGAGCCTACATTATTTAGTATGAACGCGTCTTTATCCAATTAATATATATATATATATATATCCAATATATACAATAATTTTACATTAAAGTGAACGACGGGGATACCAGCAGATATCTAGTGATCGCAGGCATATTCCTGTCAGCCATATTGGTCGGAGTGCTCCATTACTATTTCCATCCGTTTGTATGCACACACACACATACACACTCACACACATATACACATACCCACACGCACACACCCACACACAGTGTATATTATACACACACATACATAGTATATATTACATACACTCACACATTATAATAATATCAGAATGTAGGCATGAACATGGTAAACAAAGAAGCGCGATGCTTATCTAGTCATTTACATACATCTAATCATATATATATATGTGTGTGTGTATAGGTGTGTGTTACTAGTTATAAATAATGATATGATGATACTAGAGTGAAGAGGTATGAAACACACATACAATGTATACATTGTATGTGTGTGTATGTGTGTGTATGTGTATGTGTATGTATGTGTTATGCTTATAACTACAGGTATACACGGGTGCAGACTATCGATGTAAAGACATCTTTATATCGACATACATAGACGCCATGAATAGAGGATTCTCTATAGCCTATAAACTATAGGTAATATGAGGTGGTCAGTATTAGAGAACTTTTCTCTATGCATATAGAATAGAATATACTATAGCCTAGTTTATTTAGAATATAACTTAGGAAAATATATTGTAAACTATATAGTATAGGTATATATTATACACCTAGATATTATATTATAAGTACTAGTATTTGTAGTGGCATATTAACATGTACAATATATTAATAATTAAAATAAAACAATTATTTTAAGTTTAACCTGCAATTTAGTAAGTGCAATTATAAATATTTATATTTATATATATTAAATGATATATAATATATATACGCCATTAAGTTAATGGCATAGTATTCATACATTGAGCTAGAGAGACAACGTTTCTCTCTAGCTCTGTGTATTCATACAAACATTCAGTTAGACTGAGGTGTAATATATTAAATATCATTTATTTAATTGTAAGTATATTTAATAATTAATATTATAGTATATATTTGATAATATATTATATAGGGTGAGTCCATATATATATATATATATAATAGCAAGACCTCCTAAAACCTCTAGGTTATAGGAGGTCTTGATATTAGGCACCGCCCCTTAGATGTCTATGAGGTATGTATTATATCGTGGCCTCATTTAGCTTAGGAGAAACTAAAGGAGGCCTGATTATATACTTCAGAGATACACACTTATAATATCTAGGGGCACTGCAACAAAGGGGGATGGGGGGGGGGTATGTACCCCCCACTTTAAAATCTAGGGGGCCTATTATGTATTGGTCATCCCTACTTTTACCACACCATTTATTTTGATTAGTTGGTCCCCTACATACACACCATCATTACAGCGCCCCTAATAATAACTCAGATTTGTATGCAGCTTACCTCAATACCGCGTTTAATGTACATCACATACCGTTCGCAGAACTCCAAAGCACAGGAAAACGAAAACTCTCGATGCTAAGCGTAGAAGATCCATGATGCCTCACGATATGGAACTATTGGAGGCTATAGACATACTCACCGCTAAAGGTTTCGTTACACCGTCTATCATGAAATATCACACACAAACACCTTGTATTAGTAAAGGAGTATACTCCTATACTACTATATATATATATATATATACTATACTACTATACTACTATATATGTATACTACTATATACTAGTATACTACTATAGCATGCATATTACCCAATTGCTAATTAGTTATCAGTTGGCTAAGACCTCAGACACACAAGCAGTATGAAGTGGGTTCGATCCCTATCCGAACCATTAAAATAGGTCTTACTCAATAATATATAGAGTGATGTTTAAAATAGTGATCGGCTCTCGTTAAAAATGTGGCTGCATTAACATGAGAGCAGCTTCGATTAGATATTAGAGAAATCTGGTCATAAATGATAAAATCATCTAAGTTCGAATGGGACATCATAACAATAAACAATTTTCAACTTTTTTGTTAAAAAACCTGCCGGAGAACCTATTTCGCTTTCACGAATGATGAGTCGTATAATTATATAAATAGTTCCCTTATTAGTATTTATTTAATATAACCGAAGATTATTCCAGTGTAGAATATTCCGTATATCGATTTAACACTATATTTAAATATTGTAGTTTCAATATACCTAATATTAAACTGTAGAGTACACGTACTGCAGTATTCCCGGGCAGGTATCACTACTTAATCTATAAATTAACAAGTATATAATATTTGTAAAATTTGCGAAAATATTTGTAATTTATTTATTAATTTTAAATTTTTTTTATAAATAATCGACTAAGTTTAAAAATTTCTGTATATTTTTGAAAATAATTCACGAATTTTTCAAAATATTTGAAATAATATATGCAAATATACGAAAATTATATATAACATAATATTTAAAACATATTATTAATATGGAATTTATTATTTATAATAATTTAAAGTATAAATAAAACTGATAAATAATTCTATAATAGTTTATGAAATTCTATCACATGATCTATCATTTGTATATATAAATTTATGAAAATAATTTGCAAAGTTTGAAACAATTTCGAAAAATTTACATAAATAATTTAAAATTATTTTAAAGTGGTGTCCACAAAGTAAAGATAAATTTGCGAAAACTTTTGCAAATTATTATAAATTTTTGAAAATTAGTTGTAATCAATTTTCAAATTTGGTTAACTGGATAATCTTTTTAACAACTGAAATATGTGACCTAAACGTATCACACACACATACACACACACACAAACACACACACACACATGCACACACACATTTCAGTGTCACTTCGCGTGGGTAATCCGAAATCCATCGTCTCGAAACAACTGTGTCCGGAAACCTCGTCGAGGAAGAGTCTCCAGCTGGGAGGCGAGGTGATCAACATGAGCAGCGAGATCCCAACTTTAGATCTGAATACGCCCGTAGTCACCAAAGAAACCGTAGACGACGTTAGAGTTACGCGTACATTGTATTCGATCTATATTCAACCCGTATTTTACGATATAATTATTCTAATTAGCAATTGAAATGATGGACATTTTAGTGAATTCACCGATCGATCGAACTAATTCATTCGTAACTAATTCGTGCATCGATTGAAATACTAATACCTCTATATATATATATATATATATATATATATTATCATATATATGACAATAATTGGTGAACTTTAGCATTGTTACTAGGTCTCGTAGGGCACTCACAATATGCTAATCCTGTACATCAGTGTTTCGATAAAACCTACATAACTACAGATCATGGCATCGTATGTTCCTTTATATATATGTAACATATGTTATAGACATTCGACTTTCTTGTATTACGTGTTATATTCATAATTTGAATTGTGAAAATATATGTGTGGTATTGAAATGCTCATAGGTAAACTACATATGTAGGAATACATCATCGATATAGAGAAACGTTTCTTTACATCGACGCAATACATATACATACGTGTAGATAACCTGACTGGTAATAATTCGCTTTAATGATATCATTTAAATTATTATATTTATGCGAGTTTTCGTACACGTGAAATAGTGGGATTCTTCGACTGGGATACACCTCAACGTATTGCATCGACGTTAATATTGTGGCCATGCAATTAGTACATATATACTAATATATACTTGAATATATTTATTGAATTATTGTGATTCTGATGATTATTATGATGATAATGAAATTTATAATAATAAAAATAATTAATTACTTTTTTAATCATTTAAATTAATTCTATAGGATAAAACGAAAAAGAAGGTAAATTATAATATGATATACCTATATAATACCTACATTATTATATATATACTATATCAAAGTTATAAAGTGCTGCTAGATTTACAATATAACATATGTTATAAACTTATGATACAAAATATGAATTATTATATATTTAAAAATGAAACACTAAATAATATATCTAATTATGGTGTATAATTATACCTTTATTAATCAGGTTTAGAATTAACTACAGTTAATACTTACTAATTATAATGCAACAACAATTACAAGTAATTAATTCACAAATAATTACGTTCTTAACTAATACTTAATAATACTCTTAAATGTAATGTATAGAAAGCGAAAAAGAAAAGTAAGGATTCAAGGAAGGGGAAATCCAAGAAGAAAGTTGTGGTTACTATTATATATATATAAACTGCCTGTGTGGCTCAGTGGCTAAGGCGTCAGACACACAAACAGTAGGACACGGGTTCGAGCCTCGTCCGGACCATAATTAATTTTATAAAATGGGTCTTACAATATTATTTAGAAGTGATATTATATAATTGTGTATAAATAAATGATCGACTCTAGTTAAAACCATGGATGCCTTAACATGAGAGCGGATTCGAAGGGACATTAGAGTCATATATGGTTATAAGTGAAAACTTCATCTAAGTTCCTGGATGGGATGAAAGGAGTCCACCAAATAAAAAAAAAAATATATATATATGTATTAATTCATTAGCTTGCATTATCTACATAAATAATGAAAATTTTAATTTTGAAAAAATAAACTTATAAACATTTAATTAATATTATTAATAATTGTAACCACATATCCAACTTTTAAAATTTTATTTATAAACTTTATTCTAATCTAGTGTGCAACATTAAGATACAATGAATATTTTAACGTTAATTATGCAATAAATCACATATTATATTTACTAATATAATTCAATAGTACTAATTATAATATCAATAAATATTTTTAATTTTTCGTTTATTTTAATGGTAATTGTAATACATTTTAATTTCGTATTATTATTCATTTATAAAGTATGTTATCATTAGCAAATATTTATACTTTCGATTATATTGTAGACTATGTATTCGCTTACGTAAATTATTAATCAATAAATTAATACACACATATATATATTTCATCTCTAATTTATAGAAAACCAAGACGATTATCGATCAAAACGAGTACGGACTATTCGGATTTCTGTACAACGACAATGTATTACAATCCGAAGAGGGTTCTTCTAGCGATAGTAAGGTGTCTATCACTCAGGTCAACGATGTCAAGGCGTCTAAAGTATGATGACCCCGCTACTTTGATTGTGAATAAATGTAGACATTTCATTTAATTCGTAAATATCTTTAATCTTAATTTATAAAATAATTATTATAATAAACTAATAATTATTAATTAAAACGATACTGAATAATGAGTTTCATTATAATATTGTGATTTATATCATTTACATAAATATAACTTTATTACATTAATTATTCAGTATTGATGACATAGATTATGAACAGTTTTATTATGAGACTATGATTGAATATTAATATATTACAAATACATACATTAAGCCCAGTTCACACCTAAATTAGAAGCGATAATCGCGGTCCAATATATAATGATATATATCGCAAATAATAACATTATATTGCTGCAAATTCACATGACTAGAGTAAAATCATATATTCAATTAAATTTTACCATTTTAAACAATAAATTCATATTATATTCAATAAATTATCCCTACTCTACCTTTATTGTTGTTTATATTATGAACAGTAAACATATGATTAATGATAATCAATCATACATATATTAAATAATAATTCTAATAATAATTGAATATATAAATATAAATCAATTGATATATATTATTGAAAATACTAGAGTTCATTAGAATTAAAGTTTATATTTAAAATGATTGAATACTGACTTTCGGTATTCGCACTAAAATCGTATAACTCAGAATATTCATACACAGGGTATATAACATACACATCAAGACTACAACTAAAATAAGTTTACTAGTTGATTTGATTCTAAAATGTCAATTATTAAAATTAACTACTAGGAAATTTTATCAGACATTTATTAATATAAATTTATTTATTTATCGATAATTTAACGCGATGAAATTAAAAGTCTAATAAGTATATAGTCGTTGAAAGTATATAAATATGAACTACTAGTAATACGAGATAGAATTTTAGACAATAATCAAATCAAGTTCAGTCGGAATCCGATGATCCGGAAACGACTATTTTCTGTTGAAAAGGGGTGACGGCTTCTCCAGTTAGTGTAGGGGTGCCGTCAGTTTTAGCCTGCGCGCGAACTACGATGTCATCTTCGTCGCTACTACTACTGTCACTCGAACTACTACTGCTGGATACGACGACCTTTGAACTAGGAGCGTTAGGCGTGTCAGCTTTACGACTTCGGCGGGTAGGGAACGGAGGAGTTTTCACTTTACTCGCTTTCTTATTCTCCTCGTCGCTACTACTATCGCTGTCACTAGAACTATCGCTCGATACGATGACCTTTGAATTAGGAGCGGGAGTGCTAGGAGTATTAGGAGTGGTGACTTTACGACAGGGACGGGACGGAGTGTCAACTTTACGTACTTTGTCGTCGGCGCTATCGTCGTCGCTGTCGGTTTCGTTAGCTACGATCTGATTGGTCGACGGCGGCTGCATTACTACGTCGGCGTCGCTGAAATCGCTGTCTTCGGCGGCCTCTTTCACCATGTCGTTGATGCAGGCATTCGCGGCGTCTAGTTGGGCGTCGGGGGGCGTGGTTTCGGAGGAGGAGGGGGCGTCGACGGGGGCGGAGACTAGACCTCGTTCGTAGAACTTGTTACGCACGATGTGGCGGATGCACTGCATGATTACGTTGCGTTCCTTGCGTATATCGGTCGCCAGTAGCTGTGAGTGAATAGCGGGGCGGGCGGGGGATTAGAATGATTCGAGAGATATTGGAATGAACGAGAAGGAATACACGTTACAACGACTGTTATATGGGAATTATTATTGATCTAGCGTATTGATTGATTATATATCTACGTAAATTTATAGTGGAAAGTATTAATACGAAATATTAGCCGACGATAATGTATTTATTGAAATAAATAAAGAATAATACGAAATTAAAAATGTTTAAAAAGGATATAAAACTTTTTAGTTACCGTAATAATATGTAATAGCATGTTATTATATGTTTTAGATATTAAGCCTATGAGAGACTTACAAATTAATATATTTCCAAGTATGTGGATGTGGAAGTTCGAAATGTTCCATTATTTGAAACCAGTTAGTACGTAATGATAAATGTGATTTATTTATATTATTTATTATTATTATATAAATACATTTAAATCTAGTAATTGATATTTGTAATAATTAATATTAATTTGAATACATATTGTGTTTGATTCAATAATATAAATCATTACAATACATTGATTATGTAATATAATATGTTATATTTGAATATCTACATATCTTATTAAATTAATAATAAGTTATTACTAATAACAACACTATTTAAATATATAATTAATATTTATATAAATAAGTACGGAGTTAAAATGTTTAAAATATAAAATATCTAATACAAAAAAAATAAAAAAAAGTAACATTTTATTAATAAAAATATACAATAATTTATAATAATTATACATTATTATTTATTTATTGTTTATTGAATGTTATTAGGTTTAAGCATCGATGTAAACAAAGTGGATAAGAATGAGATGTATACAATTGAATGTAGTTTATGGCACTTTGCCATTGAGGCGCTGCAGTCGATACTTACTACTAAATTTCTAAATATTATTATTTATTTATATTTATAATAATGATGTTTTATTGTAATCACTGTACTAAAAATAACAGTTATATATATGTATATTATAAATACAACATATCAACATTCCTTATAATTTTTCGTATTTAAATTGAAGAATATTTTATTGAAATATTTAATCTATATCCGCAGATATAGATATAAGTCATTTCTATCTATTTTAACGAATAAACTACTGTTTTAATATTTCATATATATATATAATATGAATAATATCTAATAAAAATCGATGATCACATTTTGTTAATTTAAAATGTCACTCGCGTGTATAACTTTACGTGCATTGCGTGCGTTAATTGCTTATCCACTTTCTTTATATCGATGGCTTCAAGATGTAGGTAATAATTAATCGTGAATCGTTTACTATTATATAATACCTTTTGTAGTAAAGTATTCGGGGATTCTTTATAGTCTGCCTTGTTCTTCTTGCCTTTCTTAGTTCCTAAAACAAACATAGATAATAACATTCATTAATGCTACACATATTGTATACTTACTATATATATATATATAGGTTACTTATAAATATAAAGCTATTTATTTAATCACAAAGTTGTTAATCTTACATATATATATATAGTTTAGATATTAAATTAGATAGTAAGTATTTGCTCATTTGCATGGTGGGATTGATGGAATCCGATGAGTGAATTGATATTTATGATATTCACAAAATTCAAATATGCTATGTTATAAATGATAGAATTGAAATATTGTCATCATATAATTGTTATTTATAGCCTTATTATGTAAACTATAAACTATATATATTACCTATTTTATAACATCACATATTAAAATGATACAAACATATAGAACACAGTGGATCTGTTAGATAATATACCTCTAGTTTATATTCTAGGTATTACAGGATAAAATAGCATATTATATTCTATTTTATACTATTAATATTACCAATTTCAAAAGGGGTTCCCTTTAAGGGGACGCGATACCATTTATTTTTTCGAAAAAAAATTGAATTTCAAATTTTTTTTTAATGTAAAATTATAATATTTCAAATATTATCTTTAAAATGGTCTTTAAATTATGTTCATTACATTATTCATTTTGTTTATATTATATTATTTGTACCTGTATAATCATATTGTTTATATTCATATATTATATTTGAAACTTGATTTATTCAGAATAATTATTTGTGACCAATCATGCTGACATAACTAGTATTAACTTTTGCACAATTGATTAATATTTTGTCTTCATTTTTTCAATATAACTAGATAATACCTGTAAGATTAAAGATATTTGTCAAAATTAAAAAATATTTATTTAAAAAATTTTAATTAGCAATTTAGTTGGAATATTAACATTTTTTATCAGATATTTCAATTATTTTTTTTAGAAATGTATAACATAAAGATGTGATAATATCTATAAATTTCAACATATAATATAAAAATATGGAATATTATTAATAGATTAAAAAAAAAAAAAAAAAAAAAGTGAATAATTTTTGAGTTAATAGATTTCTAAAAATAGCATTTTTTCGTATCTTTTACATGTAAACCAAACGATGGTATCGCGTCCCCTTAAGAAAGTCTACAAAATATAATTGTTAACGTTCTAACCAATTAATATAAAGGGTAAAATAAATTATATTATGAGTTAATATTTTAAAGATATCATTTTCTAATAAATAATTGATTATATGAATTACCTACATATTTCATATTGATTATATACTAGCATTAAAGTAATAGGTTATTTCTACTTTCATAATGCTACAGTACTAAGTAATATTAATATATTTAATTAATATATATAAACAACATATTTATTTAGGTATTATCGTTATTTTATATACTCTATATGTACAAGCATTACATATAGTATCATAAAAGAATATATTATTACATGACAAAACAGTAATAGATGTTGAATACTAACTTTGCTTTTTCTGTCTGGTCTTCGGCCTGTGAAAGTGGTGAAGAGTTATGATGATTGTGTGATAGACATGAAGTAATAACATGTATTATTTAGCTGTATTGAAGTATTGCAGTATTGATGCAGCTTTAGCTTAACTTCTCAGATATATCGCATCAAAATTGAACAAATTACTAATATATACATATTTCAGAAATCCCATATGTATCATCACACACACTCCCTCTGCTATGCACACGACGTAGCCTGTATAACACACAACACATAGAGTGATGTACAAGTAAGTAGACACTCGATGGCTTACGGAGGTATCGAATACAGCGATGCTAGTAGTTGTAGCACTAGCGGTGGTACTATTACGCAATACAGCTGTGGTGATGATGTAATGATGTACCGATGATGCAATTGTCTCTGTTAGTTGGTAAGCATGCTATAAAGGGAGGATAAGAGTGTGGGTGTCTAAGTATTACGCAATACAGCTGTGGTGATGATGTAATGATGTACCGATGATGCAATGGTCTCTGTTAGTTGGTAAGCATGCTATAAAGGGAGGATAAGAGTGTGGGTGTCTAAGTATTACGCAATACAGCTGTGGTGATGATGTAATGATGTACCGATGATGCAATGGTCTCTGTTAGTTGGTAAGCATGCTATAAAGGGAGGATAAGAGTGTGGGTGTCTAAGTATTACGCAATACAGCTGTGGTGATGATGTAATGATGTACCGATGATGCAATGGTCTCTGTTAGTCGGTAATCATGCTATAAAGGGAGGATAAGAGTGTTGGTGTCTAAGTGTTATGCAATACAGTGGTGATGATGTAATGAGGCGATGGTTGAATAATAATCATACTATATATTTTATTGGAGGGTACCCTCGTTGTGAGTATAGATTACAAGATAATCTCTGGTACTCTCCTTTGAGCATAAATTGTATATTCTGCATTATATTGTATTTCTACTCAATAAACCATATTCAATTCAATTCAATATACCCGATACCCAATAATGTTACGTAATACAGCGACGACGATGATGATGTAATGTACTTACGCGACGTTCTCCGTTTCGATGACATCACCACGAGCTACCCTCTCCTGGTGAAGTTTAGCCTTCAGGGCGATGTTCTCAGGGGTAGGGTAGTTCCTGCGTGTGATAGAGAGGGAGTTAAGACAGGTATGATGTATATATACTCGGCAGATGAGGGAGGGATGATATATGTAATAAGGAGGGAAGGGAGAGAAGATGGTAATTGTGTGATAGGGAGGTAGTTAAGAGAGGTATGATGTATATATATATATATATATATATATATACTAGGTAGGTAATGGAAGGATGATATGTATAATAGGAAGGAAGGAAGGATGAAATGTGTGATAGCATATCACTGATGAGGGAGGGAGGTTTGGCATGTGTAATATGGAGGCATGCAGGGATGAATAATATATGTGTGATAGGGATGGAGAGATTATAAGTGTAATTGGGAAGGAGCGAAGGAATGATAATTGTGCAATAGGAATTATTATTAATTATTGTATTACGTTATATATATATATATATAAATCTAAAAAAAAAAGAACGGAAAAAAAAATAATAATATAAAAAAATAATAAGAAAAAAATAATAGGAACAAATATCCGATATGTATATATTTTATTAATTTTGTGTATCCTGATATTTATACATGGATATTATTAAATTTTGTATACAATCTATTATTTCCTTATTTTACATATGATAAGTTCACACTTTTAATGGTTATTTAGGGATGTAATGCAGGTAAAAAAAACCAAACTAATTAAACGAAACAAACCCAAAATATCAATCCGTAATATTTATATATATATTAATTATGGGTAATTGTCTCGATAAGCAACACTGCTTCTATAATTACCCTGGCATTGCCTAAATCTGATAATAGTAATAATAATAATATATAAGAACATCATATATCGCAGACCTATTACACATTTTCAACATATATATATAATGTGAACAATTATTCTAATTTAAAAAAAAATAATATCAGATTAGTTACTTCAGAAAACATAATAATTGTGTATTATTGATAGAATTAAATTTTGTATTTTTCTTGTTATTTATTTTCCTGTTTCTTTTTCATGTTATTTGTGTCTGTTATTTTTTTTCTATTCAAGATATATATATATATATATATATATATATATCATTTATAAGATGAATTTAATTGTTTTAATTTAATTGTTCATTATTAAATGAACACTTAAATTATTAGCCTAATACACATGTAGAAAATCAAATGCAAATATATATACATTTAATTCATATTCAGTTATAATAATACGATGATCTAAACATAATGTTTTGATATATAAGTATAATTAATTACAGACAAAGGTATCCTTTACATCACATTACGGAATTAATGTTTACCATGTTACTAATTAAATAATAAATTTATATAAAGTATATTCTACAAACTTTTTACGATCTTGTTTCCATTTTTTAATATCTTCTTTTGAATATGAACCACTCCAAATCCTTTCTGCCATTCCATTTTTATGTTGCTATTAAATATGAACATATATATATATATATATATACATTATATATTTAAATGATAAGATTGATATATAAGTAATTATATTACATTGCAATGAAGGATACTATTGATAGGTGTTAAAGTTAATTTTAAAGTTTAAAGAAAAATAAAGAAATTAATTGTTTAAAAATAAGTAAATAATCTTTTCGGTCATTACGATTAATTAAATAACAGACAGAAAATTAAAGATTAATAATATGAATGTATCTTAAAATATTATTTATTTGGAATATAATTAAATTAACTTGTTTACCTTCGAACTCGATGAATTATGATACGGTGATTAAAATCACGAGAAACATTTGAATAAAATGAATGAAACCGAATCGTATATAATAATAATAATATACTATACGGTATAGTCTATACCGTATAGATATATTAGTACGGGCGTGAGTTTACAAACCATGCGTATGTGAATATCGATGAGTTTTTGACAGGCTTCATAGGAACAGGTTTCAAATTTACACTGAAAGAGTAGGAAAGGTCAAAGTTGAAGCGTAATGTACTCCGTTAGGAGAGCTGGGAAGCTAATACTGCGCGTGAAGCTGGTCGATGAAATAATCGCGCTGAGATGATAATCATTTGATAGAAGAGTTTGTTTATAATGGTGTAATAAACGTAAATAATAATAATAACCATTATTAGAAATGTGTGTTTATAATGGTATAATAAATATAAATAATAATGATTCGATATATTTGTCCTCTGGCGGGCTTTAAATTAAGATTTAAATAGTTTCTCTTTTTATCGTCACCCATTACATGCGAGGTTTGAACTACGGCACAGTTTGTAAGTAACCCACTTTGATATAATGATCAAACTAATTAGTTTTAAATCCCACTCTTTCATGTTGTTAATAGACGACTAGATGTTATTTCTCGCATACAAGGTATCTAAACTGGGATATAAGCGGCAATGATTACCCATATCTAAATGATTTAAATATTTGAATTCTATAATTTCTTAAATTTTAAAATTACAATTGTTCTACTCTAATTGGATATGTGACTTCTGCTACGAGAGCACAGTTATCTGCCAATATATATATATAGGTAACCACTGATTTTATATATGATATTAATAGGGGAGTTATCTCGTGTGGATTGGTGATTTTAGCTTAGTGTAAATTGTACTATTTACGAATAATACCATTAATTGTATTATCATTGCGCGCGAGATGGCTGACATTCTATATACCATCGCGTCTACCGGACTGGGTAGCCAGTAATCTCGTACGAGGTAATTTCGTACGACTTGTTAAATTTAATTTATTTCATAATAATACAGTTTTTATACGATTATATATAATAACTTATTAAATATTGAAATAATATATTGTATTATATATATATTCGTATAAGTACTGTATAATTATGAAATAAATTTAATAAGTCGTACGAGATTACTAAATAAGTCGTACGGGATTACCTCGTACGAGATTACAGCCATCTACTGGGCTGCACTATCTATGTTGATGAGATGACCTTGACGTGGTCTTTAAGGTGCTCCTTGTACTTGTACTCGCTGTAGCAGCCTCGGTCGCACATCTTGCAGAAGAACGGGAAGCTATCCTTTAATTTAATTTAATTATATATTAATTAATTAATTAGTTATATAATAAATATAATATATAATATGTTTAATATATTTATTTAAAATTATTTATAAGAATTTAAATTGAAATATTGTTTTACTAACTTTCAACTCTTGTGAAGTGAATTTGTTATTAGATTTGTTTGAGACGTTATTGTTACTGAAGCCATTGTTCATTTGATTCGAATAACCATTGTTAGGCATATTGGGCATCATATTTGTATTATAACTGTTATTCATCGATTGTTGCTGTTGCTGCTGCTGCATCATTGGGTTATTGTAATTATTGAAATTTGGCATTGTACCGGGCATCATATTGGGTGGCATTCCATTTGGAGGCATTCCATTTGGGGGCATCCCATTTGGTGGCATTCCATTTGGGGGCATCCCATTTGGTGGCATCCCATATGGTGTCATTCCATTTGGGGGCATTCCATATGGTGCCATTCCATTTGGGGGCATTCCGTATGGTGTCATTCCATTTGGGGGCATTCCGTATGGTGTCATTCCATATGGTGCCATTCCATTAGGAGGCATTCCATTTGGAGGCATTTGATTAGGTGTCATTTGATTTGGTGTCATTCCATTTTGTGGTGTTTCATTTGGTGTCATTCCAGTTGGTGTCATTTGATTTGGCATCATATTATTAGGTGTCATTGCATTTGGTGGCATTCCAGTAGGTGTCATTTGATTTGGCGTCATTCCATTAGGTGCCATTGCATTTGGTGGCATTCCAGTAGGTGTCATTTGATTTGGTGGCATTCCAGTAGGTGTCATTTGATTTGGCGTCATTCCATTTTGCGCTATTACTGTGGAATTCATTCCCGATTGTACCATTTCATTATTACCTTGCGTAGAGTCGTTAGAAGAAGGAGGCGGAGGTGGAACTCCTCCCGCGCCCATCATACTCTGCATGGCGGTCTGCATCGTGTTGCGCATCGTGTCCAGCATGACGTTTTTCATCTCGAGAGGAATCTGTTGCCCGTTCTGCAGTACGGCGCCCTGTAGCTTGTTGTGCAGGCTGGCGAACACGTCGTTCTGCATCGCCATCATCTGATTGGTCATCAGCGAAGACTGTTCGACGGCGCCGGTATCCGACTTCGGTTTCTTCGCGGCGTACGCGCCCGCGTTACTGTTATCGTAGGTCGTGGTGGTACCGTTGTAAGCGTTATTAGTAGAGGCGGCGGTGGTCCCGTTGTAGGCTCCGTTATTGGTGGACGCGTTCGGTTGACGGTAGGAATCGTTCGACCGTGACTGTTGGTAAGAGCCTTCTTGCGACGGTCGTTTGCGGTAGTTCGACGAGAAGCCGAGGTCCATCATGGTTTGAGCTACGGCGTCGTTGCGAATGTTCGAAGCCGTTTTATAATCCACATTACCGCCGGTGTTGTTGTTCGTTGCGACGGCTGCTGCGTTGTTAGTGTCCGGTTGTCGCTTGTCGAAGTACTTGTTGTAGATGGAATCGTGCGACGCGTTCTTGTGGTTATAATCCCTCGAGTTGCCGTTTGGGCGCCGGTTGTAATTGGTACTGTTGTTGTTGTTGGCGTTGTTGTTGGAGTTGTTTCGTTGATTACTTTGGTACATCGTGAAGTGCGTGATATTGATATCCTGTAGGAGGTATCGTATGATATATTACATTACAAATATATATACAAAATTATATATATATATATAAAATTTAAAACTGCCTGTGTGGCTCAGTGGCTAAGGCGTCAGACACACAAGCAGTAGGACACGGGTTCGACCCTCGTCCGGACCATTAATTAATTTTATAAAATGGGTCTTAAAATATTATTTAGAAGTGATCTTATATAATTGTGTATAAATAAATGATCGTCTCTCGTTAAAACCATGGATGCCTTAACATGAGAGCGGCTTCGAAGGGACATTAGAGCCATATATGGTTATAAGTAAAAACTTCATATAAGTTCATGGATGGGATGAAAGGACTCCAGCAAATAAAAATAACAAAAAAAATATATAATGTATGAATATAGTTTATTTTAATTAACTATTATTACAAATATATATACGGAATTATATATATATATATATATAGTGATGGGAATGATCGTGATCATTTATCGGCGATCCGATCGGGAAAAGGATCACATAAGAGAATAAAAAAGTATCGGTACCCATCATTGCATATTGTATAATACTGAATAAATTAGTGTATCTAATAGATAATGGTAATTAGTGACGATAATATTTGTGATGCAGTTTTGACATAAGTTACGCCCCCACACCCTCCAAGATAACATGGTATTTAAATAACAACTGTTATTTTGACCATAATAAAATTTAATCAATTTAGATTATATAAGTAAACCACCTACTTTGACTCAACGTACATTGTACGTCGTACGCTGATTAGATATTTGTATCCAATATTGGATATTCAATGGATGTATATAAATAAATTATATATAATTCACTGTTATCATAAGTCTATATGATATATTCAATAAATGTATTTAATTCAATAGACTTATTATTGAAATATAATACAATATATTAATAATAAATATTATTTACAATTATTAACAATTTATAATACATATATGTATTTTTTCGAATTATGAAATAAAATCTTATTAATTAAATATATAAATAATATTGGGATCGGGTAAGAAACTTAGGATCGTGATCACAGAGCTAGAGAGAAAATCTCTAGCTCTATGATCCAGAAAAAAAGGATCGGTGACCATCACTCTACATATATATATATATATATATATATATATATATAATATATGAATATATGAATATAGTTTATTTCAGGGTTCCATTATTTTCGGTAAAAACCTGTTTTTACCGGGCAAAACCGGTAATAACCGGTAAAAACCTATCTCTACCATGTTAATTTACGGTAAAAACCTGTAATAACCGGTAAAAACCTAGTACTCATAAAATATAATACTTTAAAAAAAATGTATATTGAAAATTAAAGTAATATTGATTCATTTATATATAAATGTTATGGCTAATTAATCTAGCAGATTTATTTGAAAATTTGTCAACATTTGTCTGCTTTATTATGCCATTTATAGTACATTAATTATTTTAAATCCAACTGGATTTTGAGGTCTGCCACCGTTATATTGTAAAATTAACAAGTTGATTTAATTGGATATATTTTATAAATGAAATAAAATCATACTGTGTTATATATTCATAAAATTACACAATGAAAATATTACTAAATAGTTATACAGTATTGTAAAAAATATTTGTAAAAACTATATTTAATTTCATATATATAAAAATAAATATTCTATTCAGTATTTATATATATATATATATATATATATATATATATATAATTAACAATATATATAGATATATTTAATATATTTAATTAAATATCATGGTATAAAATCAAATAATGAATATATTCAAATTATTTCTCAATGAAAATATTATTAGTTCTATTGTTTAATATATATATTATTTTTTACAATATTAAGTCCCTGTCACACCGAAAAAGTTGGCCGATTTTTCACCAATATCGTACGGATTTTTCTCTCTCTCTCTGTGCTATACCCCTACCGATATATCACCAATATATCATCGATATCGTGACAATATCACTATTCATCATTATAGATATCTCTAAATATTTAACTATTTCTCGACGATTTCGTTACTGCGCATATCCTTGAAAAATCGCTCGCTTTATTTGGTGTGAATGGGCTTTCCTTTTACTATGGCAAAAATAAATATATTATTATATTCAATATTTTATATATATATATATTGACTTATTTACTCATTTATTTCAATATCATATTATTTATTTTAAAAATGATTTCTTTACATAGAGTCAAAATTAATAAAGTTTTTTTTTTAATATAAAAAATCTTATAATATTGATTTTAATGTAGTATTATTTAACTTTATAATTGTATATTATCTATTAAATATAAAATCTATAAATAATATATAATTGTAAATTATATAGACACTAGTAGGTTTTTAACATGGTAAAAACATGTTTTTACCGGACAGGTTATTACCGGTTATTACCGCGGTTATTACCATAGGCGGTAATAACCTATGGAACACTGGTTTATTTTAATTAACTTAATTCACATTCAAATCCAAATTAATTAGAAATAAATTATTTCAAATATTAATAATAACTTAAATTAATATTTTTATATATTTTATATAGAATAGACATAGTTGGCATCGTGAGGTTTTTTGGTTTTTTGCTCAAATATAAATTAAATAACATATATTAAATATATGATATATTCTATTTTATTATTATAATAATTATATACACTTTAATTAATAATTCATTTTAAAACTTCAATTTTATTAAATAAATAATAGTTAAGCTTACTTTGTTTTTTTTTGTGAAGGTATTTTGTCTAAATATAAATTAAATCTCATATAATATTATATACATTTAAATATATTAAATTTAATTCATGTTTAAACTTTAATTATTAGAGTATATTATGTTTATACTTGTAGTTTATTTATATAAGTAGCAAAGATTTTTCTAAGGAAAGATACAAGTTATATGTATAAAATTGAATCACACGATTTTATCGTAAGTTTTAGGTGCGTTTTTGTGTGACATACCGACGTATCAAGTTAGCAAGCTTTTTTTGTAATGTACCAATGTCCCATCTGTATTCTTATACATGTAAATGCAGATTATATTTGGGACGTTGATACATTAATGGCATGTTACAATTGGCATGTTACAAAAAACGCAACATCTCAACGTCACAATGTACGTCTACACAATGTAAAGATGGTATATATTATGAATGCATTTTCCGTAGATATACCAATGTCCCAATGTACCATCGGACATTGGTATATTACGAAAAATGCTCTCTTATATCATATAAAACTTACGAGAAATCTGTGTAATTCAATTTGTATACAAAATACCTAGAGCACCACCTATATCGGGTTAATTATGATTTTGAATGATATACATATCTATGTAGCAAGTAAATTCAAATTTATATTGCATGTAATTTAATTGAGCTATATAAATATTGTTGTATGGAAACCGCGTAGTACCTAAACTATTTAGGTGATTTGATATTACTGCTAGTAGCGGCAGATAGTAGTTATTAATTATGTTGGATATATATCTTAAATATTATGTTGGATATATCCTATATATATATATATACTATATGGGGATATATATTATATAGGGAGTGTTAGATATAAGCTTAGAAACATTTTTGTTAGTAGTAAATTAACTTGATTATTAAGATTATTTTTTTTTAAATATTAGTTTTTTGGTTTTTTGATTAAATATAAATTAAATATCTATTCTATTATATATAAATATGATGTATTTACATAATATATTAAAATGACAATATATTACAAAATATAATTTTTATATTATTAGACATTAATTATAATTTTATTAAATAATTATTTTCATCAATGAAAAAACAAAAAACCATAAATAAACCTTGAAAAAACCAAAAAACCACGAAAAAACCCAAAAAACTAGCAAAAAACCTATAAAAACTAGGAAAAAACCAAAAAACCTGGAGCCAAAAAAAAGGTTTTTTGCCAACTATGAGAATAGAGCCCCCAATAATTTATCCAAAGAAAGTATTGCCTTAAGTTGGTGTAAGTAACAAATTATATTGAAGCAGGCCACCGACTGTTATTATACTAATTTAATTTAATTTATTTTAAAGACTCTTACGTACCATAGAAATCAAGCGTATAAAGTAAAAACACAAAACAATATAACGGAACATAAACGAAAATAATATAACTAATAATAATGAACAATAGGAATACAGAAAGTACTCAACATTAATATAAATTGTAAATAAAATTGTAAATAGTGATAAAAATAGTGACCAGTGAAATGCAATAGTAAATATATATGTTTTTAATAGAGATTTAAATGAGTTGATGTATTGAGTGGAGCGTAGTTTATGTGGTAGTTTATTCCATAAATAAGGGGTCGATATGTCACATATCATATGTGCCATGCACGAATATTAGTAGTAGTAGAACGGAGAGAGATAGTATGAGTGGGAATATAGATTAAGGAAGATATATATTCAGGTCGGTTGTGGTGAAGAGAGTTATGAGTAAGTAGAAGAACTTTACATATTATTCTAAAATGTATTGGTAACCAAACTATCTCTTTAAATAATGTTAGAGTTTAAGGTGGGCGGTACTTATATATGAACTACTGAACATTATTATAATGATTATTATTGCTTTATTATGATTATAATAATGCAGCTAAATAAACAACAACATAAAACAAAACCAAAGAATTCACACAACCCCAAAATAAAAATTAAATTCTGATATTCTAATAATAATAATCGGCGGCCTGCATCGAGATTCACGCTATATTCTAATATATATTAATTTGTAAATTTATAATTATTTTAATAAAAACGCACCTGCTAAGACATTAACTATATTATAATATATATAAACATATGTTAATTTTGATAGTTCTATGAATTATATTACCTAATGTATATATAAATAAATCTAACCTTAAAATTTAAATTATATCAGATATAAAACAGGTATATTAACTATATATTCATACAAAAATATTTAAATGATAAAAATATCACATGTGACTATGTTTATCTAGGATACAAATATATTCTGAAATCGTTGTAAAATTCAATTTATTTAATTTAATCTAACTTCTTAATTTCATTATCATTTTATAAAACCAGTTCAAAGAATACTTATTCATAATGTCTTCATATTTGAATGATGTAGTAATTATATCTGCTTTTCGTACACCTATTACTAAATCGAATAGAGGATTATTTAAGGTATATATAACTACATATACAATTCAAATTTAATTTAATATTTGATCAAATTGATTCAAATATTTAATATTATATTATTTGAATATAATTGAAATATCATTTATTAAATTATTTAAAAATTTAGGATACTCATTTTATAACATATGTTACATATTATCATAATATTATATTATGTGTATAAATCTTAATTTAATACAATATTATTTTTGATACGTATGTGTCGAGTACCAATTTTATATTAAATATAATATTTCAATTCATCAATAATATACACTACTGCAGTGCACTCATAAAGTTATGACTACATTTTTAAATATGTACTATATAATTATAACAAACCATAGGCATTTAAATTATATTAAATTATATACTATAATGATTATAGTATATATTTAATATATAGTTTAAAGGCATATGCTTGACCTGAACAAATCAGACAAAATAAAATAAAATTATTGTTGATAAATTGGGTTATGATCAAAAAGGACGAGTTGAGGGTTAAAGGTTATATTTTAAATGCCAAATAAATTTGTATAGGCTCAACTTGGGATGTAATGAAGCTAAAAGAAAACCAAACAGGACAAAACTAAACCAATTAAACCAAATAACCCACAAATATCTATACACAATATATATATATATATATATATATATATATATATATATTATTAACTCGTATTTCAAATGAAACATTTAACCTTAAACTCGTCCCTTTTGATCATCTCGCGATAAATGTAATAAAGTATATATTTATCTATAACATATACACATATTACATCATAAAACGATCAATAAAGCATACCAATCAAACTTTTACAATTCTTTTACATTTAAACATCACATTTTTTGTATATAAATATTGTAGATGTCATTTTATCAAACCTGATTATCTCAGAATAATTATTTTAGCCTAATTTTAAATCTTAAAAATTCTATTACTCTAAAAATAATGCTCATAACTTGATTAACTTTTTAGTATATATCACTTTATATGTCTATATTAAAAAAATTGTATGATTTATTCAATTATTTTCATTATATCATATATAAAAATAGTTTCAAATAAAATAAATATATAATTTGTGTACTATTACTAGATGTCTTATATTTCCGAAAATAAATAATTATATATTATGATCCATACAATTTCTTGTAAATAACATTCCACACCATACCACCAATATGACGTTTACAGAATTAAAATAACTTAATTATATTTAGACTAAAAGTCTATTAGTAATAGACTTTTTAAAAAATAAAAAAAACCCTATATTTTTACATTGAATTCTCAGGTCAAGTGTATGCCCTTAATAATGTAATATTATATAAGTATACAATATAATTATAAGTATTATTATTATAATAATTACAATACTTTAATTTATTAGTATTAATATAATAATTATACTAACTTTAAGTTAAAGTTTAACTTTAAGTTAAATTTAGTGACTAATTATATAAATTATATACTATATTATATAGTATATAATATTATATTATACTATATTAAATATAGTATATTCTATATTTAATAAATATTATTATAATCCTAGGATTATTATTATATATAACTATATTTTAATAGTATTACAATGTAATAATATATCTGTTTAAATATAATTATTATAATAATTTTTATTAAAAATAGTCTCTATTGTGCAGTGTTCTGAAAATTGTGGTTAAAACCTATTTTTGCCAGGCAAAAATGGCAAAAACTAGATATTCCATGTCATTTTATTGTAAAAACGACAAAAATCTCTTAAAAATGGCAAAAACCTCATCGAAAACAATAATTTTATTTCATTTATTTATTAATTCATATATTAGAATTATAATAGATGAATAAAACTATTAATATTTGTAATATATATATATATATATATATATATATGAAGAATACATTTATTAGAATAATAAAAGAAACATTATATATGAAGAATACACTGAATACAAGTCTTTTACTGATTTTTCTGTGTTTAATATTTAGCATTTATCATAGTGCATTTACAACTGTGCATTGCACGTCGTGCAACCTTATTACTATATATTTGATGACTTTTTTACATTTAGACTTAATCTTAGAAATTTCATTAATTCTAGTACCTATACCAATTAGTTAACAGGTATAAGATGTACATCTGACTTGTAATACATATATCATTGTTTATCGATCAATATGGCAATTGTAGATCATTCTAACTGCTCATTTTTGCAATTTTACTAAAATATCTAGATATTTAGCTGTAAGATTAATTAGTAGAATATTATAATAGTCTAAGGTAGATAATACAAGACGTGTTACTATTGGTTTACACTGTAAACTTTACAGGTTTTAAAACTGATGGATTTGTGAATTTTACGGATATGATAAAGGTGTAATTTTTCATTTCATAATTTTATTGAAATAAATGATAATATATCAAGATTTGTGTTAAAAACGTTAATTAATGTTAAAAATGATGCCAAAATTATGAACTTTCTCAGTGAGATCAATAATTTGTGTATTGATTATAAATTTGTATTTATTGTATATTGACATTTATTTGGGGGTTAATAAATATTATTTGAGTTTTTCCAGGTTTCAGTTTCAGTGAATTTGAGTTAAACTAATCAATAATATATTTTAAACTGTTTGCTAGGTATAATTTATCAGAATCATTTGGAGGTAGAGCATCAGTGTATATTGTAGATCATCAGCAGTCAAATCAATATAAATATATATAATGCATATAAATTTACCATAATGATGAATAGTATAATATATATTGAATTCTAGGAAATTATAATTAATGGTAATATGTTGAATTATTGGAAATTAATGAATAACATTGTAATACAAATAGCTGTCTATTTATTTTAGTGATTATATTTCAATGATTTTGATGAATTATATGCAAATACAAATAGTAAAATGTATAAAAAATGACTAGATAATTATAAAAATATGAGATATTACAATGTAAATGTATCATATATTCATGAATTTTATTATCTAATTTAGTAAATAGGATAACTTATCTTAGAAGTACATTGTCTAGATAACTAATTTGAATAAAATGATAATAGTGTTGTTGACAAACATTAAAAGGAACATTATTATATACTTTAATAGTTATCAATTTAATTAAATAGTATTTAATTGAAATATTAATACAATTTTAAAATAGTATTATACTATTACAATAACTATATGTTATAGAATATCATTATTATAATAATATAAGATATATATATATATATATATATATATATATATATATACAATATATATGTATATGTGTGTGCTTTATAAAAAGTTTTGGAAAAAACCCAACAAACTTTGAATTTATTATGTGGACTTTTATATTTTCATATATTTTTGAAAGATTAATATCATATATTCCCATTTTTAATTGTAGTATCATAAATATTAAAAACCCAACAAAATTGTATTGTTTTTGTGTGGTTTAAACCTAGAAAACCCAACGTAGCCAACCCTGATCATAGACCATGGAGTGAAGTCGTTACACTATCTATTTTGTGCATATACATATATATATCAGGGTTGGTCGGTTTTTTTGAATCGGTTTTTTTGGTTCGGTTTTTTTGGTTTTTTTGGTTTTTTTGGTTTTTTTGGTTTATTTGGTTTTTTTGGTTTTTTTAACATTATAAAAGCGTTCAATCAAAAATAAGGAATCGATTAGGTAATAATAAGGCTTCAAAACTTGTTTTTTTATTTCGAGAATTAAATTGATTATATTTCTATTAGAAATCATCTAATTATTATTATTATTATTTTTTAAATTATTATATTGTTACAATTTGTAACTTGTAATTTTATTGTGAGAATTATATTGATTATATTTCTAATTACTGTATTGTTATTTTTTTTAATTATTATTTTGTTACAATTTGTAACTATTTTTTTTATTATATTTTACTTTATTTTTATAATAAATATATTTTAATAAAATAATTTTATTAACATTTAATATTAATAATATATTATTGAAAATTTAATAATATATATATATATAATTAATATATATAAATAATATTCATTAGTGTTGTATATTTTATACTTACTCTATATATGTATGTTTTGCACAGACATTTAATAATCGATCTAGGTATATATAATATTTTCTAATTAATAATCCGAACATTTAATTATAAAAAAACCAAAAAAACCAAATAAACCTAAAAAAAAAACAAAATAACCAAAAAAACCGCCAACCCTGATATATATATATACAGATAATTGATTGACTACTTGGACACCTTTACAATACTTCTCTTCATCTCATCATCATCATAACATCAACTTCGATGTCCCACGAGGCTCTGTATTCCTACTGATACATTTCTCTATTTGCATGCTCCCACTATTTAATCTTATTCCACAACTTCTAATACACCACGTAACATGTTATACGACTCCCTGCTAAAATAACTAACTTTACTGAACAATAAATGCTCTTAAATTCAATACAATACAATACAATAAATTTCTATAGTTTCTATCGTTTTCATAAATTCTCTAACTAATTACTACTAAACTCAACAAATACAGAGATACTAAACAGATACCATCTAATTCTGACATTAATTTGTCATTAATTTACATAGATGATTATCTACGTACATTACAAAACCCAATCCCCTTACATAACGTTAAATACCTCGGCCTCTCATAAATTTAAAATATTACTAAACCTATACCAGAGATTCACTTATAATTTCCCGACTCAACAACTGAAACTTGACACTAACTATTACAATACTACCTTTATTAAACGACCTTGAACGCTTACTAACTAGATCAATAAGAACTACCTTCTGACTGAAGCCTACTGACTTCGTCACATCTGTATCATAACTTAGACTACAACTAAACTGGTCTACCATCTACCTGCAGGCTATTGCATATAAAACCATCCTTATTATATAAAATCCAAGATAGTGTATTGATTTTATCTTTAATAGGACATTCTTATTAATAGTATTTCCGAGTTTATGCATTAGATGAGAGGACTCCACTAAAATAAAAAATATATAGCTATATATATATATGTGCATAATTATAAGAATATGATTATATTTAATTATGTAATTAACTTAGTGACATATCCACAAATCTACATTAACTGCGATCACATGACCTTATTCTCTCCCCTTTAGGATACCCTGCCCGATGAACTCTTGAAACCCGTGTACCTAGCCTTACTTAAAGATAGCAAGCTTCCCCCACAGGATGTTGATGATATCTGCGTCGGTTTGTTTACCTAATAGTCTTATGTAAGTATGTATGTGTGTGTGTGTATATATATATATATATGTGTGTGTGTGTATAAGTACGTGAATTTTAATTTATAATTAGAGAATACATAATTGTTTTGATGAAAGCCAGTGAATAATCTCCACAAGTTATATTAAACTTTATCCCATATACGTAATCTTACATTATGATCTCGACCAATCAGGGAATGCGATGTTGCCTGGAGCCGGTTCACAGTATGCCCGTGTTGCTCAACTTAACAGGTTATTGTCATCATCAACATCATCATCATCATCAACATCATCATCACAATTACTACCATAAATATCATCTTCACCATCATCATCATCATCATCATCATCATCATCATCACTATCACCAAAATTATTATATTTCATTATTATTATCTCTATCAACATAACATAATCATTAAGTAACAATCGCTAAAGGATAGTGTTTTCCTATTAGTAAGGTTATCAAGGCTACATTCATTATAGAACTTATACACATGTTATTACAGCTTAATTACAGCATGATGCTAATAATAATAATATTTATTTATTGAAATCTCATATATATATATATATATATATATATATATATATATTGAATACAATACAAATAGCAGATACAAATAGTAACATTTTATTCTTGTGTTTTGATTTAGAGTGCGTTTTTTGTAACGTACCACAGTACCACCTGTATGCTTATACATGTAATCTCAAGTGGGACTGTGGTACTACTTTTTAAACGTCCCACACCACAGTACCACAGTCCCACAGTACCACAATACCACAGTACCACAGTACCACAGTACCATCCTCGATATAGATATAGGGAGCGTTTATTTATATTGATGTTTCCAATGAACCATCTGAACGCCCGCGAATTTAACTCGCGCGCGAATTTAACAAGTGGTACTGTGGTACTTTGGGATATTTCGTATGATTTATAACATACCACAGTACCACAGTCCCACTTGATTTTACATGTATAAGCATACAGGTGGTACTGTGGTACGTTACGAAAAACGCTTGATAACTTGATACTGTGGTACGTTACAAAAAACGCACCCTTATTATTTATTAAGTTATTGATAAATACGAGAGAGAAACAAGAACTGCCTGGACTCGAACCCGGGACCTCTGGCTTACTAGCCTCTCTACTTTTGGTTGTACCACTAAGCCTCAGACCCTAGACTAATGAATAGCTAGTGGTGATAATCCACGTAACAATCGTATTACCTAATAGCAATACTTAATATCAATACTTAATAGCAATACTTTGTAGCAATACTTAATATCAATACCTAATATCATTACTTAATAGCATTACTTAATAGCATTACTTAATATCAATACTTAATATCAATACTTAATAGCAATACTTAATAGCATTACTACATTGTAATACTTATTAGCATTACTACATAGTAATACCTGTCCTTGCAGTGGGTTCCCCTACACAGTTTCTACAAGTAGCGCTAGCAGATGGTGTAGCTCAGGTCTTCAGTCTTGTATGAACATTGCCGGTTAGTTTGCATTAGCATGTATCACCATGTATCACCGGGTGTCAGTACTAGCTGTCAATACTAGATGTCAGTATTATATGTCAGTACTAGTGTCAGTACTAGATGTCAGTATTATATGTCAGTACTAGTGTCAGTACTAGATGTCAGTATTATATGTCAGTACTATATATGTCAATACTATATATCAGAACTAGCTGCCAGTCTAGATGTCAATATTATATGTCAGTACTAGATGTCAGTATTAAGGTGTCAGTACTAGGTGTCACCACTAGGTGTCAGCATCAGCTACAGGTGTAGATTATTGTTGATGACTCATTGATCTATCGCACGCTATATGTAAACCTTCATCTTGTTTCATCACCGTTCATTCTAACACATTCTATATATTATACACATTTATCATAGTATTAATACCATGAATATTTATTATTATTACTTTACATAAGAATACAATTTGTTTAAAATTTATATACAATTTATCGTAATTCAATATTAATATTCAATTATAATTATTTATGAGAATATATTTATATATCATATGTAAAGTATTTCAATTTTAGTCATTGTATTGACTTTCAAATATTTGGTAGAAATACCACATTTGTGAATAATCACAAACATTAAACCTGCAATTAATATTCACAAATAGTGGCAAACATTCGCATATCTTATATCAGCGTTAATATGTGTATTCATTATTTAGTAGGTTTTAATGTAATCTTCTATTATTAGTGGTGTTTATGATTATTAACTGACCCTTACCTTTAACACAGCGAGCATAAGAGACGGAACTATAGACATCGGCATAGGAGCTGGGTTAGATTCCATGTATACATCATACTTTATACACATTTAGCTCTAGTATCATTGTATGTAATAACTTAATTAGGCCATTTATGTACACACGTATCACATTAATTATAAAAAATTCATGTGACATTAATGTTTCTCACATGTATTTCATAAATATATGTTCATTCCACTTTCATCTCTAGTTAATTTACAACTAATAAAGTTGTCACTCTAGTATATTCAGTGAATACTGTTCATATCTGTGCATGTTGCCTAGTCTAATGCATTCATAGAGCTGCTGCTATACAGCTGCAGTGTTTACACCTCCTATCAGAGGTCACATTACAGAGGTCATACGCCGATGTACAGGAGGGCTCCCCTCCCCCTCACTTCTACACTGCATGTATACAGCATACCATTATCTTATTATCACAATTGTAATCTTTCTGTTTTAATAAATAATATAGATTTGATCTAGTCTCTGGATTATGATCCAATACTGTGATTTAATACTGTGGGTCTCAAACCCTGGTGTTAGCTTTACTTCAACTAACTAAACCAATTCCCCCCACACTATTCACCCATCTCTAGCCCTACCTTTCCTAACAATGCCACCCCCCCTCACTACCTACATCACCCAACCAATACTAGTGTTCTTATCGTCACAGATTCGAACATCTTACACTGACCCCGATGACAGAATTACCAAAGTTTCACTTGAGTGACAGCTCTAAAAACAATGCCGTATCTATGGCAACCATTTTACCAATGGGGTTAGTTTACTAAGATATAATCATCATTTATATACACACACAGGAGTTAGAGACAATACAATAGTAATACAATAATGCTTATGTTTTGTAAGTAATATAATAATACATATGATTTGTATGTAATATTTGCATTTGGATTTTATAGCATAAATTTAAGTTTAATCTAGTATCAACAATTTATCATAAATTTAGTTTGTGTTTCTAAATAAATTTTATACTTACATAAAATTACATAAATCATTTCTATCATTGGCAATGATTCATTGCTAATCACACATTTGATACAAGTGCATTATGTAAATAATTTCAGTATTTCTATTAATAATTTTTTTAATTTAATATATTTTAGTAATAAATATGTAATGTTAGTTATTGCATAATCAATATATTAGAACTGCATATAGAACTTCACATATAACTTCATCACAATCTTCATCATAATCGACAACATAAATAGATTTAGATGATACTTACAAAATCAACTATTCATTCCGTATTTAAGAGCACCAATTGAATTCAACAGGAATACTTTAGTATGTATTCCAATTGAAGATATGCCAATATATATCAATGTATTCCTATGTATTATATGTGCAAATATTGTATTCAATTCAATTTAATTACAAACATAAAAGATAACAATAATAAATAAAGAAATGTCTAATAATAGATGAGAGTGTAAAAAATAAATAATGTATTATATACATTGTTAATAATAATATTACAAATTATATGGACCGGAAAATAATAAATAAACATAGAATAATATAAACAATATGAAGAGGGTATCTCTATATGGAGATATAGAATATATAAAATTATATAGGAGATATCGAATTAAAAAAGCTCATCGCTTTCACTGATTCTCCTTAGACATTGTCTATAAACAGAATCATTCATTCATTCATATACAGATTTAATACAAAATATGCATTGTACGTATTTACAGGTTATATTACTTATTCATATTTTTTTATTTGACTTTAGTTAATTTGTTTGCATTAACTACACTTTCATCAAGATTATTCCAAACGGAAGCTACTTTATTTTTTATTATATGTATTGTAGTGGAATTGATTTATGCACATATATACAATTATCTTTTATTATAACACAGTTATATGTATCAAATAGATGTACTGTCATACGATAGTGATTCTGCTGGTTTACTATTTTGAGTGTCCCCCTGTAACATATATATATATATATATAATAGAATTTTAATTAATAACATTTTATTTTAATATATTAATATTAAGTGTACTATAGATTATCACAATTTAATCTTATAAAGATGGTAGTCTTCATTAAAATAATATTACAATAGTGGTATATATAAATATATATATATATATATATATATATATAATAATATGTATAGATATTTAATAAATATTATTTATATATGTAAATAGTATATTAATTCCTCTGTGTGGATATTATATTGTTTTGACTGTATTTAATAAATTATATTCAATTCAATATATCTATACATATTATTATTTATATATAAACATATTCATATGTATTTAAATGTTTATATATATATACATATATATATAATATACAGTGTATAATATACATGTATACGTATATCTGTGGATACACATACATGTAACACATATCTTGAACCTGAATTAGTAACTATATATCACTCTCATTCTAATTCAGTGTCTGCATGATCCTAATATTTGACCCGTTATAAATAGAATATCTATTTTTTTAAATGTATGGTCGTAAACCACAATATCACTCATGTCCTTAAGAGGACACGCGCGCTAAGGTGGAGTGATATCACTACACGTAAAAGTAATCGCATGGTGAAAATTAAAAATATTAAGAATTGGATATAAGTAAAGCATTGTAATTTTTTTTTTTTGAAAATATTAATTATTGGGGACACACAAGCAGCTCAAATTTTAACATGGCAGGTATAGGAAATTTAACATGGCAGAGATAGGCAACAATTTCAATGAGCATAAATATATGCTTCTGAATATCCAAATTTATTAATTTTTAATATATTGATTAAAATCTTATAATTATATTCAAATATAAATTTTTTTTATTTCAAAATATTTTTTATTAATAATTATTACAATTTCAATATTTTTTAGAAAATAACAGAAAAACTCAATAATTTCCATTCTTTTAAAAATAATAAATTTATAATGGTATATATTAAAGAGTTTATCAAAATATATTGTTAGTTATTTATTTTTAATAATTATTATGTAAATATCCAAAATTATTGATATTTTTTAATTTTTTTGTAAAAAAATTAAAAAATTAAAAATTGAAATTTTTCAATATATTTTTATATATTTTATTATTTTATTATGTTAATTGGTATGATATTTAACAGTAAAAAAAGTTTGGCGATAAATGATTCATTGGTAATAGTTTGAGAACAATTTTACTTAAATAAATAAACATTATTTTCAAAAATATTAAAAAAAATAAAATATTTTTTTATTATATTTTACATGATTTAGATACATAAAATATATCGTTAAATAATTTATATTTATTAAAATTGTTATTTAATAATTATATTTAATTAAAATGATCGTAATAATAATATAGTTATTCGTATAATAAATTTTAATAATACAAATAAAAAAATGTATAAAAATAACAAAAATAAATATTATTTATATATTAGCGGTATTGATTTTTAGTATCACATGATGGCATTATTTTCGAGAAAGTAGAGTTGCTGCAATGCGACCATCTCGTAGATCAGTATCAGCAATACTTTTTGAAGTTTAACTTACAAGCCGTATGTAAAGTTCTACAGATTGTGAATGACATGAATATAAGGGAAATATAAAAATTGTAATATTATCTATTGTATATGATAATAATGTAGAAGTGGTTATATCTTCTGTCATTACTAATTCGTACCATCCATCTTCATCTATCATTAAATGCTATTTACTTGAATTTATAATATACATTTATTTAGTAATACATTTGAAGTATATACTATAAATTAAAAAATAATCTTAGAAAACTAGATGATCTACTTTGTATAGTAGTTGCAGTAGTGGAGGATGTTCTAACATACATTTTCCGACACGTTCTCTGATATTTTAAGAATTATTTTTCAGAAGGAGGGATTCTATCGTATCCAATACATGTACATAGATGTACAGTACATCATGTACTTAAGTACAAGTACATATATCAAAGAGTGAATTAAGTTTAATTTTTAATTTCTCTATGACTGTTTTAAATCATTTACATTTAATAAATGTACCCTGATATTGTCTTTTTTTTATTTTTTCAATATTTTCTATTAACCTAGTGACTTTTTTATATACACTATTATTATTTATATGAGGAATGGATGACTAATATGTAATCCCTATCAATGATACGTAAAACTACATCTTTTTTAGTTTGAATACACTTTTTTGAATTTTTTCTATTAATTCTTGGTAGAAATCTATAATACATATATATATATATATATATATATATATATATATATATATATATTTAATTGTGTAGGTAATTGTAGTAAATACAGTTCTTTATCTGGAAACAAAGTTGAAAAAGTATCCTTAATACATGTATAAACTACTAAATTTTGTAATATTTTAAATTAAAAATATTAAAATAACAAACAAATATACTAGCAAAGATCATAAAAATACTAAAATAAGGAATTTAAAATAAAAATTTTACAAGTTTAAATATATTTTTTTTTAAATTTAAAAATCGTTGTGTATCATCAATATTTAATCAAATTAATTTTTTTTTATATTTTATTGATTTATTATATTAGATTAAATAGAAAAGTATTGTCATAGTAGTTTCTTTGAATATCACTCCACCTTAACGCGCGCCGGTCGCCAGTTTACATGTAAAAGATTGGGAAAAGGACTATTTGTTAAAGGGTACTAAGTTTTTATTTAGGATTATTTGTTTATAACTTTTTTTTTATTTATATCAATAACACTTAGTTATATTATATTTATAATTATAGCGTATTATATTGTAGTGTATATATTATTATACAATTATCGTATATATATATATATGTATATATACATTTTTTGTAGTTATTTAAAAAAAAATACTTAAAAATGTATATATATATATTAAAATATACCCTACAATATAATCAATTGTAAATATAATATAACTATGTGTTATTAATATATATGAAATTTAAATAAAAATAATAATAAACAAAAGTGATCACCTTTTAAATGATTATTAATTACATTCGTATAATTACATTAATAATAACCTACAATGAATTTCAACTTAAGGATCACTTCTGAGAATGTTGCAGAGCGATACGGAGTCTCTCGTCTCGATCAAGATGAATTCGCAGTTTCATCCCATCAACTGTAAGTAGTCTGACCTAGTTATAACCCAGGGTGATATCACTATATGTATTGTATATTATATTAGTCATCTATGTACTAACTTATTATTGATCAAATCAATCCACTAATTCAATGACATTTTTATATAACATCTGGTGTTATTTTCATAGTTCGATAGTGAATAATGCATATTAATTCTGAAAATAAGTAAGCAAAATATTATAGTCATGCCATCATTCCAATTTTTGTTTAATAAGTATATAATAATTCTTTTTTTTCTAATTTCAATCTCATTATTTTATTTAAATAATAAATATTTAGATTGTCGGTGAATCTTCTATATTTGTTGTTTTATAAGTGTATCGTATTCAGTTATTCACATCCTACTATACCGATTACCAACTCTAGTTATATTTCAGTGATTCACATCATACTATACCGATCACCACCTCTAATTATATTTCAGTGATTCACATCGTACTATACCGATCACCAACTCTAGTTATATTTCAGTGATTCACATCGTACTATACCGATCACCACCTCTAGTTATATTTCAGTGATTCACATCCTACTATACCGATCACCACCTCTAGTTATATTTCAGTGATTCACATCATACTATACCGATCACCACCTCTAGTTATATTTCAGTGATTCACATCCTACTATACCGATCACCACCTCTAGTTATATTTCAGTGATTCACATCCTACTATACCGATCACCACCTCTAGTTATATTTCAGTGTTCACATCCTACTATACTGATCACCACCTCTAGTTATATTTCAGTGATTCACATTACGCAGTGCCTACAAAGCTCAGCAGAAAGGACTATTCGATGATGAGATAGTCACAGTGGCCACCAGCGTAAAGAGCAAGGACGGAACCAAGAAGGACGTTATAGTTGGTATATGTACACACGATACTACCTCTACTCGGAGATATCAGATGCTTTCTTTGTATTCGTATCATTGTTTAGTGCATAGTGATATTGCTCTGATACTGAAGTTTTATTCTTAATTAATTTCACCATATTTATTTAAGATATAATATATATATATATATTTAATCAGAACATAATCCATAATCTATATTTCTTTTACCACAATATATTTTTCTAAAATAAAATATTACCTTTGTATGAATAATTTGATCATTTTAATTCTATATTCTGCATTTGATAAGACTATATTATTACATAATATATCTATATTGATGTTACAGTATTTAATTGTAATATGAAATTAGTATATATATTATTTTATAATACGACTTGAATATATATAATATAACATTTCTAGTTATGATAATTTAATGTATCAATTAGATATACTTGATAATATAATAACAATATCTCGTATATTTCGTATACATTTTCATGCTGAACCCCCCTCAGGTGAGTAAAGATGAAGGGATTAGACCCACAACAACTGTCGAAGGACTCGCGAAACTAAGACCCGTATTCAAGATAGGTGGCAGCACTACAGCCGGTTAACATTCGCACGCAGCCACTCTCACACTCGTACCCTCTTTACCATATTAGCAAACTATCACCATATTTGTATGTAGACATATTTACATGTTAGAAAATATTACCAAATTAGGAATTATTACCGCATTAGGAATTATTACCATATTAGGAAACAATTACTATGTTATGAACTATTACTCTATTAGCAAACTATTATCATATTAGGAATTATGACCATATTAGGAAACAATTAACACATTACAAAATTATTACCATATTTTTACTCTATTATCAAAGCCAAATATTTATTAGACACTTTTGATTGGTCATATTTATAATTGTCTTTGTTATTTACATACAATTTATTTACATTTGTCATATAATATAAAATGAAATATATAATTATTTAACCTAGTGATTAAATTAATACATTTAATACCTATATTTATATCATTATTAGATAAAATAATTAATTTTAGATTATAATGTTAAATACTTAAGTAATGTATTATATTTTAAATATTTAAATATTATTTTCAAATTAAGCATTCGAATGCAACATAATTTATATAAGTTGTATATATATTTATATAAATATATATATAATTATATATTTATATAATTATATAAATAATTGGTGAAATATTAGAGAGTGACATTTTTTAATATTTATCAACTTATATGAGAATGAGATTTTATATTGATGTTATTGTAATAAGATTAGTATCTTTGGAAATCGTATTAAATTCTATAATATAAGTCATAATTTAGTTTTTTATATTAAAATAAAAGTTATGATCAAAATTGTGGTAAAAATATGATTGCTTACAATTATTTTGTTATGAATTATAATTATCATGGAAAATATATTTATTAAATATTTAATAAATTAATAAAACACCTATTTCTAATTGAGATTAATATTATTAATAAATCTATGTATACATTTCATATTTCTATTGTAATAAATACATAAAATAATAATATGATTTTAAAATTAATTTGTATCTCGTTTCTATTTACCAAAGACATTGAATATATTATTAATATATATAATACAATTAAATACCCATGTTTCCTATCCGTTGGGTGAAGTGACATAATACAATTTACATTGGCTTAATTATGGGCTATGGTATTAGCCATGTTAGGAAACAATTACCATATTATGAACTATTACCATATTAGGAAACCATCCTCTATTATTTTCGGGCGACAACATAGAAAAGATATTGATCTTAATCTGAAGCCCTTTAGAGGAAATAATAACATGAATAATTATATATTTCATACGAAAAAAAATGTACAATTTATAACTTCTAATAAATATTTATTATTATTATTATTATTATTATTATCAATCCATCACCATATAAGGTATCCATCCTCTCATTATCAATCCATCACCATATAAGGTAACGCGAGTCAGATATGCGACGGGGCGTCGGCTGTGCTGATGATGAGGCGAAGTGAAGCGATCAAGCGCGACCTTCGAACTCTGGGCGTGATCAGAAGTTATGCCGTTAGTACATACACTCCCTCGCTCACACCGTTACAACGCTTGACCGATTGCTTGACCAGTGCTATCAGTACCTTACAACATCACCATCGTATAGTGCATTATAGTACACATGTTGTTGTCGTATTGTATGATATATTATGCGTAGATATAGCTAGATAATCATCAGGTGTATATATAGACATGATGTACAGAAAAACCAATACTATAGTACATGCATAATTGTAATGTTTGGAAAGTTATGTAGAAATATAGGTATATATATATATATATATATATATATATATAAATGCAGACATAACGTATAGTATATAATGTTGATACCATAGTGATCTAATAAGATCAATTACATGCACTGCTTAATCACTATTTATTATAATTTATTCACTATATTTCATAGATTCATTTTAATAGCGTTTATTACTAAATAGTTGAATTCGAGATAGAATACACATGTATATATGTTGTATTATAACGTATGCGTACGACTATATTGTACTGTACCGCGTGCGTTGTAGGTGGTGGGCTGTGATCCTGAGATTATGGGAGTAGGTCCGTCTGTCGCTATACCAGCAGCTCTAAAGAAAGCTGGTTAGATTATATCTATCACATATGTATACTAAGGAATTATGTTAAAAATATATTATTTTCAATACATTAGTTTAGGCAACTATTCATATTAATATATCACATATTAGATATTAGATATTCAAATGTTTAAAATGATTTTTAATTATAATTGTTTATTACAAAATGTATTAAACTTATTTATAGTTTGACATCATTTTATAACCATTTAAAATCCAAGTTTGCAACAAATCATGATATATCCGTGGGATTATCATGTTGCAACATTTACTTTATTAATCTTCACATTTAATTTATTTAATAATTAAAATTAACAACATATTTTTTAATTTATTTATATAAATTAATGAATATTTATATTTTTATATAAAATAATTCTTAAATAATATTACATTTATCAAATATATATATATTTAGTATTTTAATTTTGTTTAAAAATTTCATTATTTAAAAAAAATATTATCTAGAATTTTAAATTTAAAGTAATTTCATTGTAAATTAATTTAGTACTAATGAAATAAAGAATAATACAATATTATATTATTAAAATTATATATATATATAATATCTATATTTATTATATTTGTTGAAAATTATATAATATCTATATTTCTCAAATCGTAATCAATACAAAATCTGTTAATAAACTAAACATGTGTTATTAGAATATATAAAAATTAATTATGTACAATTATGATGATTAATTTATGATATGAAGAGATTAATTAATGCTAGAGTTGAAACATGTGAGTCCTCTAGTCTAACTCCAGATTCCTAGTAATGAAATGGTGATTCTAGAACAACATTTTTGAGTCCATCTAGATGATTTTCGAGTCGAGTATTAAAAATAAGAACTTAAAACAAATTGTAAAACTGTGCATAATACATATTAAGTATATTATATAATTATATGGAATTATTTCACTGTTGAACTAATCTTTATTGCACATACTTTATGTCTTATATAGATTTATTTGTTATTAATTTGAATGTCAGTCTTATCTTCTTTTGGTGATTAATGTTGAACTTTAACCTCAGCATCTCTTTGTTTACATTGTTACTATAATTATTCATAATAATTCTAATAATAATAATAATTATATTATATAAATATGTACATTTAAATTAAGTAAATTAAGTGTAATGTAAATAGATATAACAACTTGTTGTTATTAACATTTCATTATATAATGACATTATTTTATATTCATATTCATAAAATTAAAGTAATGCTCTATATTTTAAATAGTTACAATATAAACTCTTCTCACAATATGTATTTAAGTAATTATAATTATTATAATATACCGATTATATACTTCATTCTATTACTATTTAGTGAATACTGATAACACTGCTATGATATTGCTAATACTATATCTATAATGCTTATAATGCTTCTTCTGATATATCTGCTATAATCAATGTACACGTTCCAAAGGTTTAACTATTGAGGACATTGATATATTTGAAATTAACGAAGCTTTTGCCTCCCAGGTTAGCTCACATCATGTTATTCTTATATAACCTTACTACATATTCGTATGTACAGTCAGCATATATGATGAATGTATACATACAACTCCATTCATGTACGAACTTTATTTGCGTAATCGGGTGAGAATATAATTATAATCGCAAATATATGCACACAATCGTAAAAATATGTATTTCACAGCGATTATTGAACAATATTCTAATTAGTATTGGTCTATTTTGTACTTAAATGTATGCAATTGAAATTAGTAGAAATACATGCACACGTATATTTACAAGTACAATTTCGTATGTCATGTCATCGATTTATCAATAAATTTAGAATTATGAATTTAAAATATGAAATTCTATATTTCTAGTTCTTTCTAGTTATATTTCCTTTTCATTGTAACCATTTAAATATCACTTTAATAAATATTACTCTCAGGGATATATTCAAATAAATGTTTATATAAATATAGGTTATTCAAAATATTATAAATAATAATCAACCGTTTGAATAATCATATATAATACTTCAAAATATCATCAACATTTACTTGTTCTGCAATACTGATATACATGTATTATCCTCCCCACCGCTATGACCTTTAACCCTTGCGCTACTGCGGCTAACGACACTCTCGCTCGACCCTCACAGGCCGTCTACTGCATGCGTAAGCTGGGCATCCCCCGCGAGAAAGTGAACCCCCTAGGCGGTGCCATCTCTCTGGGACATCCCCTCGGTATGACGGGCAACCGACAGATTGCCACGCTACTGCACGAACTCAAGCGAAGGGGCAAGAGGTCAGTATCTAGGACATCGGTGTGGCTAACACTCGCGACCTCTAGTCCACCCTATGCAAGGACATCTGTTCTCTATCCATCGCTACGCTAACTTTTGTACTATGACATAGATACTTTTCAGGCTGATGTTTATTTATATTTCCTTAATGCGAAATATATTTATTAATTGTAAATTAAAATGCATTAATTTAAAAAAAAATTTATTTCCATAAACATACTATTAGAAATACAAATTTATTTATAAATTTTTTATGAATTGAAATATGGTTTTCAATATTATTTGTGTAGAAATTCTTATAATAGAATGTATATTAAATTTTATTACAATTTATACATAATCGTATTAAAACCATTAATTTAAAAACATGGTTTTTTAATATTCTCCCATACCATAATACAATACGATAAAATAACTCAAGCGTTACATTACATTTCTAAAAATATATGTAAGAATATGTGTCCTGTCCTTGTAATAGCTATAACTAAAGCAATTAGTAATACTAGTGATAATAATAAGAATATTACATAATATGTAAATAAATATAGCTGTGTAAAAAGAATATTTGAAATAATAGTACTATATTAATATTAGTAACACTACCTGGCATACCAATAAATATAAGTTCACTCTTTAAAAAACGTTAATGCATAATATATTTAGTACATTAAACCACAGAAACCATCGTTTACATCTCAATTTGTGTATTACAAAGCGTATTAATCTAGATTATTATACATTCCCTTATATCAACGTAATTTATCGTATTGTAATCTTATTTATCACATTGTAAAATATTTTAAATTATTCGCGAGTATTTCTATCGATATAAATCGTGTATTACGAAATCAATCGAATGTAAAAATCATACGTAATTGACGAGACTATTTATTTAAAACAACCTCTTACTACTAATGCTTACCCTCCTCCCACACAGGGCCTATGGAGTAGTGTCTATGTGTATCGGGACTGGTATGGGAGCTGCCTGTGTCATTGAATACGAACATTGTCATTCTAAACTCTGAGCATAACAAATGTGTGTATGTACATATATACATATGTATCTATATATAATTATTTATATATATATATAATAATTTATATATATATATATATATTGATATATTTTTTATATTCATTAATCCATTGGACGGCCGTTTGCTTTATAAGCACATTTCGCAGTCCGAAAAATGTAAAATCTATGTACATGTGATGACATCTCATATGTGATATGCTATTTATACACATAGCACACATTTTAAGTATTCATTGTTATTAATAATTTGTTCATTCCTATCGGTATAGTATATTTTATTATCGTTGTTCTTTTCTTATATGTTTATAAATTGTAATTCAATTTTATTTTAGTATTAAATATTACGACATAAATATCCTTTTACATTATTAAATGAACTATATTTATCTCTTTTGGTAAATTGGTAAGTTAATTGTTGTCTATTTATTATTTAAAATATATGTATATATATATATATATATATATATATATATATATAACTCAATATATTTTAAGCAAGGATTTTACGAAGCAAAGATGGTTCACTCCCTATCTAATCTATGTAATTATATTAATATAGTTCTCATACCAACAACTAGATGGATACACATGTATTATTATAAGTTATATTTACTATTAATAATTCATAAGGTAATTAATTTAATTATCAGACTAATATACTTTTGATATTATAAAAGATATATGAACTCTATTTAAAAAAATATATTTTCAAATTACGGTATTGACAATTTACATGTAAATAACAATGACAGAAGATACAAAATCTAAAAATAGAATTTAGATCTCCTACCCGTCGCATTTGAGCTAGTGTCGTTCTTATTTCAAGTTAACCATCTTTCCTTCAGAAAATCATTATTATAAGCTCCACAACTATAGTAGAAGTATTATAGTGTAATGTATTAATTGGATTGTTTTCCTTTAATTAAGCGGATTAAATAGATATCTTTATAGTATTCTATAATATTTACCATTTATTTAAAAAATACATATAAGTAAATAAATATATGTACACTATATTGTATTAATGTTGTTATAAACTAATGCAATGAAAACACATTGGTATTATTATTTCACTGATTATAATCAATGTTACGATACTATTCAAGCGCTAACAAAAGACCTATTTTCTATTAAATTATCGAAGACATACCAATTACAAGAGTTTAGATCTAAAGAGAATTGTGGTCCTTAAGAGATGTTTATACCTTTCTCAATAATATATAATTATAATTAATTAAAACATGAGTTTCATTCAAATATGGTTAGAAGAAGAAGAAAAAGTGCCAGCCATAAAGTACACCAGAACTTGCTAGTAGTCGAGAGAGAATATGCACGAATATTATTACAATATTGTCTATTTTAATAACTACTATATAAATATCTGTTCAATTTAATTCAATATTCGTCATAAAAATAACATATATATATATATATATAATCAATAATTAGTCAGTAATTAGTAATACTAATTCATAATAGGTATATAGATCACTATTACACTTTAACACTCGAGGAATAAAGATGAGTAGGGCTTATACAATAACACGACTTAGAACTGATTGTGTTGATTACCGGTAGTGATACAAATGTAGAATAGTTCTAAGGAGAATACTATTAACATGTACTGCTTGGGTAGCTCAGTAGGGTAAGGATAATGGAATTAAGGTATCAGGCAGTAGGTAGTGAAAACTTCATCTAAATTCCTGGATGGGATGAAAGGCTCTACCAAAATAAAATAAGTATAGATAATTAAGGTATAATTTGTATTAATGTTTGTATAATTTGTAATGAATTAAATACTGCCTGGGTAGCTCAGTAGGTTAAGGTATCAGGCAGTAAGAAGTGGTAAATTCCATCTCATGTTATTGAAATAGGTCTTACAGTATTAATTAGAAGTAAATAATTATGTATACATGATTAGCTCTCGTTTAAATCATGGATGCCTTAATACGAGAGCGGCTTCGAAGGGTCATTCCTGTCATTTGGTTATAAGTTGAAACTTCATCTAATTTCCTGGATGGGATGAAAGGCTCCTCAGAAATAAAATAAGTATAGATAATTAGGGTAGAGTATTTTTGTATAATTTGTAATGAATAAAATAAAATAATAGTAGTTTTAAAATATCACATGCAGATAAGATTACAGAAGATTATATAAAAAACAATTTATATTTAGTAGAATCATATGGAATAGATACATTAGATTTATATTTATATTTAAGAATTAAGAAATATCATTTTAGAAAATATTTAGAAATATAAGTTTAGAAAATGGCACTATTTTATATATATATATATGTATACACACTTTTTCAGTAAATATTTGTAGTTTAACAATGAAGAAATAAATATTTTATTACAAATATTGCACAATTGTCCAACGCTAGTTTATCTTAGCTATAGTATCTGTTATTTTTATTTTGGAAATATTTTTAATAAATTAAATAAAAAATATTAATACTATTAAATAGAATTTTAAATATATAGGTACCTCTATCACTATCATTTTAGAAAACTAGTATAGAGGAGATATTGATTAAATATCAATATATAATAAATAAACTAGAACATGTATTTACTTTAGAATATGTATAGGTTTAAATATTAAGGTAATGAAAATAAACTATTATTAGTAAGTTTTAACAATTTTAAAAACTTCATTATAATAAATCATAATTTATTCAAATTAGATATTATTTATCAAATTATAAATTAATTCCCTTATAAATAAATATTTATAATCTATAAATAACTACTTAAATACTCATATTAATTAATATTATACTTAGTTAGTTTTACTTTTAAAAACTCTATTTGTTAATACTACACATTTCATAATTATTATTGATTCATCAAAAATTAACTTCGGCCAATGTCAATAATCCATATCATATGGATAATGGAAACAATGTTATACAGTATAACTTATACTTAATATATTTAATTACTATTATAAAATCCTATGACCCAACTAAATTGTAAAAGGCATTGAATATATAAATTAGAAATATGTTTGGAAAATTAAATATTTAAAATCTATGTTTATTAGGATTATTATTGTTTATTATCATTGAAAATTCAAAATATTAGTTGTTATTGACAATAAAGTAAATACAAAATAATCCATTTGAAATATATTTAAAATTAAAATGTCGTACCAAGAGTTAGCGAATATAAATATATTAAATAATATATATATATAATATATAATACTATTAATATAATAGTCTTATCCATTGTATGAATAGTTAATGTATGTAATTATTAATTATTTTAATAATTTATAAAATAATTTAATTATTTATAATTATATAAAAAATATAAAAATTAATATAATTGTATTTAGTATATTTGGGTGTATCTATAATATTATTAAATATTAATCTATGATATAATATATTTATAATATGATTATATTATACAACACATAGTACATAGCTGATCATATGATATTATTTAGGTTCCGCATGAAAATGGCACAAATAATTTGTATATAATTATTATAATAATAGTTGTGGTAGTTGGGTGGGGAAGTGAGTGCGATATACGATACATTACTTGTATGCAGAATTATGTAGTATATATTAACTTTAAGTTAAACTTAACACTAACATGTACATATAACATATGTACATGTTAACATTAATTAATGTTAATAGATATTACACAATTCTACATATCAGTATATAGATGATATATTTAGTACTACTAATCAATTATTTATATATTTATTACGTATCACCAAGAACCTTGGCATGTCTGTACAATACAAATAGTTGTTTACAAGAATCACATTAATTATATCGAATATCATATTTCTGTTAAGGGATAATAAGAAACATCATATATTATATTGTATAACACATGAACACATAATAAGATCGAATGTATAAATATACAAACAGTGTTTTCATAATATTAAATTGGCTATATGACATATTAACATTGTAATTATAAATTATACTTATATATATATATATATATATATATATATATATATATATATATATATATTGTATATACTATTTAGTTTATAAGATTATAATTATAATGAACTTATGTTTTAATTAAATTTATAATATACTTAATAGTATATTAGTTATTGAAACATCGACACATTTAGTTTGGTGTTAACATCTGTATTTGGTGATATAACCCTATAGTATATTCTAAATACATTAATATTACATGTAATATAACATTTATTTACACGCATACCAGGGATCTCTCTAGCGAATCGAAGTCTGCCGATTATACTCAAGCATTACGTTAGTCCTTAGTGTAACGTTTGTGTGTATGTGTGCATGTGTGAGTATGTATGTGTATGTGTATATGTGTATGTGTATGTGTGCATGTATGTGAGATTAATAAAGACCTAGCTAGATAGTTTATTAATATTTAATAATAAAGCCTATCTATAGTGTTACAGCACAGGCCACTGCCACAATTCTTATTAGAATTGGTATATATATATATATCGACCAATGAAATTAATTATAGTAAAATTCCTATATATAATTTTAAATTAATAAGAATTATAATTATATATGTATTGATATCAATTTAATAATAATTTAATATAATTATATATATATGTGTAATCATATGTTATAATAAATAATATATATATATATATAAGTAACAAAATATAATCATTGCATTATAGTATACTTCATTATAACATACGTGAACCTATTACTGTTATCAGAGATGTGTAGATATTCACCAGATGAAGACGACAGTGAACCGCAGATAACCAGATTGCGGCGACAGGTAACCAGTCGAGTGCGCGCGAGTATTACATTCACGCTTCGTTCGCTCGATACGATCGACTAAGTTACTTTCTATTGTTATGCATACGCCGTTATTATTCCGATTCGTTTACCATTCATTCTCGTTACATTGTTACTTCGTTGCTTACACTCGTGTCATCACATCTGATACCTCCTCTCCACCGTGACTATTCTCAGACGAAAGTAAGCCGATAAGTTAATCCACATCCTCACTTACTCCATAACCATTACTACCGCAACCTCACCACCACCGCTATTCTTAGATGAGTTTAAATGGAATGTTGTTACTCCGTTGCCTTAGTTTATACTCCCTCACCACTATTAATATCACTAGCCTACCATCACCGTTACTATAAGACAAGTCTAAGCACTACCACCACCACAACACCTACCACCACCTCATCACCTCTACACAACCTCCTCCGCCGCTACTCATAGACAAGTCTTAGCACTACCACCACCACCTCACCACAACCCCCGCCGCCGCTACTTTCAGACAAGTCTAAGTGGAACACCGGACACAACCCGTCACCGGTCGCAGTTCTTCCGTCAGACCGAGCGTAACCGACGCCGTGCTAGCTACGGCTCCGTGGAGGACATGAGACGAGGCTCTATGGACGAAGGGGGCACGGGAGGGCTGTTCATCGAACCAGAACAGATATGTTAGTGGGGCGGGGTAACCACGGCGATGGCTAGACAGGGAGGCGAGTGAATGCGTTCTCTATGCATTGAATCATCTGATGAATCTACGCGTCGGATATAAAATGGCATTCGAATCGATTTTAGGAAGCACAATAATTAAGTATTATTAATTGTGACGATAACAGTGTGACTAAATGTTAAAAACAATATGTAAAGAAATAGACTAGCCGTGATTAAAAAAAAACTGGAACGTTGACAAATATCGACTCTATGGAACCCCCATTGAATATGATATTACTGTTTTCTTATGGTATATTGTTATTACCGATGAGGAATTATAATATAAATAGTACTAACATACATTCCTCTAACCTCGGCTATGCATTATAATTTGAAATATCAACTGTACACATATCGACGAACACATTTTCATTTGGAAGTTCGAAATTATTATTATATAATAGTGAATTGAGCAAGAAAATGAGCGAACACGATGCATTAACTATCAATCTCGTTCCGTTTAGTAGGCCTGTAATTGTGTCACCCGTTTTAGATTCGATATCTACGATTAAAGGTTTCCACGCAGTGATACACCTTCACTTAGAAGCATGCACCGCGCAGATACTATTATGCCGTTCCATGTTCATGTTCATTATATCGTTATGATTGAATGAATGAATTTATTGTTACCGAATATTGGCTATAATAATTATTATTAAACTCCGATTATAATCGGAGAAGCTATGTTTAGCTTATACGTGTACGTTTTATTGTTCCGTTTGTTTCTCATATCGATCCCGCACATCACTACGTGCGCACGAACCGGTGCCTCCCGATAACAGCCGTACTAACCCCGCTCCCCCTCCCCACCCCCCACAACACTAGCGACACCTATGGATAGTATCTATAATGATAACCCGTGCGGCGCCCAGTCCCCGACCTCGTTTAAAACCGAACCCGACTACTACCTGCGCAAGTACAGTTGCAGACGTGCTCTACGACAGACCCCCAAGTCTATCCTACATCACCTCGGTTTGTGTCTCTCACATCGTTATACACACGTTATACACACGTTCAGATGTTATTACCTCCATTATTATCGGTATTAGTTTATCGCTGCCAGTCGTTTGTTACCGTTTATTAGATACTCGTTTCATGCTATATTCTATGCGTTTACTACCGGTGAATTCATCTCCTTAAGGTAAGTCCACACATGTGACTCTTGCTCGAAACATTTGCTTTTGCAAAGTTTCGCTCGACGGACTATAATTCGCAAATAATTGACTAAAACCTGCCATTCGCAAATATTCGCGAATCTCTAACATGTTTAAAAAAGTGATGATTACAAAACCGCGATTATTTACGAATATTCGCAGATGATCGCGACGAGTGTGCCTCACAGGATCGCGGTGTATTACGTTTCACGTGTAATATTATTTGTATTACGCCGACGACCGTTTATACATTTTATTATCGAATTATTATTGTTTCCTTTATATACACATATTCTCATTATTATATAATGTTATAACATGGATATATATATTATAACCGACCTTTTTACAAAGAGATACATTGACAACATCAACGACGCCACTATTAACTTACTAACGACACAACCTTCATGTCCTTTAGTGGATATCGACGTGAAGAAACTCCTATTCTCCGATTACCTGATTACGAATTCCACGGAGGGAAAAGAAGTCGGCGATTTTAGAGTTAGTGTACACGTGTACTCTTAAATGTAATCGTATGCTTTATAAGCGTTAATTTCCTACCCATATGTATGCATTCGATATAAATAAATGATAGTAAGCATCTATAATTAATATCATTTAATAACTATAGTGAAATACAATATTAATAAATTATAAAACTGGGATTATTTAAAAATATGATTTAGAAAACTTAGAAAATTTATTTTCAATCTCATAAAAAGAATTTCTACTAATCATCATATATAACCCTTATTTTATTTACTTAAAAAATTCACACTATTCCCTTTATCTACCATTAATTATCTCGACTTCCCATTTAATTCCATAAATCTCAACCATTATTCCCTTTAATACTTAACTATCCATATTAAGCCTCTCTAATTCCCATTACCCCCTTACTTTACCTACCAGCCGCCCCTATCACCCCCACCTCACCACCGCCCCTATAACCCACACCTCACCTCCACTCCTATCACCCCCTACCTCACCACCACCCTTATCACCCCCACCCCACCCCCGCCCCTATCACCTCCGCTCATATCACCACACCTCCGCACATATCACCCCCGCCTCACCCCAACCCCACCCCCACCTCACCCCTACCTCACCCCTATAACCCCCACCCAGGTAAATGTAGGCTACGGTTCCTACCAAGGAGATAAGCTGTACAACGTCGCAGCCGACAGTCACGGTATAGTGGACGGGGTGGCCTGCGGTACCAGTATTAGGGCTTGGGTTGACTCCTCGCTTAGAACCATCGAACAGAAGCACACCGAATATGTTAAGGTCTGGACTTGTGTATGTGTGGGTGTATGTGTGGGTGTATGTGTATGAGTGCATATATATATATTGTTTAGAAAGTAAAAATTCACCTAAGTTCCTAGATAGGATAAAACGTCTCCACCAAAATAATAATAATAATAACATTATATATACAAATATATATCATTGTGATTCTCACTTACAACATGATATATATCATCATGTATGAATTTATATATATATTTATTGAGACATAACTTTATATACACAATATTTAAACCTCTACAGTTTAGGGTCTATATCTGTTATACTCGTATATCTCTTATAATTATATTATATATACAATTATATATATATATATTACTAATGTATCTGAATTCATAATAATTGTCATCTCAATAGATATTCATCATTCACAATTGTATATAATTAGATGTAATTCAATACACATAACTATATAATTAGATATAACTCAGCACACACCTAACTATAAACAATCATCACTATACGCCGCCGCCAGCTTCCTAATCACGAGATGGAGAGAATAACCACCATACAACTGAACGAGGACAAGAGTTACACTATCGTCAAGACTACGATACAAGGAGAGGTTCGTCACACTCCGCATTAAGTGTGTACTTATATAGTTCTTTTTGTAATATAACTTTGTACCGATATGCAATGCTATCATGTTAGCAAGCGTTTTTCTAACGTACTAATGTTAAATTTACCCACTTGAATAATGGTACATATTATTCTAAATGAATTATGTTTTTAATCTTTGTAATATTTGTATGTTTGTTATTAATTTTTTTATAAACCACTTCTCTCAATCATATCTTATGATCTTTGATAAATATGACGTATTTATATATAATAACGGGCATTTAAAATGGTATATTTGTACCGTGGTACGTTGGTACTGTGGTACATGGTACGTGAAAAATGTAGTGTGTACCATTTCAATTGTGACAACGTACCGTTAGAATTTACATATAATGAATACAGAGGGTACATAGGGACATTGGTACATTGGTATATAGGAGAAAAACGCACCCTTATATATTTATTTCTAAACTTTTTAAATTTCACTTTTTTATCGGAAAATATTTATATTTACATTAGCGGTGTTATTTTCACTAAATTAATTTACCTTTGTCTAAGTTCAGAAATTCTGATTACAGATTAAAAATCATTCAAATCTTTGTTACTTTAGTGCATGTTAATCTACAATATTTGTATTGCATTGTATACCTATAATGTAATATTACGTCTTTATATTTGTATTATACACTCATTAGCGATTGTTATTCTCATTACAGGACAAACAGACATCCACTAAGACTTATTCAGAACAACAAATGCACGGGTTCATCAGCGAAGGTTTAGATGTCACCTGATCCTATAGGCACACGTAGGCAAACATATATGTGTATTATTACTTGTATTCTTATTTATGTTAATTATTAATATAGTGAATTAACGATAACTTAAACATTTGTTTTCTGTTTTACATTTATCATTGTTTACGAATGAGTGAATAATATTTATTTTACTTATATAATATAAATAAATAATTAATACACATGGAATATGTGTATAATACAATATAGTTATATAATGAGTAAAAAAGGAACCCTTTAATAGAAATATGCTTTCGAGAAAGGAGATTAAAAAATGTATTTTAATAACAAACTCCTTATTGTTATATATTATACCCCTATACATTTGATTACATAAATGTCGTTGACATTTCTGCAAGTTCATAAGTTTATACAGTGAATTGTGCATTACTAATGATCATGCAGGCTTTACTTATGCTAAAATCCTTCAGGTCATGTAAAGGTTACAATAATGATCCCATTTATAATTTTTAAAACATAAATACAATCACTACTATTATTTGTATTATTGACATTATTTTATATAGAAATATTGACTATTTTATAATTATTTTCCTCACCGCAACATGTATTTCTATTACAAATATTCTTTAATGTCATATATTTTCTTAACTTTAAAATCATAGTATCGATTAATAAATAATGTAAGCGTACAGTTATATAACCTGCGCTATACGTATACAACTAAATACTATTTTCACTACTATTTCCACTACTATTTCCACTACTATTTCCACTACTATTTCTACTACTATTGAAGCCCATGTTACGGAATAGTATATAAACATTATTTTATAATTAGGTTACATTCAATTGCGATATTAGATATTTTAATACTTATAATTATTATATTGCCTAATATATATTTATATAATATAATGAAATAAAGTTGATTCCATTGAATTCTTGTAAATTATAATATAATTCTATATTATTAAAGATATATATGATATATTAATATTTTTTATTTATAGGTTCTATGTTAGTATATATATATATATATATATATATATTCAATTAATTGTGTATATTCTTAAACTAAATATCTTAGTATATCCTATAATTGACCAATGTTTAACCTATATTTGACCTTTGTTTAACCTATTACTCGACAGGAAGTAATATAATTCTACTGCGACTGATGATCAAAGTGGGCATCAGGAACTCCGTTCGCTTTCTTACGATGGACTCCAATGCAGAGCTATGCCACTCCACTTATGTTAGTACATAGAGGTTATATTTACTTTTCATAGTTTAAAAATTACCTTATATAAAATCAGGCCGTCATCATAAATCATTATCATTTAAAAGCCCTAAATATTGGAATAGTTTATGTCTAAATTATTATATACAAAAATGTATATAAAAAACGTCAACAATATATTAAAAAAACATCATTTAACAAAATATGAAAATCAATTAAAAAATTAATTTTCATTCTTAATCATTTTATTTTTTTTACAGGTACTATTTATTATACCTTCAGCTTGTTTTAGTTTTTATTTGTGATAGTTTAGCTATTCTATTCCATTTATAGTTTGTCATTCAGAATTCAACTCGTTTCTGTGAATTTTTATATCATTTATTTTTAATGACTTATTGATACATATTTTTATTCTATATATTTTAATTATTTATATTTACATTTTATAACTCATGAGAAACTAACTTATCTAGAATATGATGATTGGGGAAGTTCTCACCAAAAAAAAACAAATACATTTGTTTATTAACTTATTCATTATTTCATGCTCTACAACATGAAATAAGAATTCTGATTTATTTATTTATTTATATATAAACAGCTATAATATTATTAGATTTAGATTTATTTTTAATAATCCAGTATTAGGTTTTTTCATTTCAATTATTGGTTTTATTATAATACAAAGAAACTAATATTATTACTCTATTTATTAATATAAGTGATGAAAATAATATTATCCTAAATAGGGTTATATTAATCAATATATAAAATGTATCTATAATATATTACATTTTATAAAAGTTAATGCATATTATAAATATATATCGATATTATAGATACTCATATTTATAAATATCCTATATCAATTAATCTATACATAATAATAATATATTAATATTATATATTAGTTTGTAATTATATAGATACACATACATATACATAAACACACACATATATATATATATATATATATATATATAATTACAATTACTGCCTGTTGAGCTCATATATCTATGGTATCAGACATGTACAATGTACAATGTACATTGTACATACGTATGATATTGGTTTAGATAGAGTAAAGTATTCAAAAATTATGCATTTAGATCAAATCATAAATTTACTAATAAATATAATTGTTGGTACTTCTACATTATTTAGGATGAATATTTTTACTCCGCCACCAGTGTAAATAATTAATTGTTATTTAAATAGTTTTTAAAATATTTTATTAGTACTTAATTTTTATATTCTTTTCAATATATGTATTCTTTACATATTACATATATTAATAATATAAAATATCGTTCCATAAAATGTATTCAAACAATTAACAATATCTAGAAATAAAACTTCATTCTAGTAAATCTACCAAAATCCAAGAATTTAATAAATATAAATTTTAATAATGAAATCTTGAAATATAATATGTATTTAATAAGAACTGAGATTATTTGTGTAGTGTAAATATAATTAGTATACAAAATAATGAATTATAGTTAATGTATATGTACTCCATTATATAATTTGTATCTCCCCCATGTTAATCTCTAGGGGATGTCTGAAGTACCCACGTTGATAAATTTTTGGAATATAAAATAATTATATATATATCATTATGATTACAAATAAATAATTTATTGTAGATAATAAAAGTCACATAGTCTTAACGCTGATTCAATCCCTGCCTGGAAAAATAAAATAGGTCTTTAAATAATATTTATAAGTTAACGTATATATAATTGTTTATAAAAAAATGATCGGCTCTCGTTAAAACCACGGATACTTTAACATGATGCTGGCTTCGAAGGGACATTAAAGCCATTTTGTTATAAGTGAAAACTTCACGAGTTAGTCACATATAAGTAACGCACATACATACACGCACGTTCGCATGCATTATTTCATTGGTGAGTAGTATTCACTGAATACCCTCTTTGTGAGTATAGATTACGTATAAGAATATTATATTGTTCTATCATTTGAGCAGAAATTGTATTTGTTAAATTGTACTTTCTGAACTCGATAAACTATTGTCATTCATTCGTTCACGTGTTACCCTTACCCCCTTACGCCGTACACCCGCACCCGTAGCGCCCCCTTACACCCTGTACCCCCTGTACACCCCTCACCCGTAGCGCCCCCTACCTCGTCGGCAGCACGTCGTCAACAAGAACGAATGTTTCGACGTACACGGCATCGAGCGACTCATCGACACCGCGATACCGACGGTGTGGATGAACTTCTTCATGAGCGACGGGTTAACCTTTGACCTCTCCCCCCCCCCCCGCGTGACCATCCTCCTCCATCCTCCCCGTGTACTCTTAAATGTGAACATTTGCTATTTACCTGTCACCGAACAGCGTAGATATCTCTTCTATTGCTTACAATTATTTAGCTTTGTAATTTTGTATATTTAAATATTATATAATTTAAATATTTAGTATATTATATATTTTATTTGTATATCTAATTGATGATTATTTGAAATTAATTAATTAAAATTATAAAATTTATTCACTATTTATATATTAATCACAATTCATCATTATTATAACATACCCGTCCACCTATAATTAACATTACACTTGGCGTATATCCATGACCACCTTTAGCTTCCAGGAGTCAATGTTATATATATAAATATATATACATATACATATATATATATATACTGATACAGTAACCAAGTGAATCGCTGCTAACAATGCATTACTTAATACGCACGCTTAACACACACACACACGCACAGACATCTGGCCAGCAGAGTTCAAGTGGGGTCGCCCATTGTGATGAATCTCTGTGAACTACCTTCAGATCTACTACACGGTACTGTGTTGTCACGGTAACCACGCATTGACCATGTATATTGTATATAGGCATCGGCGTATAGTATCGTGTGGTATTGTATTCTAATAGGCTATATATTTTAATTAGAATATAATAATAATAATAATTATAATATCAGAATTTAGGCATGACCAAGGTAATTGAAGAAGCGCAATGCTTATCTAGTCGTTTATATTTATATATATATATATATATATATATATACTTATTATATATTAATTTATAATTTGAAGCGTATTATTTAAATTATACTATGACTATATATTTATAATACTGAGGCCTTAATGTGCGAGCGACTTTGAACGGGTATTTGGTTATAAGTAAATCTTTATTAGTAAATTCCTCGATAGGATAGGAAAACCACTAAAATAAAATAATACAAATCAATAACTAATAATTTACGGTAATTGTAAAACGTTTTAATTTCTTTAATTTTTTAATTTCGTATTATTCTTTGTTTATTTCTATAACGTATGTTATCGTTAGCAAATATTTATACTTTATACTTTCGATTATATTTTCGGCTATGTATTTGCTTAAATAAATTATCAATCAATAACATTACATAATAACGATAACATTCATATTTCTACCGTTGCTGCTCGCACGATAAACGCTTAATATCAACCACTTCTATGTTTCATCACAGCTGACGACAAGATTGAAAAGCCGACGTTTTCTAAGAAAGATCTCTCAATAGACGACGACATGCAGCTGAATTCTATGTACATCGAGAGGAAAGTTTGTGTTCTTATCTCTTGACATACCTATTATCTTATACATTTCGTAATGTTATATTATAAACATGATATTTCAATTAATCATTTTCATTATAAGTTTCAAAATATATATTTGATCATATTTGTATAAACTAGAAGTACAATTATTTTATTTTATATTGAATCTTATAATTGTTAATAAAAATAGAATTCTATCCATAAGCATTATAGCTTCTATAATTTCTTATTAAAGTTTCTATAATTTCCCTAGCAACACCTAAATCTGATAATAATAATAATTAATTAAGTTTTTATTTCAATAAAGTATGTTATCGCTAGCAAATATTTCAACTTTATACTTTCGATTATATATTTGCTTAATAAAAATCAATAAATCACATCTGCGCCTATTATTCAAATGTCATCATTGTTTTTATCTTATTATCGGTGTTAACAGTCGGAATTAAAGAACGACTACCTATCCTACATGGACGTTCATCCTGAAATCAAATGTCTGTTATCCGACTTTGTTCAACATTTACTCATGAAAAAACCGGAGTGTTGGTTAGTTTTCTATGATAACATATTTCAATGTATTATTAATAGTAATATAATTTAACTTTTAATAATTAATTTAATATTTTCAATTATTAAAATTTTTTATTATTTTTTTGTAAGGTTACCATACACTATAACCTGCGATTTCAAAATAAGGATACTGGGGATGGGACTATGGGTGTGCCACCATTTACAAATACCAAAGATTTTTTAATTTTTCTAATATTAAGATATTTACTTTAATTATTAATTGTTTATTTTTTTATAAAATTTTTCAACAAATATTTTATATATTATTAATATTTTGTAAATTAATAAATTTATTTATTAAATATTTATTATATATCATATATTTATAAATGTAATAATTATTTTGTATTATATAGATAATAAATTGTATATTCTTTAATATACATATACATATATGTATAATATATATATAATTGTATAATATTTTATGAATATAATAAATATATAATATTTTATGAATTTAAATTATAAAAATATTTAAACTACAAAATATACTGAATTATTTGTATATGTCTTACTAACAAAATTATTAATAGTGTATTTTTATCTTAGCTAACTTATCTTCGTTACTACTACTACTACTACTACTAATACTATATACAACAATAATAATCATAATACTAGTACAACTACTACTATTACTACTACCACACTACCACCCCCATCACTACCACCTACACCACTACCCACACCACCCCCACACTACTACCCCCATCACTACCCCCACCACTACTCACACCACCACCCCCACCCCACACTAGCCCCACACTACTACTCACACCCCCACACCACCACTACCCTACACTACTACCCACATTACCTCCCACACTACCCCCACCACTACCCCACACCCCCCCCCCACACCACTACCCCCACCTACACCACTACCCCCCACCAGTATAACAGAAGCGCGTGCCTACTTCACCGCCTTCGACCGCAGCACCTCGGAGGGTTGCCCTCAGATGCACAGCGACAACCTGCTAGTCGAACACGAGTCTACCATCAAGAACAAGATCAAAGATCTCATGCGAATACTGTCATAGAGAACCAGTACCTCTAGTGGGGCCTACTTTCCCCACTAGGGCACTATGGCCTACTTCAACCACTAGAGAACTATGACCTACTTCCCCTACTAGAGGACTATGGCCTACTTCCCCCACTAGAGGACTATGGCCTACTTCCCCCACTAGAGGACTATGGCCTACTTTCCCCACTAGGGCACTATGGCCTACTTTCCCCACTAGGGGACTATGGCCTACTTACCCACTATTATCATGGCCTATACCCCTATTACGACCTATGTACCCCATACGACTGGGTGCTACATCCCCCCCACTAAATTCTGGGTAGCATACATTCCACTATTAAAACCTTTTGGTCCTACATCCACCATTACAACCTCTTTGTCCTACATCCACCATTACAACCTCTTTGTCCTACACCCACCATTACAACCTCTTGGTCCTACACCCCCCACTATGACATAGGGCCTACACCCCCCACTATGACAATGGCCTATATTCCCCCCCACTATGACCTCTAGGTCCTCTGTACTCCATACAACCCCTAGGCCCTACACCCCCCACTAAATATGAAATAGATCCTATGTCACCTCCACTACTAAATAGGAACTACATCCCCTACTACCTAGGCCCTACACCCCCACAACCTAGGCCCTACACCCCCTACTACCTAGGGTCTACATCCCCCCACAACCTGATAGTTTACTACATTCGTCGTTGTCTAAGCTAATCGAATTAGTGTTTCGCCATTCTATTATTATTGGAAAAGAATGTTCTAGGCTATTTCCCGAAGTGTACCGATAGTATTAATTAATATACGTGTGTGTGTATCGTGGATTATATATTCAATTATCATTTATTCATTGTCTCCGCCTGATGTATCACTTTAATTAAACACCAACGCCTATTATGTATATAATATACATTTTATTAAACATCATATTTACTTTTGCCGAATGCTAAATATTAATTCGATTCAATTATAGTTTTATAAATGTAATTTATTTATCAATATTGTAATTAAGAAAATGTAATATTATATATATATATATATATATATATATTAGATTAATTTTAATATATTTATAGTAATAAAATATAACAAATTATTATTTATAACATCATATTTTTATCAGATAAAATTAACGAATTTCTGTGTATTATTAATATTTATAATAATATTTTATAATTATATTAAATTATATTAAATGACTTCATAATGTATAGATAATGATTATGTTAATTTAATAATATGCTTATTATTAAATTATATTTATTATTAAAACGCTACCAGCTCTATATAATGCATTCCCTATAGAAAGTATATATTTTAATAAACTATTGTAATCATATCTATTCCATTACACCCATGTTTTGAGGATACTTATATATATATATATATATATATATATATATATATATATATATATACTGAGTACTTACACATATATATTGATATTCCTTCCAATAATGTCTGATATTTCTCTAGAATGTCTTATATTCTAGAATCTAGAGGAAAGTAAAATCTACTAGTTTATTGATTGATAATTTATTTAAGCAAATACATAGTATAAAGTATAAATATTTGCTAACGATAACATACGTTATAGAAATAAACAAAGAATAATATGAAATTATAAAATTAAAGAAATTAAAACTTTTTACAGTAAATGAAAAATAATCGAAAATAGAAATAAATCATATAGAAACGAATAAAAATAAACGAAAAATGATAAAAATAAAAATAAAAGATAGCGTAAAAATAATCCAAAATAGAAATAAAATACATTATTTTTTAAGTGGCATCGAAATATTCAATTTCTACATTAACGTTATAGAATTCATCTTATCTTTGTATCCTGTTTTAGTAATACATTATTAGTTATATATGGGTTATATAGTTTAATATTTAAATGATAAATTTTAAATTTATTATAAACAGAACATGTTAAAAACAAATAAACAAATACTAGAATGAAACAAACAAATAATGTAATACTTATCAAAATCTATAATAATAGTATATTATTAATTTTATATTATTTAATTTTAAACTTCCCAGCAAACAATTTCGGCAGATTTAAAGCAGAATCGAAAGTTAAAGCAGATTTTAAGCAGATTTTAATATTATTTTATTAAAGCAGAATATATCTGCTTTAAAAACGCTTTAAATTTTTAAAGCAGATTTAAAACTGATTTAAAGCAGAATTTCGACGTATATACGCGATAAGACCGTAAATAAAATAGTGCGTAATTAAATAAAAAGGAGTTCACGCATAGCCAATCAAATGCAAGGCAGTAAATTACCCAAACAATATAAGACCGTAAATAAAGTGTCAATCAAGTACATGGTAGTAAAATACAAAACTAGACCATATATATATTTACATATATATATATATATATATATATATATATATATATATATATCAGTGTTCATTCTAGGTTTCAGGGCAACTACCAAAAAAAATTATTATAGGGCATTTAAATATATTTTACTAAGTAAAATGTAGGATAACATATATGGGTAATTTCGCTATCTATTTATAAATTCATTTATGATAAATAATATATTAGATGGACACTTATACCCTGAGGCAATTTAAACCTGTAACAATTGTTACTTACAAAAGCTACTTAGGAGACTTTTTGAATTAAAGATGTAAATAAATAGCAAATAAGTATTCGATTCGATTACTTATTATTCGTTTACAATTAAATGATTTACAAATTGTAATTCTAATACATTGATATCAAATAATTCTTTTTATATTCAATCTCTCAACATTTGATTCATGAGATATTCAGATATTAAAAATTTGAAATTCGAGCATTTATAATATTGAAAATTATGTTGTCGAGATCTTATAATATTGAAAATTATGTTGTCGAGATCTTATAATATTGAAAATTATGTTGTCGATATGTTATAATATTGAAAATTAGGTAGTCGAGATCTTATAATATTGAAAATTATGTTGTCGAGATCTTATAATATTGAAAATTATGTTGTCGATATGTTATAATATTGAAAACTAGGTAGTCGAGATCTTATAATATAGAAAATTATGTTGTCGATATGTTATATATTGAAAATTAGGTAGTCGAGATCTTATAATATTGAAAATTATGTTTTCGATATGTTATAATATTGAAAATTAGGTAGTCGAGATCTTATAATATTGAAAATTATGTTGTCGATATGTTATAATATTGAAAATTATGTTGTCGAGATCTTATAATATTGAAAATTATGTTGTCGATATGTTATAATATTGAAAATTAGGTAGTCGAGATCTTATAATATTGAAAATTATGTTGTCGATATGTTATAATATTGAAAATTAGGTAGTCGAGATCTTATAATATTGAAAATTATGTTGTCGAAATGTCTTAATATTGAAAATTATGTAGTTGAGATCTTATAATATTGGAAATTAGATGGTTAATATGTTGTATTGAAAATTAGGTAGTCGAGAAGTTATATTTTTAAAATTAGATGTTCGAGTAGTTTGATATATAAGTAATTTGGTTCTCGATAAGTTATACTATTATGATTATTGTAATATCATATATATAATTATATATTTATTATAGTAATGTAATTGTAACTCTATCAAACTTATATATACACTTATTTTTTTATATAAATGTATTGGTAATATTACTAATCAATCGAATAGTATATTTATAATTTAAACTTTCATATTATTATAATGATTATTATAAGCATAATGATATATTTCGCGAGAAAAACCTGTATACTATTATGTTAAGTATACAGGATTATTTATTTGTATCATTAAATACTATAATACATGGAAATGTATTTATAGGAATATATAAATAAATAAGTTTCTATATATCCTAATACAAATTATAAGATACAAAATATATAATGTATATAGTAATTATTTTCATTAATTATATATATACAATTAACTATGTATAATATATCATACTTATAAATACTTATAGGTAGATAAAAATATACAAAAATACCTATATCTATATTAATATTATTATATCATACTGGTACACATTATTATATATAATTTATATAAGATATTTTAATTTCATAATATAACAAATTAATTAGAATGTATATTTATAATATATGTATTATAATATAATATTATAATTGTATTGATTATTAAAATTTAATAATTTGTTTGCACATTTTTGTTAATAACTTTTGTTTAAGTTTTGTTTAAATAAAAATTAAAAAAAAACATAATATGAATTGTATTATATAATTTAATAAGCTTTCCAGTGATACCAATTTTATCATAATAAAATCAATATAAAATATGTCATGCTCATGTATCAACATGCAGTACGTACTCCGTACAACGGTTGATTTTAAATTCAATATATATAATAACTAATAAGTAGTATAATACATGATATTTATGACATTATATTTTAAACATTATATATTATATATAAGAATAATAATTATGATAAGTATGATAATTAATATATAATATGATATTATTAAATATTAATGTAATAATTATTATAATAAATATTATTATAATAAAAATAATAATTTTAAATTTAATAATTAGATTATAATACATTTAAAAAATATACAGTTTAATTATTATGAATATAAAAAACAGTGAACTTATTACTAATATTGGTGATTAAATGTTTCATTATTTTTATATTTTCATGGTTTTTAATATGTCATATATCACTTTAATATTACATTTTAAAATAGGATTTTGAATAAATATATAAAAATTACAAATTTTAAATAAAACAATCACGTGATTTATATTGGGAGAAAAAGAATTGGAATAAAAATAATTATTGAATTAATTTTCATATATTATTATAAATATAAATTGGTAGCAAATTCACTACCCAATATTTAAAGTTTGCTACCCAATTTTCATTTTGGATTTTTTTTAGTGAATTTGCTACCCAATCTAAAAATAGATTATTCTAAATATAGATCAAGCAGTTTATTATCATTATTCATATTTAATTTGTATTTGAATCTAAATTGTTTGTTTATATAAAATATCAAATGGATATAACAAAGGGCAAATAGTATATATTCGCCATTATTTGAAAAATAATGAATTTATCCTAATGTTATGACAGAAGTTATTCACATTCTCCATTATTTTAATACTTAAATAATAATAGAATAATAATGATACATTTAATCGCCATTTTATAAATATTTATTGAAAATCTGCCATTTATTAAATACAAATTCTTCATTATTTTAATACTTAAATAATAATACATTTAATCGCCATTTTACAAATATTTATTAAAAATCGGCCATTTATTAAATAATAAATTCTTCATTATTTTAATACTTAAATAATACTTAAATAATAATATAATAATAACACATTTAATCGTCATTTTATAAATATTCATTGGAAAACTGACATTTATTAAATAATATATTCCTTTAATTATAGATATAACACTTTTAATTAATGATATTACAAGTATATTAATAATAACTTAATAATTAAACTTAATCCATAGGTATAATTATATATTTAGGGCAGCTACCCAAAAAATTAGGGCACTTCCCAATTTGGGTAGCTGGGTAGCTCTAGAATGAACACTGATATATATATATATATATATATATATATATATATATATATATGTACACACACACACACACACACACACACACACACATATACACACACACACACACACTGTAACGTTTGCGTGGTATATTGTTTATTGTGAGGCTAAACTATGATATATAAATATATAGTCTTACCTTATAACGTCGGTTGTTAATATAATTAATAATTAGGGTTTAACTGTTTGTGATCGTAAATATTGGGTTACTCTTTATTTGTGTCTTTATCAATGATAATTATCAAAGAACATTAAACACAGATGGATATCGTTACATCCTCTTTTCTTTATCTGGAAAGACTATATACATATCTATAGTATTAGCCTCTTACATGGTATTTGTTTGTGTGGTTTGTGGCTTGTGTAATATGTGTATTTTGTAATAATAATAAAATAATAATACTTTTCCTGCACTGACTAATTGTACTAATAATAAACCTATATATATATATATAAATATATATATATATATATATATATATATATATATATATATATACACTTCTATTTGATACAAATTATACACTATATAATTAAAATAATACAATGTATCGTATAAGGTGATGATCGTATGAGCCTATATTCTTATAAATACACATACTTATATATAGATCAGAATATATTTGACATCATTCCATACAATAAACTATTGAATATAGTATGCATGGTTATCTAATACACTATATATATATATATATATATATATATATATATATATATATATATATATATATATATATATATATATATATATAATATGTATATATTTACACTTCTATTTGATACAAATTATACACTATATAATTAAAATAATACAATAGTATATAATACAATGTAATCGTATAAGGTGTGAGCCTATATTCTTATAAATACACATACTTATATATATATCAGAATATATTTGACATAATTCCATACAATAAACTATTGAATATAGTATGCATGGTTATCTAATACACTATATATATATATATATATATATATATAATATGTATATATTTACACTTCTATTTGATACAAATTATACACTATATAATTAAAATAATACAATAGTATATAATACAATGTAATCGTATAAGGTATATGAGCCTATAGGCTATATATATTTACTAGAATATATATATATATAAGAATATTCTTATAAATACACATAATTATATATAGATTAGAATATATTTGACATAATTCCATACAATAAACTATTGAATATAGTATGCATGGTTATCTAATACACTATTTATATATATATATATATATATATATATATATATATATATATATATATATGTGTGTGTGTGTGTGTGTGTGTGTGTGTGTGTGTGTGTGTGTGTGTGTGTGTGTGTGTGTGTGTGTGTGTGTGTGTGTGTGTGTGTGTGTGTGTGTGTGTGTTTGTATATATATATATATATATGTCCAAGTATATGATACGGTCTAGTTTTGTATTTTGGAACTACTTTCGTATATAATATGTGCGTATGAATATAACTAGTAAATACGGTCTTATTTTGAATTCCACAACATTGCATCTGATTGGCGCTGCCTGACCCTTGTATTATTTACTTTTGTTTGTTTATTTTCTTACGGTCTTATCGCGTATAATCCAATTTCGACAGATTTAAAGCAGAATTTCGGCAGATTTAAAGCAGAATCGAAAGTTAAAGCAGATTTTAAGCAGATTTTATTAAAGCAGAATATATCTGCTTTAAAAACGCCTTAAATATAGAAAATCAGATTTGAATTATTAAAGCAGAATATATCTGCTTTAAAAACGCTTTAAATATAGAAAATCAGATTTCAATTATTAAAGCAGAATATATCTGCTTTAAAAACGCTTTAAGTAGAATTAAGTAGATATTTGGTTTAGCTGTTTTCAATATAACATTAATTAATATATTATATTTATTAATATATAATAGTATTAATTTATAGTATTACAATTTAATAGTTTATTAAATTTTAATACAAATCGATTTAATGTAATTTTAATTATGTAGTTAATTTTATTTATTTATTTGTTATGCAATAATTAAATATACTATTTTGTTGATATATTAATAAGATTTAACATACTATTTTTAGTATATTATGATAATATATATTATTTTGTATTATATCATATAGATATATCATCAATATATATCAGTAATACTCTATAAACACTACTTCTGGATTATTTTGTGTATATAAATCTACAACAAATCATAAAAAATTGTTTCACATAGAGTTTTTTTCATATAGTATTTACTAGCTATTCAATTATATTTTTATTTTATAATTTTATTTATATTATATTTATTTATTAGAATGTATGTATTTTAGTAATAGACATTATAGTGAGAATCCAATTTAGTAGGTATTTATGGTTTTATAAAATATTTTCTAAAATTATTATAAATATTAAAATAAATGTTAATAATTTAATTGTTACCCTATCATGAGCAAACAACAACAAACTATTTGGTTTTATAACTAAAATAGGAGCAGATAAATTAATAGATCACAGAATAGCAGTAACAGAATCAAGTATTCAACCAAACCCAAACAATAACACTACAAAATATGAGAACAAAATAAATTTAAATTATCGTCCATCTTATATATGAAATGTTATACATACAAAGGGTAGAGCAACCGGAACATCTTTTGGAAATAAAATAAGAAGATTTACCAATATTATGTATATATATATATACAAAATAAAGTACATTTAATTTGTATCCATTTGTAGATTATAATATTGTAGATTACTACAATTGGAATTCCGCAATGGAAAAAGAAAATAGTTTGATAAATCCTCCCAATCACGTGATTTCTTCTATGAATCGCATACAAAAGATTAAAATGTTGATTGACTACCAGTGTACTCTCCTAAAATGTATTCTTTTCAACTCCTCAATGCTAGATCACTACGAAATAAAGTTAATTTGGTTACACAAATAATTATAATTAAAGATATATTAAAGAATATAATTAAATAATCAATAATTATAATTATTGATTCTAATTTGCCTATTTCTGCTATTACTGAGACTTGCATGTCTAGTAGTTAACCATATATGGTATAGGTGTACTGATGATTTAGCTCTAGTTTCCTAACTAACCTCTAATTGATTTTAAGTATTGTTTGTTAATATGTCTACATCACATCGATGTGCGATCGATCGCGATCATCGTATGGCCTATATCTGTTATTCTCATCGGAACTTAATCTTATTTCGTCACCCCATGTTTCTCTTCATATGAAATTCTGATCTGTAATATTCAGATTCCATCATTATTTACCATTGTAAAATAAAAAATACAATATGTAATTATACTTAGGTATATACCTATCTACTGTTCAACTTCATCTAGTCGATTGAGATTCTTAGATGACCTCACTTCTATTTTAGAATCTTTCACATCAGTTAACACGGTTATTCTTAGTGATTTTAATATTAAAATTAACATGTTTGCTTTACTACTAATAGTAATACTGTTGACTTTTTTGAATTTAGCTGATTCTAACTTAATTTCATATCCCACTCAAATTTCTCTAATATCTGATCACTTTGTCATATTACTTGATTTGAACTTGCCGGAGACACAAATTAATCGATTTCTAGATCGTTTCGGAAAATCTTCCCTATTGATAAACCAATGAGTGTTAACTCTGTATTCCATCAACTTAATAACAGTATATCTTCTGATTTGTCAACAATTTTTGATTATTTTAATTTGGCATTATCTCATTCGCTTGATATTGTTGTACCCTCCATTACTCTTATCAACCGAACTTATTCTAAGTTTCCCTGGTTTAATATTGAGCTTGTTAACTCGAGGCAACTACTTCGTAGACTACAATGTAAATATGCATCCACTAAACTTGAATCTGATTGCATTGCCTATAAAGTTGTCGATCGCTTTACAAGAAAAAACTTATTTCTACCAAATCGTCATACTTCACTGATATGCTCGGTAGTATGGAATACCTTCTAAGCAAGCTTATAAATTATCTTTCACCTTTGTAGGTAAAACCCAGACCAAGCATATTCCTGCCCAACCTGATTCAGTTATTTGTTCCTTGTTTTGCAATTTCTTCTAACAAAAAATGTCTAGCATTATCAATGTACTTCCAAACATCAACACGGTACGTCTCAATCTCAATTTAAATTCCAATCAGAATCACTTTTCATGTTTTTCGCTTCCCACATATGACATTATACTCTCTTTGTTGACATCATTGAAAATCAATTATACTTGATCCAATTCCATTCAATCTATTCATTCATTATCTCAATATTTTATTGTAATTATTACTGAAATCATTCATAGATTATTCCGATTTAAATTAAACTACTCTTTATCAATCTAATTTATCAAGTTATCTTCCAATATCTCAGTTATCATCCATATCTAAGACCTCAGAACGAGTTGTGTCCACTCAACTTATTAATTACATTATGCAAAATTATATTGTTGATAAATATAAAAATGTGTATCTTCCTCATCGTAGTACCGAAACTGCCCTTACTTTAATAATTAATGATATTCTCATATATCTTGATAATAAATCCCCATGCTATATCATACTACTTCACTTATCTAGTGGTTTTGATACTCTCGATCACAATATTTGTTCTATAGACTAAATGAAATTGGTATACACGGTCAAGTCCACAGTTAGTTTATGTATTATGTTTCATCTAGATTCTAGATGAAACAAAATACATTGGGCCTGTTGTTCTTGGGCCTATAGGGCTATATATATTTTTCATTATTTATATTATTCCTATAAAATAAATATTTCACACATATCCTAATATTAATTATTATCTTTATGCCGATTATCTTCATATGTATAGCCATTTCCTAGTTATAGTGATTATTGTTTGATTCAAATGTATATGTTTAATTGTATTACCGATATCACTCATTGGTTATCTCATAACTCTATTTCCTTAAATATGACTAACACTGATACTATCTTATTCTCAAGACCCAGTTCTCCTCTATCAATCATTCATCCTTTTTCTACTATATCTTCCAACTTCTCAATCTATAACTATCTTTGGTTTCACTATAACCTCTCACCTAGACTAATCTCCACACATAAATAATATGATAGGCATTTCTAACTATTTTCTATACAATATTAGAAAATCTCGTTATAGGCTTACCTTTACCACTAAATGTTTAATTCACACCCTATAGTATTCAGTAGACTTATCTATTGCTATTAATTATTGTGTTAGTTACCTGTTAACCTGATTTATAAACTCAAGCGTATTCAACCTCGTGCTATACGTATATTATATAAACTAAACTTTGCCTCAATAGTTTCTATATTTGCTTTAATAAGATAAATATACTGTGTTAAGTTTAGATATATTTGTAAACATAGGCTATTGGGTATTCCGCATATGGTTATACATCTTGGATTTCACGAATATCTAACTTCATCTAATAGTATTCAGTTATAACATATCTAGTCGGAAGTACCAATACCCCCATATAATCTCGAGGTTATAGGAGATCTTGGAAGTACTACGTCACGAAAGTGGTGCCAAACTCTACATATTTGTCCTACTCTAAATCAGCTTTCTCGGTTATTGCTCCGAAAAGCTTGAATTCACTGCCATATGATATTCGTTGTACAACATCGCTTTCATTGTTAAACGTAAACTGTATGTCAATTTTAATTATTGTAATTCGTCTATTTTGTTATACATTTTTTTATTTATTTTTGTTTTTGTTTTTTTTATTATCTAATGACGCCTATAATCACAATGTGTTTTTGAAGTTTTAATAAACTATATTTTATTTTTATTATTTTATTATATGCATATAAAGTTATGTTTATATAGTGTATAATATACACACATTGTATTTTTATTTATTGTTTATTTATACCCTGAGTAATTAACATTATGCGTCAATATAAGTAATAGAGTACTCTCTATATATACTATAGTAAATTACTATAGTAGTGATATTGTTACTAGTATACTAGTATATATATACTAGTTTATATTCATTGAATTTTAATCTTAACATTCTGTGGGGCCTTGCATCCCCCTGGTATACTTTTCTGGCTACGGGCCTATCACACACACACACACACACACACATGTCAACTCCCGCAACCCGTATTATAGTTTTTACCCTGTCATTATTAATCAAAATTGTCGGCCATATTATATATTCAGCATAAATTATAACATTATTATAATGATTATAACAATCGCATTATAAATTATAATACGATATTTAATATTATTCATAAAATAATAATTATTTAAATTGTTTTTACTAAATAATTTATTAACTTTATTTTATCTACCCGTATTATAGTTTTTATACTGTCATTATTAATCGAAATTGTCGGAGGCCATATGGCCTCGTATTATATTTTTTTTCGTATTATTATTAATATCGTATTATAATTTATAATACGATTGTTATAATCATTATAATAATGTTATAATTTATGCTGAATATATAATATATATTATATATTCAGCATAAATTATAACATTATTATAATGATTATAACAATCGTATTATAAATTATAATACGATATTTAATATCCTTCATAAAATAATAATTATTTAAATTATATTTACTAAATAATTTATTAACTTTATTTTATCATAATTATTATTAAAACGTTCGGTTTCATGTTGAAACTTTTAACACTATAGATACTCATTATCATAATGTTAAATTTAATTTAATCATAATAGTCAAGTAGTACTAGTACTACAGCTATAGTATTTTACTTAGTATGATACGTATGTAAGTACTAAGTATAGTCAATATTTGTATTTATTTATGCATATGTATTACATAATGTAATTATTTATAATACACTTATTTACGTTATACATGTATAACTTGTGTTGTCATAGTTGTAAAAGTATATATTTAAAATTAGAATCGCGTAAGAGCTTTAAATAACGAAAGAGACGGTTCTAAATAGATCACTAAATTTCGTATACATTTTATATGTTCATAAATAGTATTCCTAAATTATTATTTTACATATATTATATGATATAATTATTATAATAATATTATATTATATTATATTAAATATATTTAATTATAGAAATATATATTCTAGTAATTTTTGTATTATATTTTATTCATTATAGTATACTATAATTAGTATATAATGATTATACCTACTATATTTATAAATATATATATATAAATATATCTACACAATCAAAGTTACTTTGAAAGTATAATAATTATGAAAATATAAAATGATACCACATTTCTAGATCTATTTAAAACCGTAAATGTTGTTATTTAGAGCACTCACGCGTTTCTATTTTTAATATTTACGACAATAAATAGGATACCATTTATAATTGATTATTTTTTTTTAAATATTAATATTAATTAACCTATATTATATATTATATAATATGTAAGGTAATCAGTGATCTCGTTTGGAGTTATTTAATTTGGTATGATGATTTTGTGTCCAATATCAATTCTACTATTTATAAATAATTATTTAAATTAACATTGCGCAAGATCATCAATATTTATGAGATCATGATCACTTCGTATGAGATCATGGGTATCCATATGTAATATACTATTAAATGATATAGTGATTATATAATATAGTATTATATTACTATAGTAAATATATATTTTATATTATATAATATATAGTATATAATAGACTATCTATATATATATATTATAATTTATTGATAATTTGAAGTACAATATTAAATATTAAATATGTTTATATATTTTAGCATACATATTTGTGTAAAATCATATTTTTATGATATATTCATATGATGTAGTATTTACATTTATATTACCAACTATATATTTGTATTTTACAGTCAGTAAATACATATTACACAATGCATATTCTTATGATAATGTTTATATTAAATATAGTATATTTATTCTAGCAATGTAGCCTATGATTATAAAGTGTGGAAGATGTAGGTATGACTATGTTTATGGCTAGAACTAGTATATTAGCAGTGATTATATTATCTTATAAATTACTTATTCAATAATAAAATAATGTAGTTAACATATTTATTTATCTTATTTTTTTTGATAGCTTGACTTATATTCTGTTTATAAACATATGTGAATATAGGTTGTTAGAAATAAAACCCGCATTTTAAACCAACTGCTACAGTGTAATTTAGTAATTACAGAAGTGGTCATATTTTCATGTTATATCATTCATATGTATATATATATATATATATATATAAAGAACTAAAGAAATATTAACAACACACTAACAGAAAATAACGATAACTAAAAGAACATTAAAATTACCAACGAAAATAACTATAACAGGTACATGGGACGTACGGACACTCAGAGGAGCAGGTAAACTTCATGAATTAACAAGAGAACTATAGTTAGATACCGATGGGACATTATTGGTCTGGCGGAGAAAAGATGGACAAAATGTGGTGAATTAATAACTGAGGAAGGCCATAAGATTGTCTATAGCGGACAAGAAAAATACCACCAACAGGGAGTAGCTTTTATAGTACGAAAATAACTCACCTCAACTATCCTAAACTACACAACAATCTCTAGCCGAATTATATCAATAAGACTAGCCGCACAGCCAGTAAATATGACTATCATTCAGATATACAGCCTATAAGTGATTACAATGACGAAGATATTGACATTTTCTATGAAGATATAGAAAAAACAATGACGTAGACAAATAAAAAAGATATTTTAATTATACAAAGTGATTGGAATTCAAGAGTAGGGAATTCGAACAAAGAATGCAATAATGCGGTAGGTAAATTTGCTCTTGGTAAGACTAATTCAAGAGGCTTTATACTTCTCGAATTTGCTACTAAGCATAATTTTACACTTGCTAATACTCTCCATCCACAAAAAGACTCAAGAAAAGCCACTTGGCACTCTTCAAATGGTCACACAAATAATCAAATATATTTTATTCTAACTCCCCAGAGGTTCAAATCAAGTATACACAAATCATCAACAAAATCATATCTTGGTTCTGTAATAAATAGTGACCAAGATCTTGTTCTTTGTAATATGAGACTGAAATTACGTTCACAAAATATGAAGAAAAGCAATAGAATACGGTTTGACCTTGACAAACTGAACAACACACATACAGGCAATGAATATAAAGTTGAATTAGAAGCTAAACTGAAAAATATTAATATAGATGAATTATCTACTGATAATGCTTATATATAAATCTCAAAGTCAATAACAGATACAGCACAACATATTCTATGAAAATACAGATTGAGAAAACAACCATGGATAACGGATGAGATTCTGGAATTATGTGATAAAAGACGAAGCTTGAAAGCAACAAAACATAAGACTAGTAATCATGCCAAGAAATACAGAATAGTGCACGATCTTATAAGAAGAAGCATGAAAGATAAAAAAGATGAATGGCTAAAATCACACTGTAATCAAATTGATTATGAATTAAAAAGAGGTGTTCATAGCAAGAGAGCTTATAATACTATAAAAGAAATCACTAATCCAACAAATAGGAAAATATCAAATATTGAAGATTCTAACGGCATAATATTAGAAGATGATACTGAAAAATTGGATAGATGGACAGAATATTGCAAAGATTTATATAACTACCCAATAAAAACCGACCGATCCAAAATAGAAACAGATAATAGCCGTCAAGATGAACATCCACTACCAATACTGAAGTCAGAAGTGATCCACGCCATAAAAAGTGTAAAAAATGGCAAGTCACCAGGAATTGACAATGTACCAATCGAGCTATTAAAAGGAGGAGGTGAAGCGTTAAATGATATAATCACAAAGCTTTGTCAGAAAGTATGGTCTATCAACCAGTGGCCAGATTTATGGTCAACCTCTCTAATTATCCCTATTCCAAAGAAAGGAGATCTAAAAAATGCTTAAACTATCGTACTATAAGTCTTATCAGCCATACAAGTAAAATTCTCCTGAGAATTATCTTGAACAGATTAATTCCACAAGCCGAAGATATTCTAGCGGTAGAACAAGCCGGTTTTAGAAAAAATAATGGAAAAACACATCGATCAACAACGTCAAGTGTATCATAATTTCATTGACTACAAGAAAGCCTTTGATAGAGTATGGCATGAGGGTTTATGGCATGTGATGTCTTCTTTTGGAATAAGCAATGATATAATTCAATGTATTAAATCACTCTATATTTCTTCTAAAAGCAGCGTACTGCTAAATAATAATATTGGAACAAAGTTTAATACAACAGTAGGTGTGAGGCAAGGGTGCTTATTATCGCCTGTTCTGTTCAATATATTCCTGGAAAAAATAATGCTGGACGCTGTAACAAACCAACCATCTAGTATATCTATAGGAGGCAGACAATTCAATAACCTGAGATTTTCAGACGATATTGATATTATAGCAGGTTCCGAAAGTGAACTACAAACTATAACTGATGCACTAGAAAAAATATCGACAGCATATGGCATGGAAATTAATCATGATAAATGCAAAATTCTTGTCAATGGAGAAGGTCCAACACCAATTATGTATATGTACAATAAACAGATTGAAAATGTGGAACATTTTAAATACCTCGGAGCAATGCTTACGAATTCCGGCAACTCAAAAATTAAAATACGTATAAGATTAGCTAAGGCAGTTTCATCACTAGTAAAACTGGAAAAGATCTGTCGTAGCGGAGAAATCGATTTCAAACTTAAATTTAGATTATACAACTCATTAGTTCTGTCAACATTGCTTTATGTCTGTGAAACATGGACTCTGTTAGAAGAATCAAATAAGAAGATCATAGGTTTTGAGTCAAAAGCTCACAGGCGTCTCTTGAATATAAGCTATAAAGAAAGAAAGACGAATATATTGGACAATAATTTAATAAATGAGAAAGTCGGCTCGTATCTTCCTCTTGATATAATTATGCGAAGGAAAATGAAAAAATTCGGACATATAACTCGACACGATTCAATGTCCAAAACAATTCTTCAAGGCAACGTCAAAGGTAATAGAAAAAGAGGAAGACCAAAGAAAAATTGGTTAAATGATATTTTTGAATACTCTAATCTCCCCCTTCAGCAACTTTTTAGTTATTGCAAAAGATCGTTATAAATGGAAAAAGTTAATAAAAACATTGTCATGTTCTCCCCCTACGATGCATACGTCACGGGATTAAGTAACTAAGTAAAGTATATATATATATATATATTGTTTTTATTTTATTACTTTCAAAGCTACTCTCATGTTAATTCAAACAGATTATAACCATAGCTATACGTATAAATATATATCCAAAACTTGAAACTCTAATGCAAGTTTTTTTTACCTATTTATAGGTTTACTTATTAATTTATATTAAATATATAAGTTTACTTATAATCTTATTTATATATTATGCATCCATCTATATTACAACAGCAATCCTTGATTATCATTGCCATGATACCTTCAAGATGAACAATATCTGTCCATATACTTTCGCCTTCGAGATAACAAATACGTTAGAAAATATTACTACTTTATACTTATGACAATTTCTACTATATATTTCGGCTATAGTCGTATATAGATATATTTGATTAAACAAAATAAATCATTCAACAGCAGTCCATGATATTCAGTGACGTAACACCTTCGATATTAACCCAGAAGATGTGTCCGCATTCTATGATACCAGCTTAGAGATGACAATATCTTTCCGTAACCTTTCTATTTCGAGATAACAATAACGTTAGTAAATATTTATACTTTCAACTATATATTTGCTTAAACCAAAAATAAATACATCAACAGCAGTCTGTGATATTCAGTGACGTGTTGCATTGGATGTGACAAAATCAATTTATGACCTTTCTACTTTAACATGATAATAACGTTAGCAAATATTTATACTCTCAACTATATATTTTATTAAATAAAAAATCATTACATCAACAGTAATCTGTGATAATCAATGATGGATAACTTAGAGGTGACAACATCAGCCTATGACCTTTAACTTTAGATGAAAGTTACGTTAGCAAATATTTATACTTTCAACTATATATTTGATTAAATATAAACTTAATTCATCAACAGCAGGCCTGGATATTTAGTGCCGTGTCGCCTTCACGATAACAGAAGCATTCCGTAATAATCAATGACATGGTGCCTTAGATATAACAATAGCAGTATGTGACGCCTTCGTAATGACCATAGAATCTAAGTGAAACCCTCATTAGATACCAACTGATCAACGTACCTTCCAGCATTTCCATCATGCATGCTAGTAGCATTATCCCATAGGCAATCTTATATTATAGTGTGTATTTAATAGATCATGAAATATATATTCCGCCTGAAGAAATGTAATGAGAAAATGTAATAATGCCAACTTTTATATTGGGATATTATATTGTAATTTAATCTTATAAATTACTAATATTGTAGGATAATATTTTGTATTTAGTTACCATATTTTATAGGCAAGCTTGATACCAGCTTGATGTATGTTTCTTTATAGACATGTATATGTAACTATATAAGTGGATATTGGTTGTTAGAAACGGAACACGTATTTTGAAATCAACTACTACTATGCACTGTCTAAGCGTTATAAGTTATAATGTTATAATACATCAAATATATCTTCATCTTATAAGCTAGCATGTCAGTGTCATTTAGTAAGTAAAAAAGTGGTCATATTTTCATCTGTTATGATTCATTTGTATTTATTGTTGTTATTTATTATCTTCAAAGCTACTCTCATGATAATGCAATCAAATTATAATGAGACCTAATACATATAAATATGTATCAAAAACTATACACAAACCTATTTATATTAAATATATATACTTATTTATTTATATATATATATATATATATATATTATATATCCATTTAGATGAAAACAACAGCCAGTGATTATCATTGACACGACACCTTTAAGATTTTTTAAGATAAACAAGATAAGTCCATATACTTTCACCTTCGAGATAACAACTCTATTAGAAAATATTGATACTTGCGACTATATCAACTATATATTTACTTAAATAAAAATCTCTCAATCCATAGGAGTTCATGATACCAGTAACGTGTTGCCTTCGAGATGACTACATCAGTCCATGATAAGCAATGACGTGGAGCCTTAGATATGACAATAGCAGTATGTGCTGCCTTCATGATTATCATGGAATCTCCGTGAAACCCTCTTAGGTATATGCTAGTATCATTATTCCATATGCAATCTTATATTATATTGTGTATTTAATAGACCGTGGAAAAAATATTCCGTCTGAAGGAATATAATGTGAAAATGTAGTCATGCCGACTTTTACATTGGGACATTATATTGTCAGTCGACGCTGATTGCATTCAGATGTGTTTAACGTTGCTCAGCTGTGCTGAGGCTATTATTATTATCATTATAATTATTATTACATTATTTACCACTTAGCATATAATTAGATGGGTTTTTTTAATTCGTATTATTAAGTATTTAAGTAGTGTACTTTTTTTCCCCAAATAAAGTGTAAAACCGTTTTTTGAGTTGTCCTCCTCATTTAGCCTAAATACTTTAACAATATATCATTATATAAAATCCTCATAACTGCCTTATATAACAGCCAATTTACAGCCTCATAACATCTACATATAATATCCAATTCAGTAATAATTTGTAATAATATTTGTATTATTATTCTTTAAATTATTTTTTAATAACTATTAAATTTGTACTATTATTTTAAATTATTCTTAAATTATATAAGGATTACAAACCCTATCGCCGATTTGTAACCTCTCATTGTAACAGCGTTACAAACCCTATCACAACATTACAGATTTGTAACCTCGCATTGTAAGAGGATTTGTAACCCTATCGCAAAATTACCGATTTGTAACAGCGCAGAATAACTATTACCGAAACACCACAAAATCACTGTTTCTTTTCTGGTGTAAAATAACTGTTACCGTAACGGTCGATATTTACAATTTGGTTTCTTGGGGAGGAACCAGTATGTGTATTTCTTATCAAGATATTGACGGTCTAGTTATAATAAAGTCGAGAATGGTATATTTTAAGTGAGCAGGTAATAACACCTATAGTATTATTAATTAAGGTAATTTATAGTATTCTTAGTTGCATAGATATGTTATGTATTAAATGAAATATTTATATCTCACAAGAGTAGTGTATTTTATATTATAAGGAGCATTCAGGTATTATGTTAAGTAGTGAATCAGTTATATTATAGAAATTGCGAGGATGATAAATGAGAGGTATATATTACCTCTAAATATACCTTATTATATCACACTGTAGTCTTTTATAAGCTAAAAAGTGTTTATGGATTACTCCAGATGTCGTGTATTCAAGATCTTTAATACTTTCTATGAATAATATATTATTATATGAATAATATGTGAATAATATATTATTTAAATATATTTATCAATAATGGCAATGCCACCTCCTCGAGTTTTCCTTGGTAATGATAAACATTATAGTACCCGGTGGTATTGAGTGTATTACTGGATTAGACGCATGGACTTGTGTACATGGAAACATACATGTTTCTGTATTGCAGAAAATATAAAAATGTTGTTCATTAGTAATGAATCATTACTAATATCACATAACAACTCTAGTTTATTATTAATTTCTCTTACATTTAATAAGTAAAGTTGTACATGATCACTTAAAGTCACAATAGACACATATTTAAAAGTAATCATATACAACTTTCCTTATTAAATTCAAACGAAATTAATAATAAATTTGAGTTTTTATGTGAATTTGTAATGAACAATTGTTTTATGTTCTATTGTTGAAAGATAGGATGATTATTCTTAATCATTTGATATAAAAGATTTACATTTACAGTTAAAGATTCACCAGAAGATATTAATTTCTTTGATCTAAGATTACAGTTAGATGTGTTTCGATTAAAAATAGATTTATAGTTGTTAATTCGTTTAGTCTTCTGTGCATGAAAACTACTTTACCACGTTTAGTCACAGTATTATCAATGCAAGGATTGTATCATATACATAGTTTGGAGAAGGATGACTAATATGACATAATGTGTATGTTCAATTATTATATTTAAGATGAATTTATCTGAAGTTGATGAAGTTGGATGTTTAAATATTATATTATCAGTTGTATTTAACCTTACTTTAAAATAGACGAATATGTGTATGATACATTATCTGGTATATTTGTTATTGCACTGATTCTATAATTCTGAGTAGGTATAATCTATGTCAGTGTTTTAAGTTTTGTATGTATGTCTTAAGTTTATATTATTTTTAAATTTATATTTAATATTTTCAATGACGCCTTATACCCACATTTATTTTCAATCGTATTCGATGTCATATTTATTATTCACACGCCGAATATTCTAGAATTATAATAAATAAATAATAAGAAATTAAATAATAAATATAATAAATAAATAATATTTCTATAGAATTAACGGATTGGACATTGTCGAAGAATTGCGCATCAATTCGTTGGTGATTAAATCATCTCATTTGCCCTACGACGTTAAATACAATAATATATTCTTCAACTAATAAGAAATACTAATAAATATAATCGAATCTTTCATAGAAAAGAAAAGGAATGGTAACGTAGCAGCAGTATATCTTCGTCGCGATTTACGAATACTTCAATATACTGGTGATATATATACAATATAAAACTCGAGTTTCAGATCAAAGATTGGATCCGTAAGTTATGATCTATGTAAAAATGATAATAATACCGAATGCGTAATAATATGTTGTTTGTGTTTATGAATCTTTCGATGAAATAATAATATCTATACAAAAATGTTTCACATTTAGGCGAATAATGATACTTTTAACACTACTACACTAAAGACTCAATAGGCCACGGTAATACTATGAGTGTCGTCGTACTTCAGTATTGCATGGAGTCGCCACTATTGAATCTTCTCTAATAATCACTAAATAATAACAAAGTAGCAGCTAACTAAGTAAGTATAATGGATTTTTTTAATGTTTTCGTTCTAAATAATTTTAAAATATTATTTAATTTTTGTATTATTACTATACACTACCAGCTATCATTTCATAGAATGTAAACAGTAACGTATCATCATATGGATACGTTAATTGATTCGTAATCTATACATTATTTCTACCTCTATTGTGTCATTATCGTAATAGAAACATTTATTTTAATATAAACATTCAGAAATTACTGTTGGAACGGGTTTCTCATTTTAAGCATCGAATTCACATCCTGCACAACCTAGTACCCAATTGGGATCATTCGAACAGAAATACCCAGCTAGCCAACAATATATTCCGTTTTTATTTTTTTGATTTTTGATTTCGTCCCTTTCATATTTTATTGTTACTGGTTTCATCGTAGTTGTAGTAGTTGTAGTAGTAGTTGCTTTAGTAGTAGTTGGCTTTTCAGTAGTAGTTGTCGTTGTTCTTTTTGTTGTTGTTGTAGGTTTTCTAGTTGTAGTAGTAGTTGGTTTTTCGGTAGTAGTAGTAGTTGTGGTAGTTGGTTTTTTAGTTGTAGTGGTAGTAGTTGCTTTTTCAGTAGTAGTTGTTGTAGTAGTTGGTTTTTCGGTAGTAGTAGTAGTAGTAGTTGGTGTTTCGGTAGTAGTAGTTGTTGTTGTTGTAGTTGTAGGTTTTTTAGTAGTAGTAGGCTTTTTAGTAGTAGTGGTAGTAGCTTTTTCAGTAGTAGTAGTTGTAGTTGGTCTTTCGGTAGTAGTAGTAGTAGTTGTTGTTGTTGTAGTTGTAGGTATTTTAGTAGTAGTAGTTTTTTTAGCAGTAGTGGTAGTAGCTTTTTCAGTAGTAGTAGTTGTAGTTGGTTTTTCGGTAGTAGTAGTAGTTGTGGTAGTTGGTTTTTTAGTTGTAGTGGTAGTAGTTGCTTTTTCAGTAGTAGTTGTTGTAGTAGTTGGTTTTTCGGTAGTAGTAGTAGTAGTTGGTGTTTCGGTAGTAGTAGTAGTAGTAGTTGTTGTAGTTGTAGGTTTTTTAGTAGTAGTGGTAGTAGTTGGTTTTTCAGTAATTCTTGGTTTTTCAGTTGTAGTTGTAGTTGTAGTACTAGTTGTAGTTGGTTCCTTCGTAGGTTTTACCCAGTCATCTAATAAATAATTATATATGAATATAAATATATATTAAAAATTAACAATTAAATATTAAATTAAAATTACAATACGAGTGTAGTTTTTATTAATATATGACTATATGTATTATATATATATATATATATATATATATATATATATATATATTTATTAGAAAATGTATTAGTAATAATAATGATCATAGTTTGACGAACACCGCTTAGATAATTACAATGCATTACGTCGAATAGTTCTCTAGATCCGGGAGATAGTACTATCATAACAACTCTTTGCGTAGGTTGGCTAAACAATTAAGCACTACCATTGTTTGTATAGTTAGAATTTATTTAATTTTCATATAACATATATGTTTAATGACATATCATTACAATACATTACTTTCGTTTCTCTTAAAGTATATTTAAAAGGTATTCGAACTGAATAGATAATATAGGACTATCACATAGGATGAAAACGTTATCCTTTATACGATCGACGGCATATTATTTACAATATTACAATTAATTATTGAATTTATTAATGTTAATTACACACGGATTATATAGATTATATAATTGTACGATATGTGTTGATTATTATATTTAGTGCATACATATTCCTATATAGGTGAGGTAACGGAGTAGTGGCCGACAATTTATATGCCTCAATATATCGATAAATACTGAATTTTAAGATCTTATTTTTTTGTTGAATTAGCTATAAATCATATAGATCTAGAATACTGAGATTTCACTTTTATATATTACTAAATAATATTAACGATTTATTAGGATTTAAAAAAGGCATAAAACAAAATAGGCGGAGTAGTGTATCTAAGTTAATATTATTTACTATAGTATCAGAATATGCAATAGGTGTCTCGTAATGTATTCGATTTATATTTGTTTAATTATGTAATATTAAGTAATTATATTTATGATGCATAAGCACCTTATTTGTTTCAATGATTTTAATTATATATATACACACTCTCACACATAAATAAGCATGAATATATATATAATCATGTTTTGTTAAATTTGACAACAAATTATTAGTAATAAATTAGTTTAATTAATTAATTATTTAAAAAAATGTTACTTTATATTATAGACATCTTGATTATCTAAATATTGTATATAGAACTTTATATCCGATTTAGAAACATTTAAGCGTTAATTAAAACGACCACTACTCCGTTCTCGGCCACTACCCCTTCCCTCCCCTATCTAGTAATTACGATAGAATATTGAACAGTGGATAGACGGCGAGTTTTATTGAATTTATCGTAAACGGGGGGGGGGGGGGGGTACGTCGAAATGTAAGTAAACATAACAGAACTAGAGGGCGCGAACCACTCGTGAAAAATGTACGCGGATGCCATCGACTAATGTACCACCGGATGGGCGCACACTAATGTGCGATAATATGGGAGGTCTACGCACCTATGTATCTGTGATCGCACTTCTGACATCCGCGACAGAAGAGCATCTCTCCTAGTTGTACGGTAGAAAACATATAGTGCTCCGGTCCACATTGTAGATCTTTCTCCATTAGATAACAGTAAAAGTTAGGGCAGCTCTGTGTGCGAGAGAGGGGCAGGGTTAACGTGGACAACTCTTAATTACTCTAGTTAACCTATATATATATTAAGTATATATTAAGTATATATATATATATATATATATATATATATATATATATATATATATATATATATATATATATATATTGAAGGTTTAAATACAAGATTCGAAATAATAAATATACAATACATATTCAATTATATGTAGTTGTATATTATATTATACAATGTAATAACTTATACATTAACATATATACATCATCGATATAAAGAAAGTGTCTTTATATCGATGATACACACACATATATATATGTGTGTATATATGTTAGTGTACACATATGTGTGGCGATACGAGAGGTCAAAGGTTACGTAAAGTACTAACCGGCATCGTTGTGTGATCTTCTGTAAAATAAAGTGAAATATTAATAGTGATAATAATAGAAGTAAATAATATAATATATTAGATATAGGATATATACATAGTATATATATATATACTATTATTTTGGTAGATTCCTTTCATCCAATCCTTTTGATGAAGTTTTAACTTATAAAACCATAGGTATACCTTAACATGAGAGCGGCTTCGAAGGGACATTAGAGCCATATATGGTTATATATAAGAGCGAGAGCCGATCATATATTATAATGAGAGCCGATCATTTATGTATACAAAATTATATAAGATCACTTCTAAATATTATTTTAAGACCTATTTAATGGTCCGGACGGGGATCGAACCCGCGTCCTACTGCTTATGTGTCGGACGCCTTAGCCGACCTAGCCACGCGGGCAGTTATAGTATATATGTATATATTAACGAAACGTACCTTGTCCGTTAAGTTCTTCGGCTCCCTCGGCGCATACCATACATCCGATGCAGGTATTGGTGCCCGACGGGAAGAGGGTTAATAGCTGATCTTTCACGAAACAGTTGGGACGTACGGGACACGTTACATCGGGACATCCGGGGAACAGCTGAGATGGGAGGGGGGAATATGTAGGGTTGGGAGGGTTGGGTATGATATGATGTATTCACATGGGTTGGATATGGGTTATATGTAATAATGGCGGGCATATGTGGGTAAGGTGTGATGATATGGGGTTAAATGTGAATATATGCGTTCAGGTATGACTATATATATAGTTAGTTACAGTAAGGTGTGGTCGGCTATGTTATATGGGGTTATATGGGTGTTAAATGAGGGTGCAAATTAATGAACACTATATTAATGTACGTGCATTGTGTTTGTCAGCAATATCTACGATCTCGGATATTTAATTAAATGGGAAGGAAATGTGCATAGAGGTTGCACATAGGATCATAGCTTGTTCATAAATATGATTGAAATGTCGTATCCTACCTAATATATATATATATATATATATATATATATATATATATATATATATTGTAGTTTATGTTGATATTGTAAATGTATATTATATATTATTTTATTACCTATAGGTTTAGTTTATGATATCTATAATTCTAGATTATTGCGATGACGATTGGGTTAACTAATTATAGATATAATTAAACATAGATGTTACGTTAATGTAGGTTAATGTACATGATAAGTTAGGGTAATACGTTTATTATATATATATATATATATGCGTGAGTGTCTATATACATCTGTACATACTTATAAGTATATATGTATATTGTACATGTATAATGAACTACATTACTTGCGTTATACTTGTTGACATACTTCCATTCGTGTATCGATGATAATTATGTCTATCTTACATGAGATATACACGGATGTACATTGTATAATGCTTTAATATTACATACATCTTTAAATGATACATAGTATGACACTGTACTGTATAGTATATACTAATATTATGTATAATATATATATATATATATATATAAATTATAATTGTTATCGATAATAATTACGTATTTAAACACCCGTGACACCTTCTCAGCTATATAGGTTATTACAACTAAATCTGATAATAATAATAATAATACAATATATTACGCACATACACATAAACACACATACACACATACACACAAAATAACACGCAAACACAATCGCTCCTACATCACACTGCTACGTGCAATGATACACGGAGACACACAAACAAACACATATAAAGTACTTCCTGTAGGGGTAAAGTAAGTAAGTAAGTAATTTATTTATTTATACACTTGTACATTTTTCAATCTCACAAGTATAAACGAAAAGAAAATAACAGAAACGATAAATAACTAAAATAAATATATATATATATATATATATATATGGGGTATACTTTATGTACATAATATGTAAACATATTGAATATACACACGTATGAAGAAACCTACGTAATCACGCACACACACACACACACACATACACATACACACATACACACGCATACACACCCAAACACACGCATGTCATCACACTTTAACGCCCAAACGCTATTGGCATCACTCAATATACGTATAGTTATACACTATAATGTATACTATACACATTGTATAGTGTATAGTATAGTATAGCGTGTATACATTACACTGTATACAGTGTATACTATACACTGATAACACATATGTATCCATACCACTATGTTCACACGGGTGTACATGTCTTCATGCTATAGTAATGCTGCTTCATGGCGTACACTGTACGCCATGAAGCAGCATATGTATCCATACTACTATGTTCACACGGGTGTACATGTCTTCATGCTATAGTAATGCTGCTTCATGGCACACAGTGTTCCGCACGCGCGCACGCATCACAAACACAGTGCGCGCCGGTAATGAATACGGTTCCATCTCTATTTTTATATATTATATTGCTACCTTATTTAATGTTATTGTTTCGTTTTGTTTGTTCGTTCACAACACCAGTGAGGGTAATCTTTCTTTACCATATTTGGTGTATAAATAAACCATCCTATCCTATCCTATATATATGTGTTGTTATACGAGCTGGCAAACTGTACGCGCGAGGAAATACTAACATCCTTAGTGGTAGTGGGTTTGCGGGTGGTTGTGGTAGTGCTAGCGGTGCTGGCGGTAGTAGTAGTAGGGGTAGTAGTCTCATCTTGATTCTTAGTCGCCTGACCGTCGAGCGTGGTTTTATCGTCTGCGGATGAGTATACGCGTTAACCTATAGGTACGTGTACGGCATGCATTGTACGGCATACAATGCATGTCGGTAGCGTCATATTCACTTGCGATATTATTTGGCTAATACATATATATGGCTGTTTATATATAATGTTATAATTATCATATAATATGCCGCGATAATACTTACCGACATATCGATGTAAATACATACGTTTTGTTATATTATATATACAATTCTTACAAATATTAGTCAACATGTTGTTAGGAAATGTTAGGAAACGATAAGATAATGTTATTATCGACAAGTATATTTACAGTATACGTATTATTTGTTTAACAATCAATTGATTCAAATTAAATGTATACAGATATATCTAATACCAAATATATTAAATATTAGATTATAATAAAGCACACCTATAATATTGTTGAAATGTAATATGTTGTAAGTTGTGCTCAATAACTGTATATGACTGGTAAGCGATTATCCGCCTAGGCATATCTGATGAGGCCACACACAGTAGCGAATTTGCGAATGTTCGCCGATATTTGAGAATAATAATAGCGTTTTTCATATATACCTTCATATACTTACTGTTATCACATTTATATATTTTGTTTATATATAACCAGTAATGCATTACACTTTTGAGCTATCTATCTATCAATCTATATCTATAGATAACAACATGTACAGTTCATATCACAATCATCGAATACGTTCGAGTACGATGAACGGCGATTAATTAATTACGATTAACCCCTAGCGGCCTAGTGCGCCCCTAGCGACCAACGAAGGCACTAACACATATCTCCACCGCAAGCGAGACATCCGGGACACCAGCGGCCATTGACATAGCGCGACTCTCGGTAGATGTGCGCCTTCACGATGCACCGGTACAACTCCTTCTCGTATTCTAAGCACTCCATCTTCTCACACTCCGTCGGCGCCTGTCGGTGTGTATGCGTGTAGGTATGCGTGTGTATGCGTGTGTATGCGTGTGCGTCGGTGTTAGATCATACTAGTTATTCTATACTTTAGTATATATTATACTATAGGTTATATATATATATATATATATATATAGGTTATATATACGCTTATATACGATTTGACTTAATGATTAAAATTATATAATTTTATTAACATTTAAATATATATATTAATTATACTTCTATATATATATATATATATATATATATACAATACAATACATCGGAGTATAGGCAGTAGTACTAACATCAGTTGTGGTTGTGGTTGTAGTCGTATACGCTGTAAAAAGAATGATCGTGGTTATGAAATAGTGATAGCACTGGACGTCGCCGTCGCCTCGTTAGAGTGGCCTAGCGATATCTATTCTCGGGGTTAACTATTCTAATTAAGGGTGTGTTTTTGGTCAACCACAGGGGTAACAACCACAGGTGGAACAACCATAGGTGTACGAGAAATTCGTATTCACTGCATGTAAAAATACAACTGTTACAAAACACATCTGGTTTGCGGTTTACACCTGTGGTCGACCAAAAACACACCCTTAGTCACATGACTTCACATAACTTAACGTGACCGACGTACGATAATGTTATTGTGAGTCGCAGGATTGTGTTATTAAGCGTGTATTCTATTCGCCAATGAAAACGATTAAATATGAAACTAAACGTAATATACTATAGGATATATACTATAGGAGATATACTATAGGATATATACTATAGGAGATATACTATAGGAGATATACTATAGGAGATATACTATAGGAGATATACTATAGGAGATATACTATAGGAGATATACTATATGAGATATACTATAGGAGATATACTATAGGAGATATACTATAGGAGATATACTATAGGAGATATACTATAGGAGATATACTATAGGAGATATACCTACTGTTAGGCGATATCGACTTAGAAATAGAATCTCTTTTACCGATTCTAATTAGACATTGTCAATAGACAAACTATATATATATATAAACAGATTTCGAAGGTCATTCATGTCACCGACAACATATTATAATGTGAACAGAGCTATCCTTTCAACACATGCACTATACTTATAAAGCGTTCGGAGTATCGACTAAACTTTCCATTATATCGATGTTAATGAACTTTACAAACATAATATATCATTATATTTACAATAAATATATGTATATATATACATATATATATATCTCTCAATAAATTAATTACCCTACACTAGTGGTAGATAATGTTTAATCAAAGTAAATAGTCTACCTTTACTTAATGTAACCTACAGTTATTATAGTTTATAAATAGATTCTTTTGTGAAGAGTAATTATATATATACGTTTATATACTTTTATAAAAGTACGCTCGATATAGGTTATATACATATTATAGCCGCTGTGGTTTTCTAATATTTAACAAACGTTGAAAAAGTAGTAATCTTTAAATGGAATCAATTATAGTATTCAAGTAATATTCAGGTAAATAAAAATATAAATAAATTAATATAAAATATAAATTAATAATTTAGTAAATATATTTCACATATCTACCCGCATATTAGACGCGTTTTACCACCACCTATTCATAGATGTCGTAATTGCGGTAGAACGCGATGACAGCGATGAAGTAATACCGAGGTGGCGATATCATCGCTATGACGTCACCGTGCGGTGCTGTGACGTCATCGTACACGCTATTACGTAATAGTGAGATTAGTACTACCGCTAACGCTTCAGATCGGCAGTTACGAGGAACGGAGGAAATGCGTGAAGATTATTTTAGAACGTTACGTTGGAAATATGGACAATCGGTTAAAAGTCGGAAATTTGTGTTTCGTAACGCGATCACTATCGAACGAAAAGTTTTAAACGGCATTTTACGGATCACATGACATCATATACCCTCAGTGTAGCGTATATATATATATATATATATATATATATATATATATATATATACAGTGTGTATTACACACACATATATATATATATATATATATATTTTATTAAACCATATATATATATATATATATATATATTCTTAAAGCATATATAATGCATGTATATGCTTTATTTTTAACTACACTTCCATGATACCAACTCTGTTCACAACAATGAAATCACAGCCGTATAAGGTACCGTGACTAGCGTGTTCAACCAACCGTGATTACATACCAGACATCCATGACACAGAACGCCATTTATAGTGTCGTTTTCCCTGTGGTAAGAACCCTCGGCGCATTTCTCTACGACTTCTGCGTCTTGCTTCGTACAACTGACGTCCGGGCAACCTAGCGCCTGTGGTGTGGTGGTGATGAGGGTGGTGATGATGATGGTGGTGGTGGTGAGGGTTGTGGAGATGAGGGTGGTGATGATGATGGTGGTGATGATGGTGGTGGTGATGATGGTGGTGGTGGTGATGAGGGTGGTGGTGATGAGGGTGGTGGAGATGAGGGTGGTGATGAAGGTGATGGTGGTGATGATGGTGGTGGTGATGATGATGGTGGTGACGGACAATAACGGAAGAGAGGCGTGTTGGAAGCAAGCAGGGTAACATAGAAAGCATCTCCGATTTAGTTTACCCGACGTGTGTACATTAGTGACATGGGTGAGATCAGCGCCACTATGTACGTGGCGATTACACACTTCAACTCTAGATCGCCTACAGGTTACACCCTTTAGGGTACACCCTACTAGGGTACACCCTAATAGGTTACACCCTAATAAGGTACACCCTAATAGGGTACCGTATCGATATCGTAGAAGGAATCGCCCGAAGTAGCGATCACACAGGCGGCCGGTTGTACATGAGTTTGTACACTGTACAATGTACAATAGTAATGTACAGTGTACATTGGTATAGCGTATGGCTTAAGATAGGTATTAGGCTGTAAGAATTAGACGGGGGCGATTGTAAGCAGAACTAGCATAGCATGTACGTTGAGTTGATTAGTAAGACACCCGTATGTATATATATATATATACCTATATATGTCCATAATATAGTAGT